>LPNX010074970.1:254378-267108 GCA_001517045.1 Pseudotsuga menziesii | reverse complement strand
TACACTTGAGACATAGCTGTTGTCCTTTAGGGTACCAAAATCCCCTAGTATTTTTTGACACGGTCACAACCAGATTATCAGAAGGCCTCTCCCTTAGGAGTGTTGAAGTCGTGAGATTGGTTCCGGAGGTCTGAGTGGAATACCAAACTCCATTCAGTAACTGAAGGGCTACCTTTCACAGTTCTCGGAATATCCCTATATAGGGAATATTGCGGTTAAAGGACCAAGCAGCAGATTTACCTTTCTGGACGTGTCATGAACGGGGTATCTTAGTTGCCATTCTTCTAGGATTTGACTACCCGATGTCCCTCCCGGTAGGGGGATACTTTAGCCACTTGACTTTCCTCTTCATATTTTCTGACTTGGATTTCATCACCTTGCAGAGGATATGTCTAGTTGAGTCATAATACTACTAGTTAGGTATTTGCATGCTCCCTTACCTGCTTTTGGTTTAGTGAGTCCACCATTTTTCATTTTTTTAGGCAACCTGCTATTTTTTGGTATTCTGACCATTTCTGTTGATACTCCGCCTGTTGTAGCACGCAGTTACAGTGGGTGTTTTGAGTTGTTGTTGGCCTGAGCACCCCATTTGTTGAAGCTCTCCTTCTGCACACTCGGTTGCATTAGAGTTTTTTGAGCTATTTTGTAGTTAGTTCAACCCACACAGATTTGACCTCATTTTATCACCATTGCTTCCCCGAGACATTCTCGGTGCCTCCGAGGCAAGTCCCCACATCACGGATCACTTGATACCACTCATCGTAGATCTCGAGCCTTGTCACTTGACTCCACTCGTCAGCAGCATAGGACTCCGTCACCAGACTCTGACGCCCCTTATTTTACATCATACTCGGAGCCTGAATCCGAGAACACCCTTTACACCGCCCCTACTAGCCCCATGGCCGGTGTGAATCCCACTCCCTTAATCGGAGGGACCATTGGTGGCACATCCACCACGACACCCAGTACCTCACCTACTTTGGGTATGCCCTCCACGGGGGCCCCCTCTACTATCCCCCTCACAGTACCGATTCCCGCAGCAGGAATATCGGTCCCCACTCCATTAGTGACTCCTACCATCTCTGGGGGTGCAGGTCCATCCTCTACCACCATAGTTCCCCCACTTGGGGGCAACCTCCCTCACATGACCCCCCCACTTGGGGGCATCGGCCCCAACTTCATCCAACCCACAACCGTGTCACACCCTTCGTCGAGTTTGCCATACATGGCTAGCCTCAATCTACCTGACCTAGCCAGATTAACCAACGACCCCATCTGGCACAACCCCGCGTGGCCTCACATGCCCACCAAACTCCCCTCAGACATCCCTAAGTTCGAGGGTAAGGCAGGTGAAGACCCACAGAACCATATCATGTCCTTCCATCTATGGTGTTCCTCCAACTCCATAGTAGACGACTCCATTCGCCTCCGTTTATTACAGCGCACTTTCACTGGCTCTGCTGCCAAATGGTATATCGAGCTGCCCCATGGAACCCATGCCACCTTTACATCCCTGGCCTCGACTTTCCTACAGTTCTTCCAGTTACCTGTCCACTATGACGTGGGCATTGAGATCCTCCTATCTTGCCGGCAGAACACGGCTACCCATATCACAGACCACATTCATGAATGGCGGCGACGCCGTAGCCTATGCAAAATCAAGTTAGATGACCGGATCTTCCTCGATTGGTTCCTCAAATCCCTCCTTCCGCTCATTGCTAAGGATGTGGCAGCCGAAAGACCCCAGTCGGAGGAAGAGGCTATCCTTAAAGCCCAGAAGTTCGATCTTATTTACGCCCAGTCAGGTTATCTTTATACCATCATACCTGACGCCCCCCGTGGCAATCCCTCCCAGCACGATGCACCGGGGGCATCCCACGCTGCCGACGGCATCATTGTCCGTCTCTCTTCGCAGCCTCAACCATTTTCCGTGGCCCGTCCTCCCCCTAGCCCCGAACCTTCGCGGGATACATCCCAGTCTGGAGCAACCAACTCGTATGCTCAAATGCCACATCAACACCATTCCCATGGACCCTCCTATCCACCTCAGTGTTTCGGCCATATAACTTCCGCTTACGCCCCCCCGATCGCACCTCAGCCCTACTATCATCAGCAGGCTACACCAGCTCTTGCGCCACCACAAGTCCAACCTCATTATTATCAGCCACAGCCACTCCCTACAGCAAATCCACAACCCGCTCCACAGCACTATCAACAACCCCCCCAAGTAGCTGCACCAACGCAGCCTCCACCTCCATATTATCCACCGCAGCCTGCTCCAGCACCTGCGCAAACTCAGAATGCACCTACTACCCAAGGACAGGTTTACGCCCAAGAAAACCCGCTGCAAAACTAGAACAACCAACGCAACCAGGGCCAACAAAACCGCGGCAAAGGCTGAAATCGTGGGAACAACCAACAGACCGAGCAAGCTGGTCAACACCCTAATCCCCCCGCTAATAATAACGTGGCCCCTACCAACCAAAACCCTGATCGCCCGCCCAAGCAGGCTAAAAACCCTAATTTGCGAACGAACTATCCTTGTTCCGCTTGCGGGGTCTATGGCCACTACACCCATTTTTGTCCACTTATGGAGCGAGTCCAACAACTTTTGGCTACTGATAGACTACGCCAAGGACAGGCGGCTCCTCAAGCACCACCCAATCCCCCACAACCTCAGCAGCCACCTTTGGTGCTACAAAACCCCTTACCAAACCAAGGCTTAGTGAGCACTGAACCATTGGCTCCACCTCCAGTTAATGCGCCCATCCAACAAATCACTTATGTGGCTCTTGATCAACCCATATTTGACTCAGGTACCCACCATCTGTTGATGATGTCCTCCGATGAGGTCAACCTCCAGACTCGGCGGAACCAATACGGCTCCACCCCGGAAGCCCCTCCTGCCAATAACCCCGCTAACGCTCATCCCACTGATCAAGCATTACGTATACCTCCACCTCCACCCGATGGAGCTCCCAAAAAAGCCCATTTCCCACTTCGCCGTATCAACAACAACCCCAATGCGTGGGCTGCGTCTAACTACAACATTGTCGATGATTTAGCCCAATCCCCCGCAGCCATGTCTTCTTTGGAAGTCTTAAAAAACTGCCCTTCGCAGTGTAAGACTTTACTCTCAGCCATTGGCGCTATCGATCCAACTGATTCACAGTTAATGGCATTTGATTTGGACCAATCCGAACCCCGCCTGCCTTCCAATATATCATTCCAAGTTTCTGTTTCCATCCAGAATTTTGTCGTCCATAGATGCATTATTGATGAAGGTGCCTCTACATGTGTCATGCCCGTCTCCATCTGGCAGAAAATGGGATCCCCCCCTCTCCAGCAGTCCTCTACTGCGTTGCGAGCCTATGAAGGCCGTTCAGCTCAACCACATGGCCTATTGACCAATGTCCCCCTCCAGCTGGCTGGCAAAACCGTCCTAATCAACATCGAGGTTATCAATGCCCAGCTTGATTATAACCTTTTACTTGGCCGCAGCTACATGTATGCCATGCGAGCGGTCGCTTCTACCGTTTTTCGTATCATGATGTTCCCCCATGAGGGACGCATGTTCACAGTTGACCAACTTACTTACCACGATCCCAATGCCCCTGCGGCGCCCAAAAATGTTCTCCCCATGGTAGAACAACCTATCTCGGGTGCCACCAACACAGTCGTTTTTTCTATAGGGCCCGTACTCCCCGTGGTAGAACAACCTATCTCAGGTGCCACCAACACAGTCGTTTCTTCTATAGGGCCCGTACTCCCCATGGTTGAACAACCTATTTCAGATGCCACCACCTCATTCGTGTCTTCGGTGGGTCCCGGAGTTTACTCAGATGCGCTAATGACCTCGACTTTCCCATCTATTCCACCCCCGTCTCCCACCACCGAAGTATCCGATCTATGTACCCTGTCCCACATCACGCGGACTCCTACTAATCAAACACCTGTGTTGCCTAAACCCCCTTTGGTACCTAGTCACATTGGTGCTACACCCATTCATACCATTCCTTTCCTCTTCCCTCCCTCAGGAGTGGCTAGTGCCCCGGTCATGGCTACCCTCAACCTCCCTGGGTTAACCTTAGGATTACCCGTTTGGTATCTTTCGCCTCCCGTTAGTCCCCCGACACCAGATGTCGTCCTGCAACCAGTGTAACCCATTGTCACTACTAATCAACCACCTCCCGGTGTTGCTACCCCGTCATCCTCTGTGAAAATCCCCCCTCTTCCTCCCAAACCCACTGGGGGCAGAGGCCCCCAACCTTACACTGCTGTTCCACCCGCTAAGACAGTCAAAAACCCCCCTGTGTTTCATGCTCCTCCCAAATGCGCGCTATGCGATGACTTGGGCCATGCGACCCACCTATGTCCTCAGTTACCAGCATTAAAAGAGTACATGCGAATGCTCGATGACGACCCCACCACCCCGGTTGTCCATCTAGATCCAACCCCTACACCTCGCGACAAATCCCTGCGCACTAACCACTCCTGTGCCTTATGCGATGTTTACGGGAATTACTCCCATCACTGTCCCGATCTCCCCGAGTTCAGGCTAGCTCTCTTTGATATGAACAATCCGGAACTTGAGACGGCACCACTCGTTATTGAGGAAATCCATTCCCCGGTCTCTTCCCCTTCCGCAGAGGTTAATACCACTCTCTTTGAGATAAACAATCTGGATCTCAAGATGGCACGCCTCACCATTAAAGAAATCGATTTCCCAGTCTCTACCCCTTTTGGAAAGGTCAATCCCGTTCTTTTCGAGATGAACCATTTATCTCTTGAAACGACATCACCCACCATTGTGGAGATCCACCCCCCGGACTCTTCCTCTTCCGAAGAGATTAATACCATATATATGATCTCTTCTGCCACTACACCCCCGTCAATCGATTTGACGAGCCAAACATTCCGTACGGATGAGGAAATTCTCGAAGCTCTCACTGCCCCGGATTATCCTTGGGATGACATGCACCATCGTTCATACTTCCTCCCAGATGAACCTTCCTCTAACACTGCTACCCAATTGGCAATCGAATCCAAAGACTTCCTTCCCCCCAAGGTCAACTGGTTCAAAGACCCTATTCCTTCTCCTGACGCCTTCGAAGAGGGTAACATGGCCAACATCTCACCTGTCATTAAAATTGATATCGCTGCCCCCGGTGGCACCCCCGAACTCATCACTTTAGGAGCATCTTGCACTGAGCAGGAGGTTGAGGAATACAAAGCACTCTTCAAAGAATTTCATGATGTCTTTGCCTGGTCCTATACCGAAATGCCTGGTCTTGACCCTACCATTATAGAGCACCACATTGACACATGGCCTGATGTACCCCCCGTTCGTCAGAAACAACGTCCCATCCATCCCTCAAAACTCCCAGCTGTCAAAGTAGAGATTGAAAAGCTTCGCACGGCAGGTTTCATTTATCCTATTGCCTATACCACTTGGGTTTCAAACCCTGTTCTTGTCAACAAGAAACAAGGCACCATTAGGGTATGCACTGACTTCCGAGACTTAAACCGCGCATGTCCCAAAGACAATTTCCCTACGCCATTTATTGACCAGCTCATTGATGCGTGTGCGGGGCATGAAGTTCTTTCATTCATGGACGGTTTTTCTGGATACAATCAGATCCAAATCCGAAAGGAAGACCAGTACAAAACCGCTTTTACTACCCCATGGGGCACCTTTACATATCGCGTCATGCCTTTCGGCCTAAAAAATGCTGGTGCCACATTCCAGTGGGCCATGACCTATTGCTTTCATGATTTGATCAATATCTTGCTCGTCTACCTTGATGACCTTACAGCTCGTTCCCGAAAACGATCAGACCACCTTGATGACCTTCGGCAAGTTTTTCTGCATTGTCGCAAATATCAGATCCGCTTGAACCCACACAAGTGCGTCTTTTGCATTCCAGCTGGCCGATTGTTAGGTTTCATTATTTCCCAGAAAGGAATTACTGTTGATCCTCTGAAAGTCCAAGCCATCTTAGACCTTCCCTCTCCTCGAACGCTCCGTCAACTCCAAATTCTGCAAGGGCGATCCAATTTTCTTCGACACTTCGTTCCTGATTATGCCACAACCATTCACAGTTTCTTGCGCCTGCTCCGTACCCACGTACCCTTTGTCTGGGACGAACAAGCTGAAGCTGCATTCGCAGACCTCAAGAAAGCTCTCACACAAGCCCCCTTGATCTCCCCTCCGGATTTCTCTCAGGACTTCATCCTCTACGTTTCGGCATATGAACATGCTGTGTCCGGAGTCTTGGTTAAAGAAGACACCTCACGCCAAGAACATGTCATTTACTACGTCATCTAGACCTTGTCCGGCCCACCCCTACGTTACCCATATGAGGAGAGACTAGCTTTATCCGTAGTATTTTTCGCCCAAAAATTGAGACACTACATTTTACTTAGTCATACTACAGTTGTCGCCGATTCTAACCCCATGGTATATCTCTTAAACCGGTGTCTCCTACAAGGTCGTGTGGCTAAATGGGTCATTATCCTCCAGGAATATGACCTCACATTCTGAACACCTAAGAGCACTAAAGCCCTTGCACTTGCACAGCTCATCACTGATCTCCCTTCCTTCATCCCGGCCCCACCTATCTCCGAGGAATTACCCGATAATCACTTGTTCACCATCTCGTCCGAAGACCCGTGGTACAGTGATATCTTGTTATACCTACGCACACAAAAGTTCCGACCCACCGTCACTCATAATGGACGTCATTGTATCCGTCATCAAGCCTCTCGCTACCTCCTCATCGGAGATGTCCTTTACCGACGGGGAATCGACACAATTCTTCGTCGTTGCCTTACACACGAGGAAGCTGAACAGGTCCTTAATGATTGTCATAGCGGTGCCTGTAGCGGCCATTTCTCAGGGATGGCCACTGCCCAAAAGGTTGTTCGCGCCGGATACTTCTGGCCTACACTTTTCACTGACTGCATCACTGCGTTCAAGCATTGCCATAACTGCCAACTTTTTGCCCCCAAAGCCCAGACACCACCTGCTCCGTTACACCCAGTCGTCACTGTTGGTCCCTTTTGTAAGTGGGCCATCGACTTCATGGAGTGTAGACCCACATCTGCGAACGGCCATAAGTACATCATTGTCGCCGTCGATTACTTCACCAAATGGGCGGAAGCCATGCCCACCTTCAACTGCACCGCTGAGACTACTGCCCGTTTCTTTTTTAATCATGTCATCACTCGATTCGGGGTCCCTAAACAATTAGTCTCAGACCATGGATCGCACTTTGAAGATTTTGTTTGGTGCGAGTTATCCACCTTCCTCAAATTTCAACACCAGTTTTCCTCGGCTTACTACCCTCAAGGGAATGGTCAAGTCGAAGCTGTTAATAAAATCCTCAAAACCATACTCCAACGTACTGTTGATCGACATAAGTCCAACTGGAACCATATGCTATTTCGTGCCTTATGGGCTTACCGTACCTCCACCAAAACCGCCACTGGTTTTACCCCATTTCATTTAGTTCACGGCGTAGAGTCTGTCCTCCCCATCGAGTGTCAGATACCTGCCTTACACATTGCCATTGAGCTTCTCCCCGATACCTCCCCCCTTGAGCACTGTCTATTATCCCTCGAACAAGCCAATGAAGATCGTCGGGCCACCCTCCAGAACATCGAGGCTGCCAAAATCTGCTCCCAAGCCAGTTATGACAAGCATGTTCACCCTCGAACATTCCACGAAGGGGACCTCGTCCTCGCCTATGACCAAGCCAACGACAAAAAAGGTAAAGGAAAGTTTGAATCCATGTGGCAAGGCCCTTACATTGTGTAGACTTTCCTAGGCAAGGGGGCATACATTTTAGCCAACTCTGAAGGCCAACCTTTACGCAACCCCCGTAATGGGTTGTACCTTAAACGTTTTTACCCATAACTGAAGCCGCGACCTCATTGGTCTGCATTGTACAGTTTGCTCTCCTTTTTGTTTTTTACCTTTTTTACCATAATCTCACATTCATCGTCTTTGCATGCCCACAGATGGACCATCTTCCACCTCGTTACATTGGCTACGCTGATGGGGCAAGCCGCTGGTCTCCCAATCTAGCTTCCGCCGCATGGGTCTTGTATTCCCCTTCCAACGAACTGATTCACCTTGATGGAACATATATAGGCGCTGCTACCAATAACCAGGCAGAGTATGATGCTGTGATCGGTCTCCTGACTGCTGCCCTCCAGATGGGCATACGTCACCTTCAGGTGTTCTTAGACTCACAGCTACTTGTCTCCCAGCTCAACAACTGCTACCAGGTGCGCGATCCTTGCCTCTTTAGAAAATTCCTGCGTACAAAACAACTGAGCCGATAGTTTGAATCCATCACATTCACGCATGTCCCCAGAGCTCAAAATAGTGTCGCAGATCAAATGGCCAATAACATCCTAGATTGGCATATCAATCACACCATACAACATCTCCATCATGCATCATAGCATCTCATCCAACCATATAAAAAACCAAAACGACTGCATTGCATAAACACTTACATCCATATACATAAACCATAAAAACACATTTGCATCCATAGGGGCATCCACGTGCCTAAACATACCTAGATCATGTCACACCAAATCAAAATACACAAGGGGCATCCACGTGCCTAACATCCTAGACTACTTGCATCCACGTGCAAAACAAACATATCAAAACATCATAAAGCGCATCCACGTGCGTACCAAGGATAAAACATCGTAAAAGTGCATCCACGTGCATAAATATATATATATATCCACAAATATACATGTTACAGGGCTATACATGTCCTGAGTACCCCCGTACTCAGCTATACAAAAAATATATATATACATCCATCCAGCCTCATATACTACAAGCCGTAGCTACAAAAAATCAGGGAGAGTCCCCTGCTCTCCCTAGTGGGAATCATACCCTGGATCACTATCCGTGTCAGCAGCCTCTGACTCCTCCCCCTGTTCCTCCTCCGACGAGTCCTCATCTCCCCTGAGCCTCGGTGCCCGTGCCCGTGCCCTCTCCGCCAAGAGAGCCACCCGGATCGCTATCCCTCTGAAATCCCGAGGCGCCTGCCTACAATCCCGAATCACATCTCGAGGAAGGTCCTCCCACCCCGCATCACTCACTCCCATCAGCAGCCGGCCTAGCAACACCCGTACAGACTCCAGTGCCCCATCCGTGTCTCGCCGATGCACCTCCCATCGCCCAGGTAGAGATGGCATGGCCACAACCCCTCTACGGGGCACATGATCTCACGGCGGCCTCGGACCCACATCTACAAACACCCAGTTGTCAGTCACCATATATCAACCATATATCATATATAACATAAAAAACTGGACAAAACAATTAAAATCATACATACCGTCTAGACCCCATGCCTGTCCAGGTGGCCGTGGCGCATCTGGATCCCCTGTGTAGTCCATGTCTCTGTAAGGATAGTCCTCCAGCGCCAGTGGTAGCTGAAGCCACTGCATATACAGCTCCCGAGTGAAATACCGCCCAACGTCCCCGCCACCCCGGCGGCACATCATCTCTCCCCACCGGATCATCCGAGGCTCCCTCAAGCATCCCTCTCTGACCGGCACCCGCGGCCACAGTGTGGGCACCCTCTCCATGAAGAATGCCACTAGAAAGGAACCAAAACAGAATCCCTTGCCAGCTTCCTTCGCTGCGGTCAGCTGTCGCTGCACGCAGGTCAGGAACATCTGGCCCCATGCATAGTAAGTCCCAGCCATTACTCGCTCTATGATCTGCATCTGACCCCCAGACACCTTTTTAGGTGACTGGGATCCCAAAATCCGTACCACACAGGCTGCCATCGCACGAACTGCTGGCTCCCGTAAATCCTGAATCCGGAGTGCATTCCTATGCACCCTCGCATCTGCCCTGCCAAACCGCACTGCTAGGTCATCTATATCCAGATCCGCGGAAACCCGCGGCTGTGTGTCTGTTACCCTCCCCAGGCAGGGCAACCCCGTCATGAAATAAACATCGATCAGGGTGAGGTCCACCCTCTCTCCCTGAACTCGAAAGGCCTGTGTCTCTGGCTCCCAGAAATCGATCAATCGGTTCAGCAGCAACCCTGCTGACCGTATCATCAGGATCTCCGCGAACTTCAGTAGTCCGAAGAGCCCCAGCATGCTCCGCACTCGACGGTCATCCCGCATGGCCGTCACAAGGTCCTCTGGCATCTCCCTCTCCCGCCATACCACCCGTGGCATCCTGCAAATCACACAAAGATGTCTCATTAGGCTCATGTCCAAATAACAGACCTGCCCCACCCATCCATAACCCAGGACAGCCGCGGTCCAGACCGCGGCTGTCAAGCCCGACAGTCGCGGTCCAGACCGCGGCTGTCAAGCCCGACAGTCGTGGTCCAGACCGCGGCTGTCAAGCCCGAGAGTCGCGGTCCAGATCGCGGCTATCAAGCCCGACAGTCGCGGTCCAGACCGCGGCTGTCAAGCCCGACAGTCGCGGTCCAGACCGCGGCTGTCAAGCCGAACAGTCACGGTCTCTGACCGCGGCTGTCCTGGTCAAAACTTGCGGTCGGCAACCGCGGTTTTGACCACTACACCCGCGGTCCACCCCTATGGACCGTACAACATACTCCCCTGGGGGCCCACCAACCCTCCCAACCCAAAAAACAAAACAGGTGTAAGTTTAACGGAACACCTGGCTGTCCCAAATATCGAATCCGCTGGTCAAATCGTCCAGAAATCACCCGTAAACTCTGGTTCACTCCGATCACAAATCAACCTCGCATAGTACAAATGACGTGTCATATTGGGCCCACTTACTATTTGTAGTCCGTCGACTTTGTTCTTGTTTTGGCCATTCTGAGCCCATACGGAATCCGTTTTCCGAACCGTTTCCACCATTGGAATCAGCATGATGAGATCATCCCAATGGTCACCTCGTTGCATCTTTTTGACTACATCATTTTTTCCCCACTTTTTAGACACCAATAGTAGCCTTGGTTTGCGTGCCACTTAGGCCGCTCTCCATGTTTAACACCTTTTATATCGTCGGATTCATCTTTCTGAGCTCGTGATGATGCTTGAGATCATTTTTCGCTCTCACTTGGAACCATTTCAACATTGTGATCTGACACTTTGCTACCTCGATTTGCGCGCCACATCGGCCGTCATCAGATTGTTTCACACTTTTTGCATGAGCCATCCACTCCTGTCATAATGCAAATGTTTCGTTATTTTGCCACCATTCATTCACCCCGTAAGGAGGCCCACCAGTGTTCCCCCCCACCCTCAGTCCTGGTCATCATAAATGCTCCCTGATTGAACACTTCCTCCTTGCCTGGCCATTATTTCAGAGTCTTCTTATTTGCTTTCAGACTCCTTAAAATTGAAAGCAACCATGAGCATGAACTGTCATGGGCTCGTAAAATCCACATGACAGTTCCATTCCATCAAGTCAGAGTCTTCTTATTTGCTTTCAGACTCCTTAAAATTGAAAGCAACCACGAGCATGAACTGTCGTGGGCTCGTAAAATCCACACGACAGTAACATTCCATCATTTCAGAGTCTTCTTATTTGCTTTCAGACTCCTTAAAATTGAAAGCAACCACGAACATGAACCGTCCTGGGCTCATAAAATCCACCGGACAGTACCATTTTATATCCACACTTCTTCAAGTTCCCTAACCCATGAAGCAGTCCCCCCGTGCCTCTAGGCGCCATGATCGATCATCTCGGCAGCACCCCCAGTCAGGTCACCTTTGTTCAGAGTATTCTGCAGTCTCCTACCATTTTACCACAGCTTGCGTCTCTCTCAGCCCATTCACCTTCAGATGCTATACAGATATGATCCCTTTACCACTAGTCAGTTTCACATGCTTCCCGATCATCCCCGCCATCATATTCTGAACAAAGGAAGTTTGAGTCCACCCACTCTACTTGCCCAGTTATTTACCCCAGTTTATCAACCTTGCCATCAGTACTATCACATTTCGGTTTTGCACCTCGCACTCCTGTCAAGGAAACATCATTTCCTTGATAGTTGCAGGTCTCCCTCTGTCGACGACAACCCCTCTATTCCAGAGGATAGACCCAGAGGCCCCTGCGCCTTGGACCCATCACCATCTGTGATGAGTGCCTATGGACCATTTTGGGAGGACTCATCATTGCCTCTCCGAATAGTTGTTTCTCACATGCTCGACTTCAGTACCTTATTCGCATCGTTGAGAATCGCGCAGGATATATATCCTTTCCATTCTGTGTCGAAGACCACGAATTTCCCCCGACTCTAGCACATTGGTGAGTCACTTCGGAACGCCCAGTTATATGTTCCCATGGATGTCCAGGCTGCGTTGGCGATTGTATTCAGAAGCCATTCAGTTCTATGCTTCTTTGAGTACCCAGTTCAGTTCCAGATCAGTGTACCATTACGAGTGTGCCCCTTCTCCCTCTGATCCAGCAGCGCATCAGTTCCTTCAGAACCACATTCAGTAGCACTGCTGCCATTCCAGGGTATCAGTTTTTTCAGCTCAGACATGGTCAGCTCAGCAGTATGTTCCAGACTTGTGTCCCTTCCGGACCCTCATGATATGCACAGTGATTATCTACTACAGGTCCTTCATTTTGGGCCTCACAAGTGCTTTTTATGTATCTTGATACGAGCATGGGAATGCCCGCCTCGTTCAGATGATCAGATGATTCCTCATCCATTATTGAGGTTATGTACTTTTCAGTCCTTGTAGT
>LPNX010074970.1:203991-254045 GCA_001517045.1 Pseudotsuga menziesii | reverse complement strand
CCTAAATAGCTGAAACCCTAACCCTAAAACCGCATGGTTTTCAATTATAAATAAGGGGTGGAAACCCCTTATTCCATATCCACAATCATAAGCATCCTGCCTCTGCCAAAATTTCTCGTGAAACCATAGCTCACCATTGAAGCTACTTTCACCGTAAGAGCCCTGTTTGGCCCATTTCCACCATTGGAGAAAGAGAAGAAGCAACTTGAAGCTCGGAGCCACCGACATCGGACCAACGCAACGGACTTCACCAACCTCCCCATTGGAGGTAACATCAATAAAGATCATTATTTACTATTTACTGCTTTCGTTTTATGTTATTTACTTTTTACTGTTTTGTTTAATGCACTTGTTTAGATTTAATTCTCATTATTGTTTAGCATCTTTTTATTTCAAGTTATAGCTTTTAATTCATAAATCATTGAACTGCTACTAAGGAATCCATTGTCCTTAGTAGGTACTCATTCGTACAAGCTAGGGCGAAAACCCTAGCTACACTTCCTGCGAAGTCTTTTTAAATTTGTCTCGAAGTCCTGCAACTTCGTTCTGCATAGCTTCGACACACTCTTGTGCTGCTTAAAGTGTAGCTTGACTAATGCTATAGTCTTCTGTTGTATCAATTCCACCTTTGCTTGTCGTGAACTCTTTAACCTTCTACTCAACCACCTCGACTAGCTCTGTGATTTGTTCCTGATATGGTTGAAGCAGATTATTGATTTGTATCTCCTTTTCTCTCAACCGCTGCGCTTCCTATTGCAAGCGGTTCATCTCTGTCATCTTTCTCATCTTCGCAAGAGCTCCTAAACTCTTGATTTCTTCCTTCATTACTACTGTGGCATTCTCTATCTGTTGAATGCTTTGCTGGAGTTCTACTCTCTTGGGATGCTCATCTAACTCCGACCATGTGTTCGTTGCATCAACTAGCACTGACTGTGCATCGTCTATGCGAGATTTCATCTGTGCGGAAATGAGTCTAAAGGTCTCTACTCTCACTTCCTTGTCTACCTGGGGGGTGCCCGGTGCTTGAGCCTCAAGCTCAACAATCTGTGCTTTGTGGTCTTCTTCCATATTGGTTACTATTTTTTCCAGAGCCTTTGCTCTGTCTGCCACTCTTCTTACCTTCTGCGTGAGAGGCAAGGCAAACTCAATGTTATATTGGGGTAACTCCAATGCGATCCTCTGTAGGACCTGATTGAGATCTTGTTGTCTTTCTTCATATGTTCTTAACTCCTCTACCTTTTTCCGAAAACTTGTGATGAGTGTTGCATTCTTTTGTTTCAGATGTGTGTTTTGTTTATAAGTCACGAGCTCTATATCTCTGATCTCTCTGCTTAGCTACTGCTGGATCATCTGTAACTGATCAACGTGAAACTCTGCGAGGTTAACCTCGATAGGTTGCCTAATATGTATCTGTACGTCCATCATTGAAGCAGGGAATTGGATGCTCCCTGGTGGTATCAAGGCTGTATTGATGCGATCCTTTGCCAATATTTCCTCGTGGGAAATCGACTGTGTTGAAATTTCTCTTGCGGGCATCTTGATTAACTGAGTGTGGATCGTGGCAGTCTTCTCGGTTAGTGTTTTTAACTCCACAAGCTGCTGATCTATCGCCTCTTGCAGCTTTCCCTGCGATGCCTGCATCAGCCTTAAAAGTGTCACCCATTTCGTCCTTTAGTCTTGCTGCAATTTTTTCATAGTCATCATCTGTCAATGCAGTCTTCAAAGGTAGTTTTGTGGCTTTCTACTTTTTCCTCTTCTATGCCTCTGGTGTCCCTTCTTCTCCATCCTTTGTCATCTATGTCTCTGGTGGCACTTACTATGGATCTTTCCTCTTTTCTCCTAGTAGTGGCACTTCTACTGTATCTTGCATCTGGGACCCCACTTTGTCTTTGCCTTTGTTCGATGGGTCTGTCTGTGCGGTAGCTGATGGTGGTGTTGTGGTATCCTCTAATGCTTGTTTCCACTCATCGTCAATGTCTTTGATGACATCTGTGATATCCTGCACTGTCATCCTGAACCAACCATTAGCCCAATCATCCCTTTTAGACCTTTTTGGTCTCAGGTAGATTCTATGGCTGTCTCAAGCCGGTTATCATATATGTCCACAATCTCCATGCTGATCCGCGGCATTTCTTGGATGATTCTCTTCAACAGTTTATAGTATTTAGTATTCATAGAATACTATCATATTGTTCTTTTTCTTGGTCGGACTGCTGGTCTCCCATAAGTTGTTATAGCGCGTTCCTCTGGGCTCGCCACTTGCTAGCTGTCGAAATTGAGTATGGGGCAGCTCCTTCCACCTGACGAATGCACATAGTATAAGCAACCACGAGAAATGGAAGGGGTGGTTTGATTCATCCTGGGCTGTCAAATAATCTTGCTGGAAAAAATTTAACAAAAATAAACACCAATTGAACTATTCACCTTCTGCAACTTGTATGGCAAGGTGAATTACTGATCCTGTGACTTCCTTTGGGCGAACCTTGGTTAACAGTCTGCCTGCAAGCAGACTGACTGTAAATCTGAGTGTATCGTCTATTGAGCTTGTGATATCATAAGCCCATCCTCCTCTCTGTAGCTTATACTTGGTAACTAGGGTTGGTGGTAGCTTGGAATCCTTGATAATAGACAAGATGAACTCTGATGTGTAGATCCTTGGTGTGTGGAGGATGTGGGTACCGTGAAGATGATGGTTGGATGGAATGATACAAGGTAGATGGATGGGAGTTACAAAGAGACTTTTAGGGAAGTTGAAGAAAGACATGGTCTTCTATGAAGTGGGGAAAGGTTTCGGTAAGAAAAGAGGCAGAGGACTGAGGAGAGTCCTGTTGCAACCGAAACAAGGAGCTACAAGAGAATATCATAAGGGACGAAGAGACCCTATAGTGATGAAGGAGATGACCAGGCTACGCCTGAGCCTAAAGAAATACCAACCCCAAGTAACAACGTACCCACACCTCTGTGCACTACGCCTCACTCAGGAAGAAATAATATATCAACACTGAATTGTACAACGTGTCACTATAATTATAGCAGATTAGTGAAAATAGGAAGAAGGCTCAGGATGGAAGACGATGACATAAAGTTTCCTATGTTTCATGGGAACGAGACCAAGGATTTAGAACAATATTGGATTTTCTATGAAGCATTTTGGACTGTAAAGCAGGCTCAAGATGATGATGTTAAGAAAGGTTAGTTGGTGACAACTTTTCAAGGTAGTGTACTGGATCAGTACATGAAGTTTGTACAAGTTCCCATGAGAACTCCAACAAAGACTTTGGCAGAGATCAAAACTATATTAATTGAAGAGTTAAGAAAGCCTAAGTCCAAGGGGAAAAATATCACGGAGCTAAACGAGATCAATCAACATGAAAATGAATCTGTCTGGGATTTTGATCTGCAGTTCAAGACACTGATGGAGAAATTTAGTTTTGGGATGAGTGGTGTACATCACAAGGATTGGTTCATTGGGCCATTAGTACCACATATCAGTATTTCCTTGATGTAGCAAAAGATTATGACATAGAGTGAGGCTCTATAGATCATGATGAAGCTGGAATCTTCACCGGTTGGAAAAATTGGAGTTGGTATGAATCAGATTTAATCGCAACTTGTGAACTTGACGATCCAATTGCAAGATATCAAGAAGGGAAGGGAGCATTGTGAAGAAATATGGTATGCTCGATGTCAAGCAAAAGAAAATCATAAGGATCAGTGCTTAGATTTCTGAAATTATTTGTTGTTGGGAGTTCTATATCCACTAAGTCATGCTAACATGCCATGGTGTCGCAAATTTCAAGTTCATAGACATCGAAATGAAGACTGTGTTTATGCAGAAGATGGTATCGAAGCCTACAAATTTGTATTGCAGGTTTTGTTGATATGTTGGGAATGAAGACAAGGACTATCAAGCATAATATTTTCTCCAAGAAAGGAATATAGATACATATTACATGAAGGGAGAAGACCATTGGTCGGTGGAGAGACCACCACCACAACAGCCACCGAAGGTGGTACAACCACAACCGCTGATGTAGTTTGTAACACAACCACAGTTTGTGCCACAATCACATTTTTCTCTTACGCAGCCACAATACAACCATATGAAGTATGCTCTGCAACATCCACAATATACTCAAATGCAGTATACTCAACCACAATATGCGCAACCACAGTCGAATCCCCCATTGCAGCAGCAGTTCAATCAACCATAGTATCATCAGTAGGGAGGATTTCTCGGAGGATTCTAAGGAGGAAGAGGTGGAGTTTTTGGTCGAGGAGGAGGACGAGGTCATGGACATGTGCAATATTGCAATTAAAGAGTTTTGGGGCACTACTAGAGAGTTTTTCCAAACTTGCAGTCACAATGTACCTACTGTACCACTACAGATCACATTGTTGAAGATAGTCTGCAGCTGATTGCGAAATGGAAAGCAAGGAATGTTCTGCCACCCCAAAACCAAAACCAAAATGCAAACTAGCCAGTGAATCCACCATCAAACCAACACCAAGGACCAATAGTTGCGAAGATCTCAATAGAACCCATAGTTTAGTCTATTGATGTTGTTGTCATTAATTGTGGATGTGCAACAATAGGAGATGATTGAAGGATTCCACAGGTTCGATTTGCTGGATAGAAAAAGGTGCAATTTGATGTTGACACTGAGAGGGATACATTCTTTGAAGCACGTGATGCTATAATAAGAGATCTGGGTAAGTATCCTATTTATGAAATGCCACCTATTTTTTATTCAACTTTGGTAGCAGGACAATCGCGACAACATGGTACCTTGAAAAAATTCTTTGAATGTTGTATGTCACTGGAAAACGATCTTAATGCACTCGTCGAGATCGTGAGCATGTTCCATCAACCAAAGAAGGGGAAGAAGGAGTCTATTGTGAACTCTTTGAACAAGAAGAAAACTTGGAAACAAATGAGAATGAATATCTAGATTGGGGATTACAAGGTATATTCACTTATTCTGGATCCAGGCTCTAATGTCAAAATTTTAATGAATAAGACATGGGAAAAGATGGGGAAACCACAGTTGGTTTGGTCCCCTATATAGCTGCGATTGGCTAACCAAGATAGAGTGACATTGATTGGGTGAGTACCGCGTCTAGTAGTGGAAGTGGAAGGAATGAACACTTACGCGGACTTCAAAGTTATCGATATTGTCAGTGAAGGAAGCTCGTATCCCACACTGTTGGGGATTGGATGGGCTAACTACAGCTTGGAAGTAATCAATTTCAGGAAGCACATGATGAATTTTGAGAACCGTGATATCATATTCATAGCCCCGATGGATCCAAACAAAGGAAGAAGGTATGTTGAACCAGTTAAGGAAGAAGTTGTAGCGGGATTGGATCATGCATACAATATTTCAAAAGATTATGTCAACCCTATTTACAATGGAGAGTTGGGCTGGTGAAGCTCTAGCTACAGATCATCAGATTCTGATGATGCCTTGGAGAATTGGTAGAATCAGATGCATGAGGTATCAATTTAAAAGTGTGGCAGAATTACTCATCGTTATGACGAGTTGCAACAAATATTGTTGAGTTACAAGCCTATGAGGGAGTACCTGATTTACCTAATTTACCTGAATTTTTGGCTTATTTTCAAGATAGAGTGTCAGAACCATAGAGTTTACTAGCATTGGATGAAGAATTAAAGGCTACTCCAGCACAGTGGTGGGAAACACATAAGAAATCAATCAATGGGTGGTCGTTATGTCGTAGGTTTATGGAAGTCCACTTTGGCAGAACACAACAGTACCAAGCTGAGAAGTATGATGGGTGTAATGATCCTAATGATCATTTGATTGCATGTTAGACCATGTGGTTGTCACTAGGGATAATTTTAGGGGCGAATTTTAGCCCAATGGGCTATTTTTCTATGTTTTTCTCCCAAAAAAGATTCTCCATTTTGCATTTTTTGAAGCCCTGTTTCGCCCAATTTTGATGGGGTAAAAATGTTTCACCCTAAAAATTGCCAAATTATTATATAGATGATATAAAATCCTTAGAAATTAAACTATTTTTTGAAAAATATCCCCAATCTTTTTATAGTTGGCGTTTTAAGAATTGGTAATTGTTGGAGCAGGGTCCCGCAGCTACAGAAGAAGCTACTAGTTTTGGCGGAAAGATAAGTTTTGACGGAAAGAAGTTAAAACACAGCTAAGATGCCATAGCATGTTTCCAGCTGGAGAGCAGAGCCGGAAACCATGACTTTTAAGATAGAAAAGTCAAGAAAGGAAATGGTACCTGAGCGGCCAAGAAGAGAGAGCTCAACCACTGCATTGAAGGCAGCGGCGGAAGACGAGAAGGCTCAGCGAACCTCATAAAGAAGAAGGAGAAACGAGGATAAAGCATTGAAGGCGAAGGACAGAAAAGCGAAGTGGTGCATAGTACCCATGATCAGTGCCGGGAAGCATGGAAGACTGCAGAGAGCTGTGGTGTGATGGAAAGCGGCTACCTCAAGTACAGATATGGCCGACTGTCACTAGTTAGGGTTTTGGGTTACTGTTGGGACAGGCCCACAGTGTTGTAATGGCAAGACCTTCGTGCTGCCTATAAAAGGATATATTTTGTATTGGAAAGGGGTTAGCTAGTCATTTTTGTTGGTTAGTTAGTTGGTTCATTCAGTTGTTAGTAGCTTTTTGTAGATTGTTAGATTGTTGTAAAAGCCTAGCTCTGGTTCTGTTATTAGCGGTAGCAATCGTACGGTAACCAGTAGCTAGCTTATAGAATATGTATGGCAGAGAGGGAAGAATATATTGTAGGAGAGCAATATAGAAGAGAAAGAGATCTAAGAGAGAAGATCTTAAGCTGCATATGCGGTGCAACAGAACTGTGTTTTACCTTCCCTTGAGCTATAATAAAAACACAGTTCTGTGGATGTAACTTCCATCCTAGAGGTGAACCACGTTAAAATCAAGTGTTATGCGATTGGTTTATGTGTTATGTTTGCTCATGCATTTCTCAATCAATTCATGGACTTTGTTTACAGTTTAATGAATGAATGTGTAATCAATTCACAGCAATATAGAAGGGTAAACATAAGTTAAAGTCTTTGGCTTGTTGTATATGGTTCATTTATGCTTTGCGTAAAATAGTCTCTATTGCAGTATCGAATAGCCTTGTATGTTAAGTCTTTCACATCGACACGAGCAACGCTAAGTGCACTAAACCACGGAGGTAGGATATCACAGAAAGGTGACACTGCATCAGCAGAGGAGCTACGGTGCGCGATACCGCAAGTTAAGGACTTAGCGTTGGGCAGGAACTGCGTGTCACACAGTGCGCGGCAATGCGATAAGGTCGGAGATATCACGAGTCTGGGAAAGTGTGCACCGCAGAAAAGGATTGCGCAACGATATAGAGGAATATATCGCAGCTAGAAGAGCTACGAGGCAAGGAGATCGCGTGACGTGAGCAGGAGATCACGTGACGCGTAGAAAGAGACCTCGCAGCTAGGAGAGCTACGAGCCACTAGTGGGATCGCCACAGAACCTGGTCCAAGACACTTGAGTCCTTGGCCAACCCATTAGAGTCACTTCGGGTGAGACTTCAGGCTGATTTGCGGTCTGTCACCGAAAGGTCCAGTGATCTAGGGGTGTTGTTGGTTGATTATAGTTAACCTGGGTCTGCCCATAGCAGCCAACAGTAATATTCACCAACATTTATACACTTTTAAATAAGTATGGTTCCTTAAAATCATCCCTAGTTGTCATGACCAAAGAATGAGTGGGTACATGATATTGTGCATACGTTGGATGAAATGGCGCGACAATGGTATATATCAGTTGAGCTTCGTAGAGAGATTATAACATGGGAGGAATTGTCGATTTGTTTCAGTCGCACCTTCAGTTTTGTGGATGTTGAACCAGTGATTCATAGTGCACTACAACATATCTATGACATTGTTTTGAAGGTAGTTCTAGTTGCATATCCTGTAGACCTGCATGAAGCACCAATGATGCAATCAATGATGGACTGCTACAATGTGACAGGAGGGTCTGACGATGGAGATGACACATGGAACATTAATATTCCAGAATCTGAAGCCAATCGAGATATCATGGCAACATAGATGCTGAGGGACAAAGTTAACCAACCATTAAAATATTTGGAATCTCAACATTGGGACAGAGGTGGAACCAAAGTTCAAAAATATTGGAGATTATTGGGATGAAGAAACCACAAAGATCACTGATCTATTGCATGAGTTTCAAGACTTGTTTTAGACGAATTTTTTCGAAATGAAGGGGATGTTAGGAGATCTAGGAGAAATTGAAATCCCACTGAAACCATATGCAAATCCTATAAAGCAACGCCCGTATCGCCTAACTTCAAGATACAAGGAGAGAGTAAAGGTTGAGCTCGACAGAATGTTGGACGTTGGAATCATAGTACCAGTTGAAGAATTAGAGTGGATCACTCATATGGTTGTGCAAGATAAGAAGACAGGAGAGGTTTGGATCTGTGTTGATATTGGAAAGCTGAATGGCACATGCCTTCATGATCTTTTTTCGACGTTGTTCAATGACGAAGTGTTGGAAGGAGTGGGTGGTCAAGAAATCTATTCATTCACAGATGGATTTTTTGGCTATCATCATATCAAGATTGCAAAAGAGGATCGGCATAAGACTACTTTTGTGATTGAATGGGGATGTTTTCAACACGGTGATGCCATTTGGACTCAAGAATGTGCCCATGATATTCTCTTGGATCGTAGTTGTTGCGTTCAAGGATTTTATACAGATGTTTTTTGCGGTATACATGGATTATTGGACATTTTATGGGATGGTAAAGGATCATCTCGAAAATATGCAACTGATGTTGGAGCGGCGTTGACAACATCAGATTGCATTGGATTCTAAGAAATGTATATTTTGTGTTCCATTCAGGATTTTGTTAGGGAACATTGTATGTAAGGAAGGCCTGCTAGTCAATCCAAATAAGATTGCACTTATTCTTAACTTTCTACCACCTGTGAACATGAATCAACTTATAGCAGCATTAGGCCATACAAGATATTATCGCAAGTTCATTAAAGGATATGCCACGATTGTTGGGGCATGGACCTTGAAGGTCCTTAATTTTGGCAACTCTGCAGTTTTGGTGTGAAGCTTGTAAGCGGAGTTGCGGTCCAAAATAGTCTTAGGGGTTTCGGGGTTGGGTCAAAGCCCCTCTTTTTGTAAATAACCCATGGTTTAAGCCCATGGTTTTTAAGACCATGGTTTAAACCCATGGTATTGTAATAGTGCACTTGTATAAATAGGCACTTATGTAAAGGAGAAAAGAGCTTTTTCGTAGGTTTTTGTATGATGATAATTTGATGCGAAGAAGCTAAGGTCTATTTTGGGGTAAGGCTAAGTCCCAGCTGAGTGCGTGGATGACCTCTGCAGCTGAGTGCATAGAGGGTTTTGGAAGAAAGGGTCTGCAGCTAAGTGTGCAGTTTTGGGTTGTTGAGAATATCTACAGTTGAGTGCGTAGATTAGAACTGTGTCGTTTGTAAAGAGTTGAATATAAACGCAGTTCTGTGGATGTAGCCCCTACACTAGGGGTGAACCACGTATATCTTGTGTTGTGGTGGTTCTTGTTATTTTGTTCTTGTTATGTTTATGAATTTGATAAGTAGATGAATGATAAAGTAAGATAAACTGTTAAGTATTAACTTCACTGTGAATTCCCAGTTAAGGGTTAAGCAAGTAACTGTCTTTTTATCTAAACTGTGAAGCTATTTAAGTGAATATCAAAGCTCTTTATTGCATAATTATTCTTTGTCAAGGCTAAAGGTACAGTAATATCCCTCTTTTGCCTGTAGAAACATGATTCTGCGGCACCCCATAGTTGTTTCGGGTGAGACTGCAACCTGTTCACAGATTGTTGCCGAAAGGTCCAACACTATGGGTCTCTTTGTTGGTGCGAAGAAAAAAGTATAAGAACCTGGGTCTACCCAAAGCCCAATAGCGATCACAGCACCTATGGAGAAGCTGCTGAAGAAATATGTGTAGTTTTAATGGAGTCATGAGTGTCAGGTAATTTTTGACACATTAAAGACGAATATGGCTACAACACCAATATTGGTTTTTCCAAATTGGATGAAGGAATTCCATGTTCATGTTGATGCATCATTAATGCCACTAGGAGTAGTGTTGGAACAGCCAGACGAAGGGGATAATGATCACCCGATTTATTTTTCCAGTCAAAAGTTGTCATTTGCAGGGAAGAATCATACCACGATGGAGAGAGAAGGGTTCGCAATGGTTTATGCATTGCAGAAGTTTCGATACTATATTTTTGGAGGTCATTTCAAGATGTTCATTGATCACTCTGCATTGAAATACCTGGTGAAAAATCCTTTGTTGTGGGGAAATATATGCCATTGGATACTCCTCTTCCAAGATTTTGATTTCAAGATCATTGTGAAGCTAGGTCACTTGAATGTAGGACCTAACCATTTTTCGTGAATTGAGACAAGTGAAGAACCGATGAACATTGAAGATAGGTTACCTAATGCAAAACTATTCAAGGTTGGAATGGTTGATGACTACTATGAGAAAATAGATCAGCTTTTGGAGATAGGAACATGTTGGTTGCTTAGGGCAGACCCAGGTTCTTATACTATTATTTTAACCAACAAAAAGACCCACAGTGTTGGCCCTTTCGGCAACAACCTATGAACAGGTTGCACTCTCACCCAAAATAGCTATGGGGTGCCGCAGAACCAGGTTTCTGCAATCAAAAGAGGGAGATTACTGTACCTTTAGCCTTAACAAATATTAATCATACAACACAGAGCTTCGACAGTCGTTTAATTAGCTTCGCAGTTTAGATAAACATATAGTTACTTGCTTAACCCTTAACTGGGAATTCACAGCGAAGTTAATACTTAACAATATATATTACTTATCATTCACCTACTTATCAAATGCATAAAACAAAAACATCACAAAACAAAAGGAACCACCACAACACAAGATGTACGTGGTTCACCCCCAGTGTAGGGGCTACGTCCACAGAACTGCATTTTATTCAACTCTTTACAAACAACAGTTATGATCTGTGCACTCAGCTGCAGAGGTCATCCACGCACACAGCTGGGACTTAACCTTAAACCCTAAAAGAGGCCTTAGCTTCTTCGCATCAAATTATCATCATATAAGAACCTTCAAAAAAGCTCTTTTCTCCTTTACCTAAGTGCCTATTTATACAAGTGCACTATTACAATACCATGTGTTTAAACCATGGGATTAAAAACCATGAATTCAAACCATGGGTTAATTACAAAAAGAGGTGCTTCGACCCAACCCCGAAACCCTTAAGACTATTTTGGGCCACAACTTCACTTACAAGCTTTGCACCAAAACCGCGGAGTTGCCAAAATTAAGGACCTTCAAGGTCCGTGCCCCAACAGGCCCCTAAGACTCACTAGTGTCCCGTCCTGGGGCACTCTACTGCTTTTATGGTGGGAGAATCTTATTGGCGAAGATAGTGAACTACTTGTTGAGGCTGCGCATGATATCTTCGGATGCTTGCTCCTTCTCTGCCATCTCCTGCAATGTTGTTGATGATGCTTCGCTGGCCTTTTCCTGTGCGAATGCATCATATTCCTTCAAAACTTTGAGCTGGCTCTCCGTAGCAGTGCTCAACTCCAATGCCTCATTAATGAGAGGCTACACCCTTTTTACCAATAGTGTTTCTTTCCTTCTACATGCCTCAATTTCTTGCTGGAGCTCATTGCTCTGCTTTACCTTAAGCATCTTCTACATGGGAGGCAATGTCTTGATATTTGCTTTTACTGCATCCAGCTCTATCTGTCGCTGCTTGATGGTTTCTTGTAGCTTTTCCACTTCTGGGTTGTCCTGCAAGTTCTCCCAGGCCTCGACGCTTTTGTCCAGTAGCTTTGATGCACTGCTCACAAGATCTGAGATCTTCGTTGCTGAGGCCTGAATGTCCCTGCAACACTGTTCCCTGACCTTTGGTGGACTCTCTGGAATGATGCGAAGTTGAAGCTCCACAATCTAAGCCTCATGCTCTGTTTTCATATTTTCTATCAGGCTTCGAGACTGTTGTGCATAGTCTTTCAGCTTGGTGAGTCTCTACTCTAGTTCTTCTTCAGCCTGCATGTCGAAGTCAGGGAGACTTCAACATGCCTCATCCAATACTCGCGCTAGCGCAGCCTGCTTGTTTTTTGCTTCCCTCTTCTTTTGCTTAGCTTCTTCCAACTGCGCTGCGAGGCTCTCACTCTATTTCATGTAATTTTCCAACTATCCGTGTGAGTATTTGTCACGTTCTCAGATCTCTTTTATAATTGCCAATTGACACAAATGCAGCTCCGGCATAGACAACTTGGCGTAGTCTATCTCAACAGTCATACTCATCTGCGATCGAGATTCTATGTCAGTTATTATGAGGATCACACTTGGGACCTATCCTCAGTTGTTTCTAGCTGGCCATTGTCGAGTATCTAGCTACACGCTTGCTAGGGCACTACTTACTGCAGTGCCAGTCACTGATCTTTCTGCTAACGCCTTGAGTTCTGTAATTTGCTGCGCTATGCCTGAGAGTGCATCAAGATGTGTAGCTGTGAATTCTGACCACTTGTTGGTTAATTCTTCTATGGACCTTGTCAAATCCTGATCAAGCTCTTCCATCGTCAATGCAAGCTCTTCGACGATGTTATTTCCCTTTGACGCCTTTGTTTTATTTCTAGACTAAGGTTTAGTCACTTCCTCTGCCTCTAGCGACTTGTGCTTATCTGGGAGATTGGGGTCGGAGATTGTCTTGAACAATTCTTCTTCTTCTTCATCACCTCCATCATCTCCACCCTGGTCATCTCCTCTTTGCTCCGACTCATCTTGTTTGTCACTTTCTTCGAGTGGGTTATTCTGCTGCATCTGACTAGGACCTGCGCCCACATCTGTCACTGGGGGGACTGGTATGCTCGGCCTTGTTCTTGTGTCCTTCATCCATTCAGTTGGCCACTGCTTGACTACTGTGAGGATGTCTTCCTCGTTCACCACGTATGGAAACTTCGACCATTTGTGCTTGCTATATGCGCGGGCCTGGATGAAGACATGATGCATGTCAGCCCTGAAGTTGGCCACTCCCGCATACTGAGAAAATAGATCATTACTGAGCCGCGGTGTCTTCAGGATCTCATAGGAAATATTCATTGCATAGAAGGAGAACACGTAGTTTGTCATCTGCTGGAAGGTTTTATCCTGTGACACCCACAGAGATGCGTATCTTGCTGTGCTAGGCATGTGCGGAGGCACATCAACAAACTGTGCCTCGGTAGGTTCTTTCCATTCTACCAGTGCAATAAGCACTAACAACCATGAGTAGTGAAAGGGTATACCTTTCTCCTGTGCATCGTGGACATATTCGAGGAACTCCTTGGCAATGTACTCTGCCCATTTGTAACTGTAGCCTTTGGCACAGTTCGTAGCAATACTGACAATCGGGGAAGATACTTCATTCGGTCTATACTTCTGTATTAGCTTGCATGCTAGTAGTTTTGTGGCAAAGCGAATGTTCTGGTGCTAGATTACTGAGGTTTGATACCCTTGCTTTCCTTTCATCATCCCAAAGCGTTCCTTCATGCCCTGCGCCAGCTTCATGTCTTCATGCTTTCCCACGAACTCAATGCTAGGATCAGGCCCTTCCTTCAGCAAGCCTGTGATCCGGTGAATGAGTTCTCCATCAATGATTATTTTTTGGTTTCCTATCCATAGGTTCCCATCATGTACCAACGCCAATAATTGCTTAACCACTATGGTAACCGACATGCTGCGACCGAAGTGGGGAACATTTAACATATTTAACAAGCCGGCTTGTTCCAAGGCAGCAGCCCACTATTTTACTTCTAGTAGCGTCGTACCAGTCTCCGGATAATGGACAGAGTAGAGGTATTTCCCTAGTGACAACTGCGGAAACTTTCCACAATCATTTGTATCATGGTCTGCGTACTTCATCCGATCTACTTTCCCTGTCATTGTTCCGACCGAGTGCACACCCTGTGGCAGCGAAGGGGTGCGTAATGTGAACTTGGTTGTTCGCCGAGGTAGCTGAACTCTTGGTCGCACCGACGGAAGATATGGTGGACGCTGCAGTGCAATGTTCTCATCCTCACCAAGGTCTTCAAATTCTCCAGGAGGATTCATCATGGGATCCTCTGTTGTCTTTCCTGATGCCTGGTTCCTTTCTTCGTTCCGCTTAGAATGAACTTCTGCCCTAAACTTCTTCCTGGTTGATCGTGTCTGCATTAGTTGACTCGAAACTGTGGGATTCTCTTCATGAGGTGCAGATGCAGGTGGATTGCTCATAAGGTTCTGCAGACCCCTCTCTCTGAATTTGATCAACAATTCCTGGACTTCGCGATCAGATGACATGGACTCAACTGTAAAACTCAAGAAAATGTGTAATGCGAACTTCACAAGCCTGGGTGTCTTCTTATAGAATCCAACGACCAAATCTACCATAACTATGCATTGAAGACACCAAATCTGATAGAGCAGTTGTAGATCTTGTCCAAACGGCGCTAAATTCCTTAAAATCTCATCATTACAGGCAGTTAATGCAGTTAACGTACTAGCGCCGCCAAATCTGATTTTTTCCAATGGTCGCATTTTGAGCTTTGACACACCTATCCTCTTCGGCACAACCATTAACTTTGGCTGCGCCACAAATAAGGACCTTTGACACAGTACATACCTTCAACACATCATGGCACCAGTTTCGACAGAGCTTCGAGCTTCGACCCTCGACAGTATTTCTTCACAGTGTCCTTCTAACTCAGGAATATTAATGTTGCGTGGGTCATCATCTTCATCAATGGCGAGGTTATAACATTCTACTACATTAGCTTCTTGTTCCTTCCAATCAGGTTGGTGCTCGGCTATTTCTTTATCATCAAACACCTTAGTATGGATCAACCTAATAGCTGCGTCCAAAATAGGGAAATCCTCATTAATAGCAAATGTAAGCACAAAACTATCAACAAGGTTATCCCAACTTACCGTACCATGGCGAATCTCGACCTCCGCATACCTGTTCTTTGCTACAGGTTCCAGAGTGTGTACTAACCTATGTACCCATTCTTCACAAGGTACATGCTTCCATGCTTCATAACACTGTTTCAAATGTTCCTGAGGGCTAGTCTTACCATTAAATCTGCTTCGTACCTCCTGAGGTCGATCCATGAATCTCAAGTGAAGAAACTTTTGACAAGCTTTCCAACTATGGATATGCTTTTTATGACCATTCCACCATCTGGCAGCTGCGGCTCTGAATGCTGAACCTAGAGTCTCCATTTTCTGTGAATCTGGTATTTCCTCTGAGAATTGTGCAATAAAATATTCTGGGTCTGTCAAGCCATCAAAAATAGGGAAGATCTTTGTCTGTGAGCCAACCCATCTGATAGACTTGGTAATTCTTGCACATCGGTGTCCATGTAGCTCATAAAGTCTATTCTGCCAATTCTCTAGGCCTTCGTTTGAATCATTCATGCAAGAACTGTCACACTGCCAATACATTATGGCTTCAGTAGTAGGGTTAACATAGTATTCTTCTTTGGCTGTGATGTTGTAAATATGATCTAAAGCATCCTGATCTTCATGTCTAACTGGCTCTGTATACCTTTCTCCTTGAGAAGGGTCCAACGGCACTATGACTCTCAAGCCTTTCCCTTCAAAATTCATCTGTCTGTTCTTAAGGTTGATTAATGTGTCATTTTCTATTGCCCATTCAATTCCTAGCAATGCTGGATAGGGGTTTCTATCATCGATTATTTCAATGACTTCAAAATCTGCTAAGGTACTGACTCCATCAATGTCCACTGGTACACTAGGGAATCTTCCCAAGGGCACAATATTCTACTACTTAGGTCTTCCCATTTGTTCCCATGTCTGCCTAGTTAGGACATTCACTTCTGATCCTAGGTCTAAAATAATATCAGTCATGTCATAATCTCCTATTTGAGCATGCAATCTCATTTCTCTTCCATTCCTTCTAACTCTATTAACATTTTTTCCTCTATTAGAGCTTCGCTGAGGTTTGCAAGACGCAATAACTTTTTGTAACTCATTCAAAGCATTCTGATTTCTTAATAACTTCATACAACTCTGTAAAAATGATGTTAGAGTACTTACTTGAGCTGGCGAAGCCTCTTGAGACTGTAACTGCTATTGATGATGTTGCGTAGTTGCTACTGATGTTATTGAATCAGCAAAGTCTTTTTTGGCTTCCATAAATGTTCCTTTTTCTCTTCCAACATTGAAGACAGGGATTTTTTCTAGGGTCTTGCGGACCCAAGCCTCGTCAGGTTGTTTCTCGTTATTCTGCACTTGCGTCGTAGCTCCACTCCTTGTAACAATGTTAATGGTTGGGACAGATCTTTTCTCTACAGCAATCATCTGAAAATTCAGAGTAGGAGTGCCATTTCTTTCTTGTATCTTAGCTATCAACTGTGGACATTTCTCAATCACATGATCGACTGCTCTGCAATATCGACATGTCGTAGTTGGGTTTTGACAATCTCTAGATACATGTCCTGCCTGATTACAGTTGTAGCAAATAACCTGGCCTCGACCTCTTCTAGGAATACCACCACAACCTTGACCTCTGAAATTACCTCGACCTGATGTATTACCATGGTAACCATATCCATCATTCCCTTATGCATCAGGTTGTACCCTATAAGTATCATAGGTTCGCTCTCTCATGAGATCAAAGCTACGACATTCATCTTCATTGTGTCCAACTGACTTACAGAACTTGCAGTAGGGATTCTTAGGAACTTGAACATATCTCTGCAGTAGGTAGCAATCTTCAGGTCGATGCTGACCAGTTGTTCTACATATCTCACAATATAGGATAGTAGGGTTAAATGGGTTTGGTGCACCAGTATTCAAATAATTTCTTACTGCAGGGCACTGTTCTCTGTCATGACCTTCTTTCTTACATCGTGTACACCAAACCTCTTCGCGAGTAGCTTTCCCTTTCTTCATGTCACGAAGCTCTAAATCCATTTCTACTAATTGTGCTTGTATTTGGGCTATTCCAGAATTATCTCTGACAGGAGCTATTTCGAGCTTCATAGCAATTTCCAATGCTTCTTGCTGATCAGCAACCTTCTGTTGCATGAGTGGAGTCCTGATATGCGGAAACAGTGCTGCAATGAACCATTATTTATGTTGTTCTGGTCCAATAGTGAAGCTAAATTGTTCCAGCAGAACCTTGAACCTCTGATCAAAGTCCCAAACTGATTCACCTTGCTTCTGCTGAATTTCCTTTAGTTCAGTTATAGAATGCGACTCTGATTTAGGCTTCTTAAATTCTTTAATCATTGATTTTTTAGTATCAGCCAAGACATAGTTCTGAGTACTGGAAAACTTCATAAACCAGGTCAAAGCTCGGTCTCTAAAAGATGTGACCAGCTGCGCTGTTCTTGTATTCTGATCCATAATGTTCTTGGCAGTCCAAACAGCTTCACATAAGAACCAAAACTGCTATGGATCCTCTGATCCAGTTCCTCTAAAGACTGGGAGCTTGATATCATCGTTTACATGGGCCATAGCGGATCGAGCGGGGGAGGGGGAGGAGGAAAACTGGTAACAAGGGGGGGGGAACTTACTGAGGTAGACTGATCTATGATAGGACTACTCAGGCTAGGGTTACTTTCAGACTACGACGAGTTCTCAGGGATAACAGATCTTCGTTGCGGAGTGATAGGAGGGTTTCTAACAAAAGGGGTTTCTTTAGATTCATACTCTTCTAGGCTTAAAGGGGTATAATCGTTATTCTGGCCTAGGGTGAAGGATCCAAAATTTCTCTTGTATCTTTTACCGCTTCGAAGCAAACCACTTTGCTCATCAGAGTCACTTTCACTTTCAAACATAGGTTAATAGCACTAAATCTACCAATTTGATTCAATAAGAAATATGCATTTTTTAGCCAAGAGCATTTTAATTTTCAGACTAAGTGAGTTCAAGTACTTACCCCTTGGTCCTTTGAAGAACTGTCTTTCTGCTTCACCGAAAGAAGTATGTGTGTCGATGGCGAACTCTGTCACAAATGCTTCAAGGGTTTGCGTTGTCCAGAAGTCAACAACTCTAAATACCGCGTTGTTCACTCTTTTCAACAGGTTAATTCTTTCTGGGGTCCAGGTAGGAGACTGATCTTCTTGGAAGTTTTTCCTTCTTTCTGTCAACCTGGATAACCACTGGTGCAATTCTATGTGGATACTACCAAAGAAAATTTCATAAATATTAGAAAAAATGTACCTTTGCAAGAAGTCATCTGAGCTACGACGAGGATATTTATTTTCTTGTTCAGCAAATTTCAGATAGGTGTCCTCAACCCAGTCACCGATTTATTTTACTTAGGCCCTCCAAAACATATCCCTCCAGGTACAACGTAGATCCCTCTTGAGCAGATACTGGTTCAACTGGCAATGGAACCAATTTGTTGGTTGCTTAGGGCAGACCCGGGTTCTTATACTATTATTTTAACCAACAAAAAGACCCACATTGTTGGCCCTTTTGGCAACAACCTGCGAACAGGTTGCAGTCTCACCCGAAACAACTATGGGGTGCCGTAGAATCAGGTTTCTGCAAGCAAAAGAGGGAGATTACTGTACCTTTAGCCTTAAAAAATATTAATCATACAACACAGAGCTTTGACAGTCACTTAATTAGCTTCGTAGTTTAGATAAACAGACAGTTACTTTCTTAACCCTTAACTGGGAATTCACAGCAAAGTTAATACTTAACAATATATCTTACTTATCATTCACCTACTTATCAAATGCATAAAACAAAAACAACACAAAACAAAAGGAACCACCACAACACAAGATGTATGTGGTTCACCCCCAGTGTAGGGGCTACGTCCATAGAACTACGTTTTATTCAACTCTTTACAAACAACAGTTCTGATCTGCGCACTCAGCTGCAAATCTCTACACACTCAGCTGTAGAGGTCGTCCACGCACACAGCTGGGAATTAACCTTAAACCCTAAAAGAGGCCTTAGCTTCTTCGCATCAAATTATCATCATACAAGAACCTTCGAAAAATCTCTTTTCTCCTTTACCTAAGTTCCTATTTATACAAGTGCACTATTACAATACCATGTGCTTAAACCATGGGCTTAAAAACCATGAGTTCAAACCATGGGTTAATTACAAAAAGAGGGGCTTCGACCCAACCCCGAAACCCCTAAGTCTATTTTGGGCCGTAACTCCGCTTACAAGCTTCGCACCAAAACTGTGGAGTTTCCAAAATTAAGGACCTTCAAGGTCCACGCCCCAACAGAACAACACCGAAAGGATTCACTAAAAATCAGAAGAAGCAGTTGGTTGTTCGAGCCATGGATTTTCAGTTGATTATTGGATAACTCTATAAGATGGGACCTAATGAGACATTACGATGATGTGTTCTACCACATGAACATGAAAGGCTCTTATCAGAAGCAGATGTGGGTGTCACAGGTAGACACTTCGAAGGTCACACAACTTCTAGGAAGACACTCTACATTGGACTATGGTGGCCCACTCTCAATGGGGATGCGACAGACTATGCAAGGACTTGTGACGTTTTCCAAAGGACTGGGAAGCCTTCATGAAGGGATGAGATGTCATTAGTACCTCAGGTAATGTTGGGGACATTTGATAAATGAGCAATGTATTTTGTGGGACCAATCAACCCAACAGGGAAGAGAAACAATGTGTGATAGATCATCACAGTGATAGATTATTTGAAAAGGTGGTAAGAATCCACACTAGTTGCTGATTGCACTGTTGTGATTACAGCAAGGTTTCTATTTGACAATCTTGTCACTCACTTTGGTTGTCCAAATATCTCTATGAGCGTTTGGGGAGTCACTTCATCAATCGCAGCATCAATGCGTTGGCAGAGGAATTCCAAATATACAGCACAAGAAGAGTACCCCTTATCATCTAGAAGCTGATGGGACAGTTGAAGCATTCAATAAGATGTTGGAGCATGCACTCACAAAGGTCTTGTTGTAGCTGCAACATTTTCCCAAAATTCCAAAAAATTTCAGGACCCTCATTTGCTTGGATTAGTTTGATTTTCTTCTTTGATTTGATCTAATGACTTTCTAGAAATATTTCTAATGCTTGGATTCATCTATCACTTGTTGATTTTCCTCTAACGCTTGAAACAATCCACGATTTGTCCAGACTTCATCGTTGCTTTTAAATGCATTTCCAACATGCTTGAATCGGAATTTTATTTGGTTGGTGCTCCCGTCGTTGTGACAAAGTAACAAGTCTTGGCTCTCTATGTTTTCTCCGATGCGTTTGTTTCATTAGACTGACTTTGGTTTTTACATCGGCGCAGTTTATTAATACCTTCTCCGTCGTTGCGGACGGCAAATTGTGATCTCTCCCGATTACTGTTTTGCTTTTGCGGCCCTGCTTTGTTACTTTTGTCGATCCTTGAGTTATGGGGTTTCCTCCATTGCGGCTGCAGAAATCTCTATCCTTCCAACCGTTGAATCATTTTAAACCCTGATGTTGCGGAAGATTGCATCCTTTATGTTTCCGCCGTTGTGGTTTCCGAAATATTTCCGAGCCTTTGGCAGTTTTATCTTCCGGTTCTGGCAGTGTTTCGGAATGGTTTATCCTTTGTTCTTCCACCGTTGCGGCTGTGAAAAGCATTACCCTTCCGATCAGTTAATAGTTTCTCCTCCGATAAAGACTTTGCCTATGCCAGGATGACTTATCTTTTGTATCTCCACCGTTGCGGCTCTCGTTCTGCTTCCGTTCCGATGATTTAAAGCTTCGACGTGTTATTGTTGTTTTCCTGGTTATCCCTGCGGATAGGTTAGCGTTTTGGTCATCCGACATTGTGGAAGGAGTTATGCTTTTGAATTCCAATCTACTTGTCTTTCGTCGTCCGATGTATTGTTTACCCTCCGCGCATGTTTACTATATATAGGTATGGGGTCGGGCTTGTGTGTGTTATTATTCTATTGTCGTTTCAACTGTCGCAAGCTGTCATTATCATGTGCTGTCGTCTGCTCGAGCTTGGTAGGAACCCTGTTGTTGGTACCTGCATCCAGGTGGCTCAGCTGTGGTGGCTTAACCACCTTTCTTCCCATCGATTACGCAGCAGTGCCAGGTAGGCTTCTATTGCATTACCCCATTCCATTTGGGTGTTTGGTGATTTTTCCCCATGGTTAGGTTTTTGGGTGCGACCGTTTTCCCTTGGCTCATTATTTATGCTCCTATATATTGTGTATTTTGTAGCATAGCTTTCCGTGGGGGGGCATTTTGACCTGCAGAGTATTTTTTCCCCACCGTCGTTGTTATACCACTCTGTGATTAGTGAATGAGGGGGTTTGGTGCAGATGGTCGTTAAGCTGTCTGCACCAATCTGCCCTGTGTGTTGATGCTGTGGGTGGGAATAGGTTTTCTGTGGCCTCTCCCTGTGGGCCTTGGACTGTTTTTCCCATTTTTTGTGCTGCCTGCATCATTTAAACCCTGACCATATTTCGCCATGTTGTTCCGCGCGACCGGTCCGCGGCCGGTTTCGATCCCTAGTCGGGTAGGGGTCATATAGCGCCACAGCGTATCCGTTTTAACCACAGTTTTGCACAGACAGTAGTTTGTTTCTTAAAGACACATCATCGAAAGCTTGAATATTTTATTACTGCATAGCACCGCGCAACGTTTCATGTGAACAATAGATTGCACATGCGGTTTTCTTTTATGAAAACGCACCATAGAAACTGGCATAAGTTCCTTTTTTTTCTGTGCAGCGCGATAGTTATGGCACCCACAGCAAGCCCAGATTTTCTTCATTTTAATGTGAATGTCATTTCTCACCAAAATTCTGTTAGTTAAGCCATTTCAGCTCATATGCATGCACATATTTGCTTCATTTCATTACTTATTTCATGTTAAACATACATGAAGTGAAAACTGCATTCTGATGTCTCAATGTGGCAACTTCTCTAGAAATGGCTTGATGTTTACAATTTCATATATGGCAGGAAGATTTCAAAATCACAATGTCAAAAAGGCAAAAGAAGAAGGCCCCTATGGTTGAGGAGGAGCCTAAAGTGGAATTCATTACCAAAACAGAATACATATACGAAGACACCAAGTGTATATCTGGTGTGGAACCCGAGTACCAATGGGGAGAGATTTACAGGCTGATCACACATCGGGAGGTGCCGGATATGGGCCTGGAAGAAGAAGGCACATATGCCAATATCGAGAGATCTTCACTGATGAAGATTGCCACCAGACCAGAGCTTTTCCCATACTCTGAAGTAATTGGGTGGATTCTTCCCCGAGAAGATGTAACAACGATGATCCTAGAGAATGTTGAAAAATAGGGCTATGCTGCATATAGCCCAAGATATGTAGCTCTGGCCTATAACCTTCTAGAAGCGCAAATATTTCTGTTTGATGATTGGTTGAATAACATTAGAATGGACCTTGTAGAAACCCTTAAAAAAATGATGCTATCAGGAAAGCATTTCAGAACCAGGGCTACGGGAGAGTATGATATAGCAAGCTTAAGGGCCCCATACAGGTTCATAGCTTTAATGCTCAAGAAGATTTTTGGAAGAGCTCATGGCAGGTTCTTCAAATTGGAATGGATGCCAATCATTTTTTATGTTGCAACCCAGGGGACCATTTTCAACTGGGCCAACATTGTATCAAATAGTCTCTCTGCTTGCTTGGCCTCAACCTTGGGTGGAGTATCCCAAAAAAGGTCTGAATTCTATATGAGCTCCATACTTGTCGATTATATATTGTGCAATCAGCCTTTCCCTGGCCTTAGGTGCATCTGGGATAGGGAAAGAATGTCTGTCTATTCTGCGTATAAAGCACTGTGGGTGCACAAATACCACAGCCATTATCGAGAATTCTGTGAACACTTCATCATGCCACTGTATACGCTCATTTTCTTGAAAGAGTGTGATTGCATGCAGAGGGGGTGCTGCAAGTAATGGAAGAATATGCAGACTACTATCTGACTGAGGATGGCCTTTACTTCAGGATGTTTGGAGGGTCAAGAGCTCCTTCCCTGCTACCCAAATACGCCACTGATTGCATCATCCACAAGTAGGCAGTTAGGCAAGCCTTCCTAGATGGCATAGGAAGCTTCTTGTTTGAGCATAAGAAGGCTACCTATCCTCCTTTTCCTTTCAGGTTAGGAAGTTACAGGTTCACCAGAGTGAAGAAAGATGATGAATTTGTAGAAGAGTTGGAAAGGTTTCACTTTGGCGAGATTCCTTTCCATAGAAGTGACTCCTGCAATAAAGTAGCTGAGCATTGTAAAGAAAACAATGTACATTTTGAATACACCCACCATTGTGATAGGGTAGAATCTATCTTCTGAAGTGCATTAAACATAAAAAATTTGAGGAGAAGGTTTAAGAAGAAGATCACCACCAAAGGTGGGAAGGGAGATGAACAAGCAAAAGCTGAGGAAGAAGCCAAGAGAAGAAATGAGGAAGCCCAAAGGTTGGCACAAGAAGCTGCAGGGAGAGGAATAAGAGAAAAGAAAAGTTGTGCAAGAGGCAGCTAGAAAAGTAGAGGAAGACAGAAGAAATGAAGAAGAAGAAAAGAAAAATAAGCTTGATGAAGAGCTATAGAAACAAGAGGCAGAGAGGCTAAAGCTGACACAGACACAGACACAACAGTCAGCCTCTGACACAGCTGGAGGGAAGATTAGGACATGGAGAACCCTGAGATTTAGGACCCAAAAGTACCTGCTGCCAGCACATCTGGACAATCTATGGTGCCTACACTGAAGCTGGTCCCCTTTGTACAGAAAAAAGGGGAAGAGATTCCTGATTTCAATACTGTTTTCTATGACAGGGCGACAAAGAGGATAGTGAAGAGAATAGAAAGGAAGATTGAAACGGGAGGTCTACCTGGGAAAATGATAATGGATACACCCATTGTATTTGGAACAGACCAATACCCTAGATTCACCATTAGAGCCGGAGCAGCAGTGATTCATGCTTCCGAAGATAATGTGGACAATATTATGACAGACTTGGAGCAATCCAAGAAGTCCTCTACTCAATTGAAAGACACATTGAGGAAAGAGAGAGAGGAAAGCAATAGGCTAAAAAGGAAATATGAAGGCATGAAAAAATTAAATGAGATCTTCAAAGGATGAACTGCAGCTCCTCCAAGCAGAGAAACAAGCTAGTGAAACTGCACAAGGATTCCTGGAGAAAGTGCAGAAAGAATATCAAGAGCTAAAGATGGAAAAGGAACAGCTGCTGGGAAAGGTAGAAGATTTAGAGCAGCAAAAGATCATCTTGGAGGCCAGTGAGATGCATGCCCAAGAAGAGGAAAAGAAGCTTCAAGAGTAGGTCACTTCTCTAACAACTTCTCTAGAAGAAGCAAGAGAGCAGTAGGTCAATCTAAAACCCTTCAAGGAGCATGTGCTGGCCCAAAAGGCCAAGATGCTGCAACTACATACTGCCATAGAAGAGGAAAGGTGCAAAGTGATGCAGATAGATAGCCGATTGGAGGAAATCCTAGAGACCTCCTCTTATTTCATTGATAGATCTCAGGACGTCCTTGAAGTCCTGACTACAAGGATGGCAAGGCTGGAAAACAATGAAGAAACTCCAGCAGAACTGCCATCAAAGGATCAACAGGCCCTCAAGCGGGATTATGACTTACTGGAATTTGCTATAAATACCGCAGAGGATTTCAAGAAAGCTGTTAAAAAGACAAAAGGAGCATGCACAGAGTTTTTCAGAAGGCTCCTTATTACCTACAACCGATGCCAAATAGAGGCTGAACAGAGGCTTGAGGTTTTCCCATACCACAACTCATTTGTGGAGATGTTGCAAAAGAGATATCAGGAGTAGGAAGCGAAAGTACAGCATATCAAAGCCCTGGATGATGAGATATTTAGGAGTGAAGTAGATCATTCATCCATCAGTGTGCAGCTTTTGGAGGATCAGCTTCAGTTGAGCACAGCCAGAATTGAGGCTATAAAGAACCAGGCTATGAAGTTTGAGATCAACATTTAGTTTCTGGAACCTTGTGCCTTTGAAGGCATCGCCTCTGAAGCTTTGGAATGGAAGAAGTTTCTGGACACCCAAGTGGGACCCTCCTCGTGAAGGATTGGTCGCTTTTGTAATTTGTAACGATTTTGTAAAAACATTTGAGAAAAGTGAAACATTGGAGGTGAAGAGTTGGGAAGCCCAAAGGTTACTTTATGAAGCCCAACAGTATCGCTCTTTTTGTATAAATGTAGAAGGCTTAGAAGGAATAGGGGCTTTTTTCCCAGTGAGACATGTAAAGCAATATTGTAAGAAGAACTACTTTTTTTTGCAATAAAGAATTATTGTTTTCCTGTTGGAGAAAGATTGGTGGGACTTTCAAATGTTATGCTATGGATTGCGGAAAGATGAACTATTTTGTTTTTCCAGCTTTTGTCCATTAACTGTGAGATCATTCTAACTCTTAGAGCCTATGTTCTTGTTGAATGATTTCTGGTTTATTTTCTGGAATTACCACCATGAGTAATGTATGTCGTTCATAAAACAATTGGCTATCTGATTGTTGAAATATCTTTAATCGTTCATGTGTTGTAGGAAGAAACATCAACTACTTGTCATTTCTCTTTATAATACATGCACAATACACATTACTCATAAATAAGTTACATTTTTGCTCCTCGGGGATAGGTAGATAGATAGTTAGTTTTACTTCATTGTTGCATATGTGATTTAGATGCTTGTGAGCGCTGAGAGGTAAGAACCTGCGCATCACGTTGTGACTACTCCTTACATCCTTTATCACCCTGCATGGTTAAATAGGCATTTGCATATCATACATTATGTCAAAAATACAAAATATACACGGTGGACCGGGCCGCAACCGGTAAAACCTTTGTTTTTGTTACTTGACCTATGGTAGCCAGACCGGAAACTGGACGGATTCCCTATACCAAATAGTCACAAGCTAGTTGGGAACGTTGACTGGGGAGAATCCCTTATTGTTTTTGCCTGTGAATTTCTAGGCCTCAACAGTTATGGTGCTAGAAGGAGGGCCGCCAGTGTATGGTTGGCCGTGGAAACCTATTTTCCTAATATTACCCCACCAACAGATATTTGAAAGCTTTTGACCTGACCCAAACCCTTACAGATTTTGGTTCTACCTTTGAAGCAAGTAAGCCTAGTTTCATCTTACGGTTTGTCAGACTCCTGTTCGTTCACCTTTCTCATGGCCGGTATAAATGTGAATCAGCCCAACCCATTGCCAGCTTGCAGAGCTAGATCACCTTTGAACCTAACACCTCTGTTGCATAACCTACCTCAAGCTTTTGATAACCTACTGCCTAAGTTCGATCCTGATGAAAAGACTGCTATAGATTACCACCTACAAAGCTTCTATTTAGCAATAGAAGGGCTAAGGGCTAGGGAGTATGAGGATGTTGTCTGTAGATTGTTCCCTCACACCCTTAAAGGAGCAGTAGCATCCTGGTATTTCGGTCTGCCTACAAACTCTATTCTTGATTGGGACACTTTTGAAAGAATGTTCAGAAGTAAGTACTCAGCCCAAAAGACACATGCCTCACTAATGAAAGGTCTTGGTTTGTTAAGAAAAGAGAAGAATGAGAAAGTACATAGCCGATAAGGAGATGGTCTCATAGAGATATAAGTCAGTGCCAAAGAATTTATCTCAATGCCCAATAGTGGAGTACTTTTAGGGGGAAGTGAAACGATATTGGAATGAGCGGGGGACATACTGGACAACTCCTCAAAATTTATATTGAGCCTAGCACGTGAGGCAATAAAATGGTTATGAATACTATGACTTGAAACCCTGGTAATAAAAGGGTGGGGTGGACGGAATAATTTATTTATTTCAATTTATTCCACTTGATGAGTAGGTAGATTTCAATGCTGGTACTCCATGACTGGTTATAGTGGATTCACTAGATTGCCGAGAAAGAGGCGATCCAAGAGGCAATCATTCAATGGCCGCTACTCCATTTCACTCAAAGATTTTCAACATACCTAAAGAACTTTTCTGAAGCTGACAGACCCTCTGACAAGGTCTTAATTGAATATTTCACCTCTACCCTAGGACCTAAATTAGCTATGTTTTCCAAAATGAAAGCATGACCCACGTTGGTAGAAACTTATGAAGAAGCAGAAAGGGTAGAGGTTGAAAAGGAAAGTGTAGCAGATTATCCTGATCTACCTGAAGAGAAAACTACCAGGAGAAGAGCCTTATTGTTGTCTAAACCTCAAGCTGAACAATCACATGATTATCAGGGAATGCTGAAAATGATGCAGAATCTATCCAACAAGATAATAGATCTGGAGAAAGGGAGGGAAGCTCAGAAAACTTACAAACCCTACTACCAAAAAAGAGAGGATATCAACCAATGGAAAATACCTCCACCAAATTTACCATCAATAAACATAACAGAAGTAAGTGGTGATAATTTATGCACTTTTCACTAACAACCTCATTCTGAAAAGAAGTGTCCTCAATGGTTAAACTTGATGACATTGGTGATGAATAAGCTACTAGACTCTAAATTGACTAAGGACAGTGGTAAGGAAGAAGAAAAAAACCAGACCATAGAGAAACAAGATGATGATACCATGTTCTTATGGAATGGTGTCTTGCGTTTTAACATAGAAGAGAATGCTTTTAAATATAAATGCACACCCACATCAACAAAAGGTACGGACCTAGCAATTAAAGACAATACAATAATTTCAAAGATTAAAAAATTGCAAGATAATTTCAAGAGACAGGTGGTTGTGAATGTTAAAGATAAAACACCTGAAGTCACTACTGTCAACCAGGAAACCGAGCCAATCAATGAGCCTGTCAAACCTATGGTAGAACAAGTAGGTGTTAATGAGGGAAACACTAAAGAAACTGAAGAATTCAAAAAGGATATACCCACTCAAAAGCAACCAGGAGAGGAAGACATAGAACCAGGTTGGGAAGAAAAAGCTGACACCCCGCCTTTTCTTTTGACCCTAGAAATACTAAATCATAATGTGCAAAATTGCTTGGTAGATTCTGGATCAGTGGTGAATGTTATACCACTAGAGGTTTGCAAAAATATTAATGGACAGCCAGAGTCCACACCTTGGGAAGTAACACAATTAGATAGCACAGGTGTGAAAGTAGTAGGAGAGATGAAAAATGTCCTCATTCTCTTTTCTGCAAATAACAAGATATGTCAATTTATTGACATTATGGTGGCTGACATACCGGGTGGATATGGGCTTATTCTCAACCGAGATTGGTCTGCCAGGTTGAGAGGTTATTTCGCTTCAGATTGGTCTCATTTATTATTACCTCTCAAAGGTACCCCAAATCAGATAAAAATTTTGAGAGAACCTTACATGAAGCATATTGTCACTAAGCTAAGAGAAGGTAATGAATCTGTTGATTCTGTCCTGGGAAATTATCTAACTTAGCTTAAGCTAAAACATCATATAGAAAGAAAGGCTAGTTATAAGATTGACAGTCAGCCTGAGCTCCTTCAACTTCCTCAGGCTGATAAAGATGAATGTAGACTAGTAGATATGGTCTCAATTTCAAAAATGGTACACTTAGACCATGGATAGATTTTTGACCTTCACCACAACCTAGCCCTTTAACTCGTTTGATTGAAGATTTTTAAGGGCGGGCACACATTTTCTTTTCTTTTCTTTTTTCCTTGTACATAAATAATGTTGTTTTTCTTTAGTGCTTTGATGCTGTTTTCTTTTTTATTATTTGATTTGATGTTGTTTTCTTTTGATTTAAATGATTTGTTACTAGTTATTTTCTTCTTTTTTTTGAATAAAGAGGCAAACTTTTGGTTGCAATGGAAACATCAGGGTTCTTAATTAACTGAAATATTGAGCAAAAGGCTGTGCTTCAAAACATAGAATGTCTTCTAGTAGCAATGTTCCTAACTGGCAATGCGTTCATTGAAGTCTTATTTAACCCCTGTAAATAACTCAGAAGTAAAAGAGGTCTAGAATACTATTGTGAGGCTCCATCCATTTCACATCTAAAATGTCCAAGGGGGTGACAGCAAAAGACCCATGAAAAGGAAGCAAGGTAAACAGTACATCATATATAAATGATCCCATGCCATAATTTCAGAAAAGCTAAAAGCTATCAAGAGTCAAAACTCCTTAAAGAAACAATACTTATCAAAGCAAAGTATCAAAAGCATGAATATCAAATTGCCAAAATTTCCTCTCTGTCCATGAGATGAAAAGCCAGTTCTTCTCTCACACAAAAGGACACTATGGATAGAGGAGCCTGAATAAAATTTAGAAAGAAAGGCAGATGGAGGACTCAAAAGAACTAAAGTTCAAATAGCACGAAAGTGCAGTTGGCATGGGAATGAGGAACAAAAGGATAATGTTGTTTACTACATGTTACAATCCTATGGTGTCCAAGCCTGGAGCTACCTAAGGACCAGGGTAAAATGAATCTCACGTGTTTGGCCTCAAAAGAGTTATTCAGACTTGCAAATATTTCTATTGTTACCTTTTCCCCAATGAACTGCTTCTTAATTATTTAAATGCATAATTTGGCCAGCTTAGGAATACAAACAGCTAGAGGATTTCAACTTTTCATCTAGACAGTCTTGCACTGGGAAGAAGTTAAGCCAGAAATCTGGGGTTCACCAGGTAGTTCCAATTGTTGCAGCTGCAACATTTTCCCAAAATTCCAAAAAATTTCAGGACCCTCCTTTGCTTGGATTAGTTTGATTTTCTTCTTTGATTTGATCTAATGATTTTCTAGAAAGATTTCTAATGCTTGGATTGATCTATCACTTGTTTATTTTCCTCTAACGCTTGAAACAATCCACTGTCCATACTTCATCGTTGCTTTTAAATGTGTTTCCAACATGCTTGAATCGGAAGTTTATTTGGTTGGTGCTCCCGCCATTGCGGCAAAATAACAAGTCTTGGATTCTATGTTTTCTCCGATGTGTTTGTTTTATTTGAATGACTTTGGTTTTTACATCGACACAGTTTATTAATACCTTCTCTGCCATTGCGGACGACAAATTGTGATCTCTCCCGATTACTATTTTGGTTTTGCGGCCCCACTTTGTTACTTTCGTCGATCCTTGAGTTATGGGGTTTCTGCCATTACGGCTACAGAAAGATCTATCCTTCCGGCCATTGAATCGTTTTAAACCCCAACGTTGCAGAAGGTCGCATCCTTTACGTTTCCGTCGTTGCGGTTTTCGAAACCTTTCTGAGCCTTTGGCATTTTTATCTTCCGGTTCCGGCAGTGTTGCAGAATGGTTTATCCTTTGTTCTTCCACCGTTGTGGCTACGAAAAGCATTACGCTTCTGATCATTTAATATTTTCTCCTCCAATAAAGACTTTGCCTATGGCGGGATGACTTGTCTTTTGTATCTCCGCCGTTGCGGCTCCCGTTCCACTTCCGTTCCGATGATTTAAAGATCCGACGCGTTATTGTTGTTTTCTCGGTTATCCTTGTGGATAGGTTAGCATTTTCGTCATTTGACGTTGCGGAAGGAGTTATTCTTTTGAATTTTGATCTACTTGTCTTCCACCGTCTGATGTATTGTTTACCCTCTACGCATGTTGACTATATATAGGTATGAGGTCGGGCTTGTGTGTGTTATTATTCTATTGTCGTTTCTACTGTAGCAAGTTGTCATTATCATGTGCTTCCATCTACTCGAGCTTGGTCGGACCCCTATTGTCTTTACCCACATCTAGGTGGCTCAGCTATGGTGGCTTGATCTCCTTTCTTGCCATCGATTACGTAGCAGTTCTAGGTAGGCTTCTATTGCATTACCCTGTTCTGTTTGGGTGTTTGGTGATTTTTCCCCATGGTTAGGTTTTTGGGTGCGACTGTTTTCCCTTGGCTCGTTAGTTATGCTCCTATATATTGTGGATTTTGTAGCATAGCTATCCCTGGGGGGGCATTTTGACCCACAGAGTAGTTTTTCCCCATCATCGTTGTTATACCACTCTGCACTTAGTGAATGAGGGGGTTTGGTGCAGACAGTCGTTAAGCTGTCTGCACCAATCCACCCTGTGTGTTGATGGTGTGGGTAGGAATAGGTTTTCCATGGCCTCTCCCTGTGGGGCTTGGACTATTTGTCCCATTTTTTGTGATACCCACATCATTTAAACCCCAGCCATATTTCGCCATGTTGTTCCGTGCGACCGGTTCACGGCTGGTTTTGATCCCTAGTCGGGTAGGGGTTATATAGCGCCGCAGCATATCAGTTTTAACCACAGTTTTTCACAGACAGTAGTTTGTTTCTTAAAGACGCATCGTTGAAATCTTGAATATTTTATTACTGCATAGCATTGTGTAGCGTTTCATGTGAACAATAGATTGCACATGTGGTTTTATTTTCTGAAAACACACCATAGAAACTGGCATAAGTTCCTTTTTTTTTCCATGCAGCGCGATGGTTATGGCACCCACAGCAAGCCCATATTTTCTTCATTTTAATGTAGATGTCATTTCTCACCAAAATTCTGTTAGTTAAGCCATTTCAGCTCATATGCATGCACATATTTTCTTCATTTAATTACTTCTATCATGTTAAACATAGATGAAGTAAAATACTGCATTCTGATGTCTCAATGTTAAACATAGATGAAGTAAAATACTGCATTCTGATGTCTCAATGTTGCAACTTATCTGGAAATGGCTTGATGTTTACAATTTCATATATGGCAAGAAGATTTCGAACTCACAATGTCAAAAATGCAAAAGAAGAAGGCCCCTGTGGTTGAGGAGGATCCTGAAGTGGAAGTCATTACCAAAACAGAATACATATACGAAGACACCAAGTTTATATCTGGTGTGGAACCTGAGTACCAATGGGGAGAGATTTACAGGATGATCACACGCCGGGAGGTGCCGGATATGGGCCTGGAAGAAGAGGGCATATATTCCAATATCGAGAGATCTTCACTGATGAAGATTGCCACCAGACCAGAGCTTTTCCCATGCTCTGAAGTAATTCGGTGGATTCTACCCCGAGCAAATGTAACAACGATGATCCTGGGGAATGTTGAAAAACAGGGCTATGCTACATATAGCCCAGGATATGTAGCTCTGGCCTATCACCTGCCAGAAGCGCAAATATTTATGTCTGATGATTGCTTGAATAACATTAGAATGGACCTTGTAGAAACCCTTAAAAAATGCTTCTATCAAGAAAGCATTTCAGAACCAGGGCTACGAAAGAGTATGATACAGCAAGCTTAAGGGCCCCATACAGGTTCATAGCTTTAATGCTCAACAGGATTTTTGGAAGAGCTCATGGAAGGTTCTTCAAATTGGAATGGATGCCAATCATTTTTTATGTTGCAACCCAGGGGACCATTCTCAACTGGGCCAACATTGTATCAAACAGTCTCTCTGCCTGCTTGGCCTCAGCCTTGGGTGGAGTATCCCAAAAAAGGTCTAAATTCTATATGAGCTCCATACTTGTCGATTGTATATTGTGCAATCAGCCTTTCCCCAGCCTCAGGTGCATCTGGGATAGGGAAAGAATGCCTGTCTATTCTGCGTACAAACCACTGTGGGTGGACATATACCATAGCCATTATCGAGAAGTCTGTGAGCTCTTCATCATGCCATTGTATACGCTCATTTTCTTGAAAGAGTGTGATTGCATGTTAGAGGGGCCTCTGCAAGTAATGGAAGAATATACAGACTACTATCTGACTGAGGATGGCCTTTACTTCAGGATGTTTGGAGGGTCAAGAGATCCTTCCCTACTACCCAAATACGTCACTGACTACATCATCCACAAGGAGGCAGTTAGGCAAGTCTTCTTGGATGGCATAGGAAGCTTCTTGTTTGAGCATAAGAAGGCTGCCTATCCTCCTTTGCCTTTCAGGTTAGGAATTTATAGGTTCACCAAAGTGAAGAAAGCTGATGAATTTGTAGAAGAGTTGGAAAGGTTTCACTTTGGCAAGATGCCTTTCCATAGAAGTGACTCCCGCAATAAAGTAGCTGAGCATTGTAAAGAAAACAATGTACATTTTGAATACACCCACCATTGGGATAGGGAAGAATCTATCTTCCGAAGTGCATTAAACATAACAGCTTTGAGGAGAAGGTTTAAGAAGAAGATCACCACCAAAGTTGGGAAGGGATATGAACAAGCAAAAGCTGAGGAAGAATCCAAGAGAAGAAATGAGGAAGCCCAAAGGTTGGCACAAGAAGCTACAGGGTGGCTGCAGGGAGAAGAAGAAGAGAAAAGAAAAGCCACGCAAGAGGCCGCTAGAAAAGCAGAGGAAGACAAAAGAAATGAAGAAGAAGAAAAGAAAAAGAAGCTTGATCAAGAGCTACAGAAACAAGAGGCGGAGAGGCTAAAGTTGACATAGACACAGACATAACAGTCAGCCTCTAACATAGCTAGAGGGCAGACCCAGGACATGGAGAACCCTGAGATTCAGGACCCAGAAGTACCTACTGCCAGCACATCTGGACAATCTATGGTGCCTACACTGAAGCTGGTCCCCTTTGTACAGAAAAAAGGGGAAGAGATTCCTGATTTCAATACTGTTTTCTATGACAGGGCGACAAAGAGGATAGTGAAGAGAACAGAAAGGAAGATTGAAATGGGAGGTCTACCTAGGAAAATGATAACGGATACACCCATTGTATTTGGAACAGACCAAGACCCTATATTCACCATTAGAGCCGGAGCAACACTGATTCATGCTTCTAAAGATAATGTGGACAAGATTATGACAAACTTGGAGCAATCCAAGAAGTCCTCTACTCAATTGAAAGACACAGTGAGGAAAGAGAGAGAGGAAAGCAATAGGCTAAAAAGGAAATATGAAGGCATGAAAAAAGAAATGATATCTTCAAAGGATGAACTGCAGCTCCTCCAAGGAGAGAAGCAAGCTAGTGAAACTGCACAAGGATTCATGGAGAAAGTGCAGAAATAATATCAAGAGCTAAAGATGGAAAAGGAACAGCTGCTGGGAAAGGTAGAATATTTAGAGCAGCAAAAGATCATCTTGGAGGCCAGTGAGATGCACACCCAAGAAGAGGAAAATAAGCTTCAATAGTAGGTCACTTCTCTAACAATTGCTCTAGATGAAGCAAGAGAGCAGCAGGTCAATCTACAACCCTTCAAGGAGCATTTGCTGGCCCAAAAGGCCAAGATGCTGCAACTACAGATTGCCATAGAAGAGGAAAGGTGTAAAGTGCTGCAGATAGATGGCCGATTGGAGGAAATCCTGGAGACCTCCTCTTATTTCATTGATAGATCTCAAGACATCCTTGAAGTCCTGACTGTGAGGATGGCAAGGCTAGAAAACAATGAAGAAACTCCAGCAGAACTACCATCAAATGATCAACAGGCCCTCAAGCGGGATTATGACTTACTAGAATTTGCTATAAATACTGCAGAGGATTTCAAGAAAGCTGTTAAAAAGATGAAAGGAGCATGCACATAGTTTTTCAGAAGGCTCCTTATTACCTACAACCGGTGCCAAATAGAGGTCGAATGGAGGCTTGAGGTTTTCCCGGACCACAACTCATTTGTGGATATGTTGTAGAAGAGATATCAGGAGGAGGAAGAAAAAGTACAACATATCAAAGCCCTGGATGATGAGATATTTAGGAGTGAAGTAGATCATTCAGCCATCAGTGTGCAGTTTTTGGAGGATCAGCTTCAGTTGAGCACAGCCAAAATTGAGGCTATAAAGAAACAGGCTGCAAATTTTGAGATCAGCATTCAGTTTCTGGAACCTTGTGCCTTTGAAGGCATCGCCTCTGAAGCTTTGGAATGGAAGAAGTTTCTGGACACCCAAGTGGGACCCTCCTCGTGAAGGATTGGTCACTTTTGTAATTTGTAACGATTTTGTAAAAACATTTGAGAAAAGTGAAACATTGGAGGTGAAGAGTTGGGAAGCCCAAAGGTTAGTTTGGGCAACCCGACAGTCTCTCCCTTTTTGTATAAATGTAGAAGGCTTAGAAGGAATAGGGGCTTTTTTCCCAGTGAGACATGTAAAGCAATATTGTAAGAAGAACTACCTTTTTTTTGCAATAAAGAATTATTGTTTTCCTGTTGGAGAAAGATTGGTGGGACTTTCAAATGTTATGCTGTGGATTGTGGAAAGATGAACTATTTTGTTTTTCTAGCTTTTTGTCCATTAACTGTGAGATCGTTCTAACTCTTAGAGCCTATGTTCTTGTTGAATGATTTCTGGTTTATTTTCTGGAATTACCACCATGAGTAATGTATGTCGTTCATAAAACAATTGGCTATCTGATTGTTGAAATATCTTTAATCGTTCATGTGTTGTAGGAAGAAACGTCAGCTACCTATCATTTCTCTTTATATAAATACATGCACAATACACATTACTCATAAATAAGTTACATTTTTGCTCCCCAAGGATAGGTAGATAGATAGTTAGTTTTACTTCATTGCTGCATATGTGATTTAGATGCTTGTGAGTGCTAAGACGAGAGGTGAGAACCTGCGCATCACGTTGTGGCTGCTCCTTGCATCCTTTATCACCCTGCATGGTTAAATAGGCATTTTCATATCATGCATTAAGTCAAAAATACAAAAATATACATAGTGGACCGGGCCACAACCGGTAAAACCTTTGTTTTTGTTACTTGACCTACGGTAGCCGGACCGCAAACCGGACGGATTCCCTATACCAAATAGTCACGGGCTAGTTGGGAATGTTGACTGGGGAGAATCCCTTGCTGTTGTTGCCTACGAATTTCCAAGCCTCAACAGGTCTGCAATGAAAACCATGATGATTGGGATTTGAATATTCCAACAGTCTTATGGGATTATCGCACTACTTGCAAAAGGTTGACATGGAAGACACCATTTAAATTGGTATACCAGTAGGAGACAATCATGCCAATGGAATACATTGTTCTAAGTTTGTGCATCGCAGCAGCAATAGGGATGGATGACACAGGAGCATCGGAAGAATTCCTATCTCAGTTGGTGCGGCTAGAGGAAGAACACTTTGTTGCAGTATTTCATCAGCACATTGAGAAGGATCAATAGAAAGCATGGCACGACCGACACATTAAGAACAAGCACTTTCAACAAGGAGACTTAGTGCTGCTATATGATAGTAAGTTCACGAAACATCCAGGTAAGTTTCAAATGCATTGGTTGGGTCCTTTTGTTTTCAATTTCGTTATCGAGGGAGGTGTGGTACAATTACAATAGCTTAATGGTGTGATGTTTCCTAAGTTACTGAACAACAGTTGACTAAATCCCTATAAAGAGAGTCAGTGCAAGATGATGCTTGAAGCATTGCACAGTAAAATAAATAAATAAAAAATTTTGCATGAGCTGGTAATAAGGAGGATGGAACACTAGAAGCAAGTAACAGCACAAGCAGACGTGTCAAGGTCACAGTTAGGGATCCATGTGGTGACATTCGCAAGGACTCAATAGAGTCAAATCGGGTAGTAAATGTAGCAGTTAAACCAGTTATCCAGTGGCGTTGTTGGAAGAGATGTGCATTAATGGTGGATTTGACAGTTAGATCGGGAGGATTGGTGAAATATTTTGGTGATGAATGGTGTATTTGGTAGAAATGATTGAAAAATATTTCACACAATTGGTCCTACGCTATAATAATTGGTGGGGCACGGCTTAAAGTCAGTATTCTAAATATTGAGTTGCAGAGTTGTGAAGGTTGAGTTGTATAGTTGATTATGGTTGATTTGCAGATTTCAGTAAGAGTGAAGAGCATAGTCATGAGTTTGCTGAGAAATTGTGAGTAATGCACCGAGCATCAACACCACAAGACATATCGAGTGGGAGTCTTCGGGATTCACCAGTAATTGGTGTCCCAATTGAAGAGGAAGCCTCCAACATGTCGGTTGGATCATCGCCAATAATGTGGAAGAAGAGGGGGGCCAATCATCCCAAGTCACCAACGTAGAAGAAGAGGACCACCAGATCCTCGCAGCAAGCAAACACAAAACCTGGAGAGCAAGCGAGGTCATCAAAAACAGGAGCAGAGGGCTCCATGATGAGGGCAGGGATAACCGTGGCAGACATCCCTATCTTTTTTCCACCATGCAAACCTGGTGCAAAGAAGCAGAATCTCAAAAATAAATAGAGGTACTCCATAAATATTCCAGCCTTACCGAAGGGGATTAAATGCACTTTTGACATTGCACCCTGCCTGGTAAAAATGAAGTACGATGACCATGATCTACTGGTGTACACCGAGTGTACCATAGACCCCTTTGAAAAAAGGATGGGACAATAGGGAGATCCAATGGTGCGCACTTCGCCTGAATGATAGGTAGGGTTGTAGCGATCGAGGCTTCTAGGCCTCATTCATATGCCCCATTTTGGTATATTGACAAAGGCTAATGCATGTGCCAAATAGTTGTTGGCATTCCTTCATGGTGGTTACCTTTGGTTGGACCAACTAGTTCTAGTCACTTATATGGAACTGATATCACAGATTACAGGGTTTCCCATGCAGGGGCCTAACCCATCGCAGTAATTTCGCAAAAAAGATAACAACAAGAGGTTAACCGCCAAGATGAAAAAGAAATACAACTTAGATCACGTTGGAAGTGCATATATCCAATATAGAATTACGATCAAGTTGTTCATATTGTAACCAAGATTTTGGCCAGCAAAGTGGTGCGTAAGAATCGACCTATTTAATGCACTTCAGGGGTGACTGCATGTGTTGATTTGTGCACCATGGTCATACAGATGAACTGGTTGCTCTTTTTGTTGAACCGGTTGACTAAAGACACCATGTTGGTGCAAGAGGGGGGAAGCGGCCATTTACATACAGTTGTTTGTTAATCTTTATTGTTTTAGTCATGCAAATGGAGCCCGCAGAAAACCAAGGTATGGATGTTGCAGTTGTTAGCACCATTATTTAGCAGAGAGAAAAAAGACCATGGTGAGGAGAAAATAATGGTTATTCATAATACTTTGGTTAAATTTTATGGTATGAGGGTACCGCAAGATGAAAAAGGTGAGCAGGTACCAAAAGATCCTATGGTGCGAAGCGGAAGAGGAAAAGTCAACGGCTTAGATTGTGTCCGCTCTTCAAAGATGCGAGGAGAATAAACATATGCTGGCGGTTAAATGTATTGTATGGATCAACGGTCGTCAATCCATCCGGATGAAATCCATGGTTTGTATAAGTTCCTCTTTGTAAACTTTCCCAATAGATAACACCATGATGCCCCGTAGAATTGGATAAGTACCACTTGATCTAACGGCGGAAAAATAAAGCTAGATCACATCGATGGTTGGGGATGATTCCGGAGTGGTAACTTGCACAGTGGATACGATCTGGATGCCTGATGGAATGAGGTACGTGGCATTTTATCTGATGGTTGAAAGTTAAAGGCAGAACAGATCAACGGTCACGAATGGATCCGGAGTGGCAAAGTGCGTGGTAGATAAAAGTGAAGAGCGGTTGCGGAATATAAACCGCTGTCCACGTGGCAAATTGTGGTTCAATCTGGAGATGAAAATGGTTTCATGTAAACCGCCAAAGGAATGTTCCGGAGTGGGGTCCTATAAAAGGGAGGTTGACTTGTCTCGTGGTTATTTTATTTGCACCGGATGGGTGAAAAAGACCTGCAGCTTCGTCAACCTTCGATTATCAGTGTCGAGCACACGCCGCTACAGTTGATAGGTAAGGCTTAAGCACCTATAATTCGTCCGTCTAAATTGCTATTGTCAACTAGATTATGGACCAGGGGAAGGAACTGCAAAGGTTTGGTCATGTTATAGATGATAGGGAATATTATCTAGTGGAAAGAAACAGAGGCATGTGCGACCCCTTTCTGTCTATAGGAAGCGTGTCTGTCAGTAAGGAAAGGTTATGGCACTATAACTCACAAGGAAATGATGTCCTGAATGTCTGTAAATCCTTTTTGTATGATTTTGCCATTGAACAAACCCTCCATTTTCCAGAATTCGTGGAATGGTGTGATGTGAATTACTCCCCTTCTCAGAGAATCATTGTAAGCCACTCTACATCTCGAATCCTCTGTAAAATCAGCGCCCAAGTTATCTGCGAAAATCTCAATTTTCCTAACAGTTACCCTGACCAACGTGAACCTGTGAATGAGTTAATCCTTGCTGAATTGTTCAAGAAATGTGAAACTGAAACTCGTTGCCAATTCCTATCCAATATTCTGAAAGAAGGTCAATCTTTAGATGGTTTTTTCTTACCTTACCCTGTGCATATTTTTAAAAATGAGGTTCAGTTAGTAGTATCCCTGGTCTGTCAGATATTTGGTATTAATGATGATTGTCGAGTGAGTGAAGTCATCCTTGGTTTTTTATTGAAAATAAGTTCCTTAGGTTCTGAATCCCAGTTGGTTCCAGTTTTTAGTTTAGATGAGTACTTAGTAGAAGCAATTCATCTTCAGCTAAGTGACTTCCCAAAAGTCCGGTTTTTTAAATTTCAGACTTACCTGTTGAACATGCTGCTATGTTCAAATGTCAATGAGTTACAATTTTTGAGTACTATTTTCTCCTCTGATTTGCCCAAGCAAATCAGTATGTTTGAATTTTCCAATTCAATTATGTCTGAGATGTATAAAATGTTGTTCGATGAAGAATTGCCCCATGTGCTAGATGAGATGAAGTGTCTGATGCAGTCCTCACTCGAGGACCAAATTGGAGACTGGTTCCTGCACAAAGATTCCACTGTTTTAAGAGTATACGGATTTACTGGTCAGCCTTATAAGTTACCCGCTTTTCTGACCCCGAGAATTTTTGCTCTAGAATTCATGAGTCAAAGGTTGCAGTCTGAGGAAGAGCATTTTGGGGCTTTTAATAAGTCTTCAAATATTAAATTCCCCCTCAAGGTTGGCTCTTTTATTTTTAAAAATAAAGGTGCCCTTGTCTTTATTGAGAAATTATTGGCAGGCATGGAATTCAAAAAGGAGCCAAAGATAAATTATGATCCCCACCATGTGATCTCCTTGAGGAAACAAGCCAACAAGACCAAACCGTTTGATCACCAGTCAGTTGAAGGTTTGGCTGAAACAGCCAATCTGTTGCAGTTTAGAGAGACTCCCAGGTCTGATGGAGACACAAGTAACGTACCAGTTGTAATATCAGAGAATACTGGTATTTTAATTAAAATAAGTCTCTCTGAGGTCGAGAGCATGGAATTGGATGAAGACGGATCACATAAAAAAGCCAAGCTATCTCAAGGTGGGGAAATTTCAAGTGAAGAAATTTCTGATGATTTCAAGAAAGTTTCCCTAGTCCCAACAAAAGCTGTACAAATAAACCAATTTTCATTTAAAAGTGTAGATGGTTCAGAGTCAAGTTCGACTTTCAAGTCAAAAGAGGAGATCAAGGCCAGCTACCTAGAGAAAAGGAAATAGTCTTTGTAGGAGACAAAACGTTTACTTCCGCGAGTAAGAAACTTAAACAATCCAAAAAATTCTTTGATCTCTACCAGAGATGCCGAGAGAAATACCTTCAAGTTAGCTATGGTGAATGACAAAAACATGTCAGAGACGAAAATCTGGTTGGATAAAATCAGTGTGCTAGACAAGATACAGCTTCACAAGCAAACCAGTGATATCATTTATTCAGACCTTTTACAAGCCATGATGAGAATAAACAAACTACAAAGTTTGGTAGATAAATTAGAAATTCAATTGAAGCATGAAAGAGTTGAGAATAAGGCAAATTCCATTCAGATTAAGAAACTCCAAACAGATATTGTCAGTTCAGGTAATGAGAAAAATAACACCCAGGCGGTCAGAAGAATGCTAGAAGAAAAGGATAATGCGCTCCAGGTTTTAAATAAAAAATTGAAGATTCTGGGCACCGAACATGTTCAGTCCTCCGAGTTATTGGTTCTATAAGAAGATAAAGATAAGATATATCAAGAGATGATGGAACACAAAGGAAAAGCTGTCGATCTGCAAGAAGAAAAGTACAGATGGGAAGCCGAGAAGAGTGAATTGATATCTCAAATTTCTTAGCTGAAAAAGGACCAGAGCGAGGAAAAGGAGATCATGGAAGAGTTAATGAGTCAAACACCTCTTGATGAAGACTTATCTATTGTGAATATCAATAAACCATTGAATGACTTCTCTGCAGATGACTTGTCAATACCTATGTCCTAGGTCAGCTTAAAGGAGGAAGAAATAAAGGAGTTAAAAGCAGAAAATGAAAAGATCAAGTCTGAGTTGGCCAAAATGAGTGAAAATAAAAACAAAATATTACAGGACAGAAATCAGCTACAGAAAAAATTCAATGAACTGAAAGAGAAGAACATTGGGAAATGTCCTCTCCAAGGGGAAAAGCATATCATTTGGGACACCTTGTCTATAGAGATTACCAAATTCCAGCACCATCTGAACTATATCGATGATCTATGCATTTTTATCAACTTGCCTCACCAAAGACTAAAGTTAATGAATGAACATATGGAAAAAAGGCCCCTCACGACAGCCCAGAACACATTGAATTTTTTAAATTCATTGACATATCAGAAATTACATGACATGGGAATAAAAGATAGGATATCAATAGTACTATGGGCTAAGAAGTTCATCCACAAACATCATTTAATGAAGACTGTCCAACACAGAGCTGATGAAATGGTTTCTCAAGTTAATAACTTCAAGCAGGTTTTCAAGGAGCTATTTGAGGATGGCCCGCCTTCCTTTTGGGATGAGGAGGGATGGTTGTTTTCTTAGGAGCATTATCACAGCTTGTTAGTTTAGAGCCGCATGGACCACTCTAAATTTGATGATTTAGAAAAAGGCCTAACAGGAAAAACTATTGTGGATAAGTTGACGGAGGATTTTGAAATTTTTCAAAAGTTCCTTATGATCAGGAAAGGATTTCCCAGTGTGTCATATGAAGCGTACATGGAGCTGGAAGTGGCCATTCGAGAAATGATGGAATGTGATACCCCAAGCTCGGAGCAATGGAAATCCATGGAAAGGTTCGGGAAGACAAAGTACATCCTTCATTCATAGAGACAGGTGTTACACACCGAGGAGCTGACTAGATGAAGACATGTTATCAAGTTGATTTTAGCTTAATGATTTGTTAGGATTAAAGCTGTATTTTATTCCTGAGAGTTAGGAATTCAGTTACAAGACTTTAAGTATGCCGATCATTCAGTTATGAATCTTCTTGGAAGATCAAATTATTTTATGTATATATTTGCATCTATTTTATGAGATGGGGGTGGAAACCCGTCCTGTTGTTGAGAGTTTTGGAAAACATATTTTTTTTGAAGAACAAAGTTGAATGTGAATGAATTATCAGATATTCATGCGTTGTTTATATTACAGTCTGTGTTTCTCTCATCTGTGATTGTTTTTTCCAGTTTTACACTCCATTATGTTTTTCTTTCGTATTTGAAATATAGCGTTGAATGATTAGAACTCATGCTGGTCTTGCTCTGATCATTATTTCAAATATTTTATAAATCCTTTAGCTAAAGTCAATATAGAATTCATCATATGATGCTCTGTGTTAATGGAATGTTCTCTTTTCTTCCATTCCAAATGAATCAATAAATGACTGTGATTGAATGATTACCCTGCCTTTGATAAATTCCAGAACATGCGACTTTGTGATATTTTTATCTATATGTGACTCCATGCCCAATGGTTCGGTGTATTGTTTCGACCACCTTTATAATTAGTGAGTGTGAACATATATTTCTGGCCTTGAAAATCTATATCTGAGAGATCCCTCTCTGGAAAGAAAAGCCAGTTTCTTTCAAAAAGTGGTTTTGCTGTTACTCTTGGGATTTACTTCTTACAACCTGAGTACATTCTGAGTGCTAACAACAGTCACCAAGTCTGTAGGGGCGTGAGGTATCAGAACCTCTGGCATCTTAGTGAATAAGATAAGTTGAAGGACTATGCCATACAGTTTTGGTTATATTAGGAAGCATTGCAGGTTGCAACCATGAATATTTTGTTGAAATCATAGGAAGCAGTAGTAAAGTACAGATGAGTCGTAACATTCCTCATAGTTCTGCATGTAATACATGTGAAAGAATGATGAGACCCATAGCGACAATGGTTAGCTACACAATATAAGCTAATGGATGATGAGATGGATGCAATAGTGGTCGATTGGTGTTGGAGATTTCAGCAAACCCGGGTTCTTATACTTTTATCTTCGCACCAACAAAGAGACCCACAGTGTTGACCCTTTCGGAAACAACCTGCGAACAGGTTGCAGTCTCACCTGAAACAGCTATGGGGTGCCACAGAATCAGTTTTCTACAGGAAAAAAAGGGATATTACTATACCTTTAGCCTTAACAAAGAATAATTATGCAATACAGAGCTTCGATATTCACTTAAATAGCTTCGCAATTTAGATAAAAAGAAAGTTACTTGGTTAACCCTTAACTGGGAATTCACAGCAAAGTTAATAATTAACAATTTATCTTACTTTATCATTCATCTACTTATCAAATGCATGAAACATAACAAGAACAAAATAACAAAGAACCACCACAACACAAGATGTACGTGGTTCACCCCAAGTTTAGGGGCTACATCCATAGAACTGTGTTTATATTCAACTCTTTACAAACACACAGTTTTGATCTGCACACTTAGCTCCAAATCTTATCAACAACCCAAAACTGCGCACTTAGCTGCAGATCTTCTCTTCCAAAACCCTCTGCACACTCAGCTGCAGAGGTCGTCCACACAATCAGCTGGGACTTAACCTTACTTCCAAAACCCTCTACGCACTCAGCTGCAGAGGTCATCCATGCACTCAGCTGGGACTTAACCTTACTTCCAAAACCCTCTGTGCACTCAACTACAGAGGTTGTCCATGCACTCAGCTGGGACTTAACCTTAACCCCAAAATAGACCTTAGCTTCTTTGCATCAAATTATCATCATACAAAAACCTTCGAAAAGCTCTTTTCTCCTTTACATAAGTGCCTATTTATACAACTACACTATTACAATACCATGGGCTTAAACCATGGGTTATTTACAAAAAGAGGGGCTTCAACCCAAACCCGAAACCCCTAAGACTATTTTGGACCGCAAATCCGTTTACAAGCTTCGCACCAAAACCGCGGAGTTTCCAAAATTAAGGACCTTCAAGGTCTGCGCCCCAACAGGCCACTAAGACTCACCAGTGTCCCATCCCGGGGCACTCTGTTTCTTTCCTGGTGGACGAATATTATTGGCGAATATAGTAAATTGCTTGTTGAGGCTACGCATGATATCTTCGGCTGCTTGCTCCTTCTCCACTATCTCCTGCAATGTTGTTGAAGATGCTTCGCTGGCCTTTTCCTGTGCGAACGCATCATACTCCTTTAAGACTTTGAGTTGGTTGTCCGCAGCAGTGCTCAACTCCAAGGCCTCATTAATAAGGGGCTGCATAGAGTTCACCAACAATGTTTCTTTCCTTCTGCAGGACTCAATTTCTTGCTGGAGCGCATTGCTATGCTTCACCTTAAGCATCTTCTGCATAGGAGGCAATGTCTTAATTTCTGCCTTTACTGCATCCAACTCTATCTGTTGCTGCTTGATGGTTTCTTGCAACTTTTCTACTTCTGGGTTGTCCTACAAGTTCTCCCAGGCCTCAACACTTTTGTCCAGCAGCTTTGATGTACTGCTCACAAGATATGAGATCTTCGTTGCTGAGGCCTGTATATCTCTGCGACGCTGTTCCCTGACCTCTGGTGGACTCTCAAGAATGAGGCGAAGCTGAAGCTCCGCAATATGAGCCTCATGTTCTGCTTTCAGCTTCTCTATCTGGCTTCAAGACTATTGTGCATAGTCTTTCAGCTTGACTATTCTTTGCTCCGGTTCTTCTTCAGCCTACATGTCGAAGTCAGGGAGACTTCGACACGCCTCATCCAATACTCGCGCCAGTGAAGCCTGCTTTTTTTCTGCTTCCCTCTTTTTCTGTTCAGCTTCTTCCAACTGTGCTACGAGGCTCTCACTCTACTTCATGGAATTCTCTAACTACATGTGTGAGTACCTATCGTGTTCTCGGATCTCGTTCATGATTGCCAATTGACAAAGATGCAGCTCCATCATAGACAACTTGGCGTGGTCTATCTCAACTGTCATACTCATCTGTGATCGAGCGGATGCATCAGTTATTATAAGGGATGCACTTGGTACTTTCCCTCTATTGTTTCTGGTGGGCCATTGTCTCGTATCTGGTTGCGCGCTTACTGGGGCATTGCTTGCTACGACGCCAGTTGCTATAATAATGTATCTTGCTCCAGATTTATTTACAGGGGATTGATTGGTCCAACAAAATCAATAGCCCATTTTTCAAATCCTTGTAAATTTACCTGTGGAACTAGAGGCATCTCATCCCTCCTGAATGGTTTTCCTGTCCTCTGACAGATATCGCAACTATGGCAATACTCTCTTGCATCCTTATGAATCGTAGGCCACCACAATCCAGCTGTCAGAATCTTCTCTGTCGTAACTTTTCCTGCATAATGACCTCCTGCTGCTCCAGAATGTGCCTCATCCAAAATCAATGGATTTTCATGCTCCAAGACATATCTATGCACTATTTCATCTGGTCCCATCTTATATAGCTGTCTTGCTATCAAGGTAAAGTCAGCTGCTCTAACCACCAGCTGCTTCTTCTGCTGTGTTGTCATCTCAGAAGGTGCAAAACAAGTACTGAACAATATCCTAAAAATATTCATCAACCATTTGGATGGAAAACAACTGGGCATCAGGAAGACCTTCATCCAAACTAGTGGGTTCTTCTCCTGACTTGAGCCTTGACAAGTGGTCAGGCCCCAGGTTAAGTCTTCCTAGCTTAACTATGATCTCAAAGTCATACTCCTAAAATAAAATCAGCCATCTTCATATCCTTCCACCTAACACAGGCTTGTTAACCAAATACTTCAAAGCAGAATGGTCAGTGAACATCTTAAAATGAGATCCTAACAAATAATGTCGAAATTTCTACAAAGCATAAACCATAGCTAGACCTTCTCGTTCTGTCGTAGTATAATTCTTTTCTGCTATGGACAATTTTCTACTTGCAAAAGCAATAGGGTGATCAATATTACCTTCACCTGACTGAGCCAATACTACACCTAAAGCAATGGAAGATGCATCGACATGAACATGAAACTCCTTATTCCAGTTAGGGAATACTAAGATAGGGGAAGTTACCATCTTTTCTTTCAAAATGTCCAATCTTTCCTGACATTCAGGTGTCCATTCAAACTTAATATCTTTCTTCAATTTCTTTTCCATAGGGGCTGTAATCTGAGCATATCCTTTAATGAATTTCCTGTAATATCCAGTATGACCAAGCGTAGTGCGAAGTTGCTTAACAGACTTCGGAGGTGGAAATTTCACAATAATGGGTATCCTCGCAGGATCCACCATCAATCCTTGCTTGCATACAATGTGACCTAGCAGAATTCCAAAAGGTGCACAAAAGATACACTTCTTCAGGTTCAATGAAATCTGATGTTGTCTACACTTGTCCAGCATAAGTCTTAAACTGGCTATATAATCTTTCAATAAACCAAAGATAGTCCAATCATCAAAGTAAACTTCCAAGAACTTATGAATAAATTCCTTAAATGCAGATATGACTACTCCAGAAAACATAGCAGGTGCATTCTTCAATCCAAAGGGCATAACAGTATACTGAAAAGATCCCATTTCTATAGCGAAGGTTGTTTTATGTCGATCCTCTGGAGAAATTCTGATCTGATGGTAACCTGAAAATCCATCAGTGAAAGAATATACCTCTTGACCTACGACATTGTCTAAAACTTCATCTGTAAAGGGAGTAGGAAAGGGATCATGTAGACAGGCATCATTCAGCTTCCTCAAATCAACACAGATTCTAATTTCTCCCTTGGTCTTCTTTTCTTGTACCACCATAGGGCTGACCCATTCGGACTCTTCAACAGGCTCAATGATTCCTGCAGCGAGCATCTTATCTAGCTCCATCCTGACTTTTTCTTTATACCTAGGATTCAGCCTATATGGGCGTTGCTTCACAGGCTTTGCATCAACTTTCAAAGTGATTTTTATCACTCCTATATCACCAAGGATACCTTTCATTTCTGATAACTTCGTCAGAAATAAGTCCTAATACTCATGGAGGAGTTCAGTCACTTTGCTTAGCATTTCTTCATCCCAATAATCTCCAATGGTAGCGTACTTAGGCATTTCTTCTGATCCAATGTTTACTTTCCTTGTTTTCAAGGGTTGAGTTACTTCAGGTGATTCGACTGTTGGTCCATGTACTTCACAATGTCCTTCTGACTCAGGAATATTAATGTTGCGAGGGTCATTGTCTTCATCAATGGCGAGGTTATAACATTCTACTGCATTAGCTTCTTGTTCCTTCCAATCAAGTTGGTGCTTGGCTATTTCTTTATCATCAAACACTTTAGTATGGATCAACCTAATAGCTACGTCCAAAGCAGAGCAATCCTCATTAATATAAAATGTGAGCACAAAACTATCAACAAGGCTAACCCAACTTACAGTACCATGGCGAAGCTCAACCTCTGCATACCAGTTCTTTGCTACAGGTTCCAGAGTGTGTACAAACCTATGTACCCATTCTTCACAAGGTACATTCTTCCATGCTTCATAACACTGCTCCAAATGTTCCTGAGGGCCATTCTTACCATTAAATCCGCTTTGTACCTCCTGAGTTTGATCTATGAATCTCAAGTACAGAAACTTTTGACAAGCTCTCCAACTATGAATATACTTTTTATGACCATTCTACCATCTGGCAACTGTGGCTCTGAATACTGAATCTAGAGTCTCCATTTTCTGTGAATCTGGTACTTGCTCTGAGAATTGCACAATAAAATATTCTAGGTATATCAAGCCATCAAAAGTAGGTAATATCTTTGTCTGTGAGCCAACCCATCTGATAGACTTGGTAATTCTTGCACGTCAATGTCCATGCAGCTCATAAAGTCTATTCTGCCAATTCTCTAGGTCTTCGTCTGAATCAGTCATGCAAGAACTGTCACACTACCAATCCATTATACCTTCAATAGTAGGGTTAACATAGTCTTATTCTTTAGCTGTGATGTTGTAAATATGATCCAAAACATCCTGATCTTCATCTCTGACTGGCTCTGTATACCTTTCTCCTTGAGAAGGATCCAACGGTACTATGACTCTCAATCCTTTTCCTTCAAAAGTCATCTGTCAGTTCTTAAGGTTGATTACTGCATAATTGTCTATTTCCCATTCAATTCCTAGCAATGCTAGATAGGGGTTGCTATCATCAATTATTTCAATGACTTCAAAATTTTCTAAGGTACTGACTCCATCAATGTCCACTGGTACACTAGGGAATCTTCCCAAGGGCACAATCTTCTGCTGATTGGCTAATCTCAACTATATAGGGGACCATTCAAGCATAGGTCTTCTCATTTGTTCCCATGTCTGCTTAGTTAGGACATTCACTTCTGATCCTAGGTCTAAAATGATATCAGTCATGTCATAATCTCCTATCTAAGCATGCAATCTCATTTCTCTTCCAGTCCTTCTAACTCTATTAACAGTTTTTCCTCTATCAGAGCTTCGTTGAGGTTCACAAGATGCAATAACTTTCTGTAACTCATTCAAAGCATTCTGATTTCTTAATAGCTTCATACAACTCTGTAAAAATGATGTTAGTGTACTTACTTGATCCGGCGAAGCTTCTTGAAACTGTAACCGGTGTTGATGTTGTTGCGTAGTTGCTATTGATGTTCTCGGATCAGCAAAGTATTTTTTAGCTTCCATAAATGTTCCTTTTTCTCTTCCAACATCAAAGGCTGGAATTTTTTCTGGGGTCTTACGGACCCAAGCATCATCAGGTTGTTTCCCCTTATTCTACACTTGCGTCGTAGCTCCACTCCTTGTAACAACGTTAATAGCCGGGATAGGTCTTTTCTCTACAGCAATCTTCTGAACATTCTGAGTAGGAGCGCCATTTCTTTCTTCTATCTTGGCTATCAACTGTGGGAATTTCTCAATCACATGATCGACTGCTCTGCAATATCGACATGTCGTAGTTGGGTTCTGACAGTCTCTAGCTACATGTCCTGCCTGATTACATTTATAGCAAATAACCTAGCTTCAACCTCTTCCAGGCATACCACCACAACCTCGACCTCTGAAATTACCTCGACCTGATGTACTACCACGGTAACCATATCCATCGTTGCTTTTTGCATCAGGTTGTACGCTATAAGCATCATAATTTCACTCTCTCATGAGGTCAAAGCTGCAACATTCATCTTCGTTGTGTCCAACTAACTTACAAAACTTTCAGTAGGGATTCTTAGGTACTTGAACATATCTCTGCAGCAGGTAGCAATCTTCAGGTCGATGCTGGCCAGTTGTTCTACAGAGTCTCACAATATAGGACAGTAGGGTTAAACGGGTTTGGTGCACCAGTATTCAAATAATTTCTTAATGCAGGACACTGTTCTTTGTCATGACCTTTTGTCTTACATCGTGTACACTAGACCTATTCTCGAATAGATTTCCTTTTTTTCATGTTGTGAAGCTCCAAATCCATTTCTGCTAACTGTGCCTGTATTTGAGCTATTCCAGAATTATCTCCAATAGGATTTGTTTCAAGTTTCATAGCAATTTCCAATGCCTCTTGCTGATCAGCAACCTTCTTTTGCATAAGTGGAGTCCTGATATGAGGCAATAGTGCTGCAATGAACCATTCTTTATGTTGTTTTGGTCCAATAGTGAAACTAACTTGATCCAACATAACCTTGAACCTCTGATCAAAGTCCCAAACTGATTCACCTCGCTTCTGTTGAATTTCTTTTAGTTCAGTTATACACTGTGACTCTGATTTAGGCTTCTTGAATTCATTGATCATTGCTTTTTTAATATCAGCCAAGATATAGTTCTGAGTACTGGAAAACTTCATAAACCAGGTCAAAGCTCGGTCTCAAAAAGAGGTGACCAGCTGTGCTCTTCTTGTATTTTGATCCATAATGTTCTTAGCAGTCCAAATAGCTTTGCATAAGAACC
>LPNX010074970.1:142280-203862 GCA_001517045.1 Pseudotsuga menziesii | reverse complement strand
TAACAGGGGGGAGACTAGTAACAGGGGGAGGGGAACTTACTGAGGTATACTGACCTGCAACAGGACTACTAGGGTTACTTGCAGACTGCGAAGGGTTCTCAGGGATAACAGGTCTTCATTGTGGAGTTATAGGAGGGTTTCTAACAAAAGGGGTTTCTTCAGATTCAGATTCTTCAGGACTTATTGAGGTATAATCGGTATTCTGGCCTAGGGTATAGGATCCAAAAGTTCTCTTGTATCTTTTACCATTGTGAAGCAAACCACTTTGCTCGTCGAATTCACTTTTTATTCCAAACATAGGTTAGTAGCAATAAATCTAGCAATCTAATTCAATAAGCAATATGCCTTTCTCAGCAAAGAGTATTTTGATTTTCAGACTTAATGAATTCAAGTACTTACCTCTTGGTCCTTTGAAAAACTGTCTTTTTGCTTCACTGAAAGAAGTATGTGTGTCAATGGCGAACTCTATCACAAATGCGTCAAGGGTTCGCGTTATCCAGAAGTCAACAGCTCTTGATACCGCGTTGTTCACACTTTTCAACAGCTTAATTCTTTCTGGGGTCCAGGCAAGAGAATAATATTCTTTGAAGTTTGTCTTTCTTTCTATCAATCTGGATAACCACTGGTGCAATTCTATGTGGATACTACCAAAGAAAATTTCATAAATATCAGAAAAAACGTACCTTTGCAAGAAGTCGTCTGAGCTACGACGAGGATCCTTATTTTCTTGTTCAGCAAATCTTAGATAAGTATCTTCAATCCAATCACTGATTTATTTTACTAAGGGCCTCCAAAACATATCCCTCCAGGTACAACGTAGATCCCTCTTGAAGCAGATACTAGTTCAACCGGCAACAGAACCAATTTGTTGGAGCTTTCGGCAGACCCAGGTTCTTATACTTTTATCTTCGCACCAACAAAGAGACCCACAGTGTTGGCCCTTTCGGAAACAACCTGCGAACAGGTTGCAGTCTCACCCGAAATAGCTATGGGGTGCCACAGAATCAAGTTTCTGTGGGAAAAAGAAGGATATTACTGTACCTTTAGCCTTAACAAAGAATAATTATGCAATACAGAGCTTCGATATTCACTTAAATAGCTTCGCAGTTTAGATAAAAAGAAAGTTACTTGCTTAACCCTTAACTGGGAATTCACAGCGAAGTTAATACTTAACAGTTTATCTTACTTTATCATTCATCTACTTATCAAATGCATGAAACATAACAGGAACAAAATAACAAAGAACCACCACAACACAAGATGTACGTGGTTCACCCCCAGTGTACGGGTTATGTCCACAGAACTGTGTTTATATTCAACTCTTTACAAACACACAGTTTTGATCTGCGCACTCAGCTGCAGATCTTCTCAACAACCCAAAACTGCACACTTAGCTACAGATCTTGTCTTCCAAAACCCTCTATGCACTCAGCTGCAGAGGTCGTCCACGCACTCAGCTGGGACTTAACCTTACTTCCAAAACCCTCTGCGCACTCAGCTGCAGAGGTCATCCATGCACTCATCTGGGACTTAAAACTACTTCCAAAACCCTCTACGCACTCAGCTGCATAGGTCGTCTCGCACTCAGCTAGGACTTAACCTTAACCCCAAAATAGACCTTAGCTTCTTTGCATCAAATTATCATCATACAAAAACCTTCGAAAAGCTCTTTTCTCCTTTACATAAGTGCCTATTTATACAACTGCACTATTACAATACCATGGGCTTAAACCATGGGTTATTTACAAAAAGAGGGGCTTCGACCCAACCTCGAAACCCCTAAGACTATTTTGGAGCGTAACTCCACTTACAAGCTTCGCACCAAAACTGTGGAGTTGCCAAAATTAAGGACCTTCAAGGTTCGCACCCCAACAATTGGCCTTCAGAGTGGAAAGCGTTAGTGAGTGTGGATGAAGTATCAGACGAAGAGGTGGTTCCTCTACCTGATGCACCAGTGGATCAGGTGCCTATACATGACAGTGATTGGGAATTAAGAGAGGAATCATAAAGTACCCTGATATATTTAGAGAGAAAGCGACAATTTGAGGAGACAAGGACAAAGAGAAGGAAAGAGCATAGAGATTCCAGCATATGAGCATGTGAACCACATCATTTTGTAATAATAGTGGTGATGACTGCAACTGAGACTCAATTGAGGAAGCACTCGATGGAGGGATTTACAGAGGTAAATTCACAAATCAAATCTTTAATTAATGCAATTTTGGAAAGAATGTTGAAAGAAAACCTGTTGCAGAGAATGGTCGAGATCAGTACAAGGAAGCAGGCCAAGATTGTGTCAATTTCACCACATGCAGTAGAAACAAAGAGCAAGGATGTTGAGGCATCGTTGCAGTAGTTCAAAACAATTGTATTGGATATAAATGAGCTATCGACGCACCCCTTGGTGCGACTGTAGAAGTTTGTCGCTCAGGAACTAGTCAACCAGGAGAAGATCGTTGGCGATCATCTTTTGAAATTGCAGGAGCGAGAAGAGGAAGCAAAGAAAGAAATTGAGAACTTGAAGAAGGAGAAATATAGGTTAACTGTGGAAAAGGTGCAGCTGTGAGAAAACAAAGCGCAGTTGGAAAATGTGATTTCTATCACATGTTAGGAAGTTTCAATGATCGCAAAAGACATGGATTTCGAGACCAAAGCAAAAAATCTAGGAGAAGCAATTGCAGGCTTCAAGCGTGACTTTAAAGGCTTGAAGGAGTTGGTGAACCTAGGAACACCCCCAAAGAAAGCTACAAAATGAAAGGGGGGCATTGAATACATTGCAACAAGGCTTTAGGAAATTTGGAAAGAAGAAAATATGATTACGAATACCACCACACAAATTTGGGGTAGTGTGGTTCATGATGACCAGTTAGAGAAGTTAAAAACACAGCTTAAATAAATGGAAGCACAAGTGTATTCACTACAGACATCAGTTAAAGAAATGCCCATAGTGGTCCAAGTCATAAAGGTGACAGAGTTGAAGGAGTTGCACCAACACATCATAAAGGCATGAGACCATCAACAACAATGCACAACTCAGCTTGAATAATTTCAGGATATTGGTGAGTAGTTCTCACTAAAGGCAATTGCTGCACTTCAAGTGGTGCAAGAAAAGCACATAGAAGTGACTGTGAAGATTATAGACAATCCACGTGAGTAGGATGTGGTTGACTACACAAATACCAGTGACAAGATGAAGGAGAAAGTCAGAGAATTCAAACAGAAATATGAGGACTTCAAGATCAAAATCAGTGGCTACACTATTTCCAATTGGCGTGGCTCGAGGGCGAGCCACAAGATTTTGTTAGGGGCCTGTTGGCAGGAGGTTTTGATGGAGATAAGTTACGCAACACTAAGGGTGATGCGCAAGGTCAAATATTATGCACAAGGCAAAAGATGATGCGCAAGGCGAAAGATGGAATGCAAGGAGGGAAAGTTGACAAAGAGTCGTCTTGGTCATAATTTTGTAGCAATTAGTCATTATTTTTTAGTTTTTGGTCCAAGTAGTTAGGAAGTTGATCCAAGTGGACCATTTTGTAAAAGTTGTAAGCCTATAAATAGAGTTAGGAATGTAATGTGAAGATAATCATCATATGTGAGCTTGAATATGATCTTGCGCTGATGAGATATTGATGTATTAATCAATACCTTATGTTGAATGCTCTGCAAAAGACTGTTTCTTGGTTTGTCCCAACTGTGGAAATGTTTTGAGAACCTACTTTGATGCAGAAGTAATATGACATGACGGAGTTTTGATGGAAATATTGTGTTTTATCTCTTTCTTCTTTCCTGTTTTCCCTATGATGTGATGCAAATGAATTGATACTGTAGTATGGTGGTTCTTTCTAAATGATGCAATGTTTTGTGTTTTAAATCATGTTATGGTGGTCGACATGTTTATAATTAATTGTCTTGCTCCGATCTGAATGTGTTAATGCGATCTAATGATTGATGGTATGGATATGTGATAATAAATCCTTGTTTGGATCTATGAAGTAATGATACAATATATAGATAGAAGATGCACAAACCCTCCTTCTTACTGTGGAAATGTGATTCCGATAGTTCTCCCTTGAACACCTAGGGTGAGACCTCATCTACTCAGCAGGTGTTGTTGGACAGGGTAAAACCTATCTGGGCCAATTCTTAGGGATATCGTTTATTTAAGGGTGCCAACAGAGAGTGAACCCATATTGACAAATCTATGTCAACACTTGTTCATCTCTCTCTCTCTCTCTCTCTCTCTCTCTCTCTCTCTCTCTCCCTTCCTTGTTCTCTCTCTCTCCTCATGCAAACTTGAGTGAGTGAGTGTGTGTCTAAATGAGTGAGGGAACCTCCATACTTATACACATCAAGTGACTAACCTAAAACATGACTGGGCTGACCTCTTACCCTATTAGGGCCAACTTCACCTAGTGAGACTCAAAAATACATTTTTATTATATTCATATTAGGGTCTATTTCCCCAATTTAAAACAAATGGTTTACCTCAATGGCCATGTACAATAATGACATCCCAAATGAATGAAAACACATCTTCGATGGGGTACAACAATATATAATGATAATATACATCAGAATATATTTCGAAGTTACAAATACAACAACAAGGCAAACAATATACTATTATTTATTTGTTATTTGTAGAATCTTCTGATCTGACATTACAAGTATAACTTAGAATTTTTTGTTTTAGGGTTTTACTTGACCAAATACAATAATAATATCTTCTAAATATACATAAAACATCAACACTTCCCACTATTGAGAGCGTTGGGTACACAATTCCACATACAAATTGTGCCCTTTATACCAAATTAAAATTTTGTTTTCCAATGCCTTGTTATAATTGTAATTTTAACATTAGAAATAAGATCTTTTATAGCAATCCATTAAACTAAATTTCACTAAATCCATGTACTATAATAATTTCATAAACATTAATTTAAATAAACACATATATCATAACTATAAACCATGGAAATCATACCAATTGACACTTGTAATGTCCCCTGGGGATATCAATGGGACCAAGGGACATATCATTAGCTCTCTAAGGCTAATTAGATAATTTTATCACAATGGATTAGTTAAACAAATATTAAAATTCATTTTTCAATATTTGTTTCATGACAAAGTCATTTTAATTACAAATAAATTAAAATAAAATTCAATAATTATTCAAATGTCTCATCCAAGGGCTGGAAATTATTAATAACACCTTCTAGCAACATCACATATCAATTCCAATCCAATTCAGACATAAATTCCACATCTAAATTCCATTTACTCTTAATCATGATTAATTAGTAATTAGTGTTCCAATTACGATACTTAGTGACAATCAGTGCATAATTGACGGTGCTTATTATAATTTCATTTGTTTATCACTTAACCACTGTTTATCAAGTCCAATGGCTAATTAACACCTAATAACATGTAAATCAGGGATAATTACCATTTTCCAATTAATTAAACATAGTAATTATGAAAATGATTCCACAATAACTAGTTAACTAGTTGTTCAATACTTACAACTAGTCTTGCACGAATTCAACACACAACCATGCCAATGAACCAAAATGTGAACCTAAAGCCATTATACATGTATTTAATCATTCATGTATAGCAAAATAAAGTACTTTTTCAGATCAGATTCGAGTACATAAATGAAGGATATTTCAAGTTCAATCAATACGACTAGTTAATAAACACTGCAAGGAATTAAATCAAACCAATCGTACCAAGTTTTGAGGCACACATAGGTGAAGGTAAAGATATGTAAAATTACATTCTATAGCACAAGTAAATAACCAGTAATAGAGCATATGGTTGTACATTCATCTTTTACCAAAACAGAGATTCGAATCCAAAAACTATTTGCCAATTTCACTACAATGTACATAGTTTTCAATTGAACTTTCCAAATTCCAAATAAAGAGAGATATATGAATATTTTAGCTCATGGAAAGCATATCAAATATCACTTACAGTCATATTTCTGTAGCTTTCCACCCATATACATTCCATTAAACAATCCACAAAATAAGTTAATTCTACTCATCTGAATTGACTAGTAATTCTAGGAATCACTAGAATATTTAAATCTGCGGATCGTAGAATAATTCAAATGCAATTCCAACTCTAAATAAAATGTTTTATCATTCATAACAGAGTTATATCTCATTCTAACATTTTTTCAAACACTTCATATGCAAGGTCACAAATCTACTCAACAATTCCATTGAAGGAGGCTAGAAATTGGAATTTGATCTAGAATTTTGGTAGACATTTCCCCAACAATACCAAGAAGATTTATCCTCACATTATCACAAAAATATCAATATTATTTATTAGATATAAACATAAAATTAACACTCAGTGATTTTTACAAACATTTCACGTGATAATTCTCCAAACTATACCAAACAGTCTGATCGAAGAACTAGTTTTCGAATAAAAGGAAAAGCACCAAAGAGAAGTGTCTTAAAACATTCCAAGGATAATGCACCATCAAAATACACAGTATATAATGAAAATGGGAATAAATATCAATTCTATATCATAGGTACCAAATAATTATTTTCTCAAACAATTTGTGCACAAAATCCCAAAAACTAGTTTCCAATTCTTTCATAAAATTTACTTACATAAATAGATTGAATTCTATGAGAAAATTCTTCCACAAATAACTCATATGTTTCATCAAAAATTTCATGTGCATCCATAAATAAATCATATCATATCCAAGTAAATTAAATAAACATGCGATAAATCACTTATCCTATCAATGTGCAACTGGCATCATCTGGACCACATTCCACCTAGCCTTTGGCACTGCCAAGCCAGATCTCACTTTGAGAGGCCACCCCTGAGTTGAGGCCATAGATCCACAATAGAGGTGCACTGAATAAAAACTCAAGTATCAACTTGAGAATCCAAAACTCTATTCGTCACCACATACTTCCTCTTCCACCCCACTACCAGGTGCATGGTAATCCAGACCCCATAGGCCATCAAGATATCACCATTCACCACCAAGATTTATGTGTAGGTTAAGGAAAAAGACAAGGAGTGGAAACCCAGAAAAATAAAAAGTATTAACAACCATAATCAACAACCATCCAAAATAACCATGAAAAACAACCTCCCAACCAAGGATATCAAACATGTATTTATAGAACAAATAAGGTAATTCTAACTCAATGGGTCAAAATAAACCATGGTAAGCCAACTTGAGTCAATCCAATGGGGTGGGTAAATCAACCATAATAGGTTAACTCTAATCCAACCCAGTCAATTTGAATTTCAAGGAGAAATGACTCCAAGCCACTCCACCCAACTCAAAATTAGTGAGGTGAGGTGTCACACAAGCCAGGCATCTTTCCAAAATAGAAAAGGGGGGCTTACAAAAGGATTTACACAAGAGTTACACAAATATTTACACAAGTATTTACACAAGGAGTTACAAAACCACCAAAGGGGCTCAATCAACAAGTGGCACCCACCCAAACACTAAGGAGGCCCACTAAATCATGAATTAGGCTCAATAATACCAACATAGGATAAATTAATCAAAATTTGGGTCATTTGTACAATGTTTGGGTGATAATTAATTAATAAAGCTAATAAGGCATAAATATGGACCAAGATCAACCAAACAAGTTCTAAAGTGCTAGGAATGTCCCCATTCCCCCTCACATTGTGGATCTAGGCCTCCCATACTCTTTTATTGGTCCTCGATGTGCCAATTGTTTTCATTAATTAATTATTTACAAAATAATAATAATGTCTCTAGGACCTTAAAGACCCTTTTTCTGGCACCCTATGGCACAACAATAAACAATTACAAATTACATATGTCTGGGGCTTTAACACATGGGGTATTACAACACTTATCTTATAAATGTTATTGAACCAAATGAAAGTGAAGGAACTTCCTGCCATCCATAGGCACTTTGTCAAGCATGCTCTTTCTTTAACAAAATCCACCCCCAAGTCGGAGATATTAGTCCATGAGGGGAAAATTGTGTTCATTTTCTTCAACACAGACCCACTCAACCTGAAGGCACTCACTTGACCCAAAGGTATTCACGCACAACCCAAAAATTAAAAAAAAAAACTCCACGGTTGTTCCCATCCCTACAATCATTCGCCATCATCCCGCGCAACACAAGGGATGGAACCACCCTCTCTGTTTTGTAGTCCCTTGATTGGTCCCCATTCCTTTTCAATGCTCCATCATAGGTCGACGAGGAAGTCTCTATGTCGAGGTCCAAAACAATATTGTTGTAGGCCAAATCTCTTTAACAACAGAACTAAGCCCAATTGCACCAATTTATCAAGGTAAGATATGCGATTCTATCAGGGTTCTACCTTAGGTGTGAAGGCATACTCAATGACCACTAGAAGCATGCATCCATCTCCATGAAAAAATGAGTGAATGATATTCTCTATAATGAAATCATAACAAGATATATGTGTGGCTATGACTTGACAAGTGGATTCCCCATAAGTGGCCACTTTTCACTTTTTAATCTCATTTAGGATAATTACCGTCATAATTAATTAAAGTGACACCCAAACTAAGGTTAAGGAACTTTCGTTAAAAGTATTATTAAAATATAATAAAAATTTATAAGTTCATCACCCTTAACCCCTCTCACTTCCCCCACTTGTGGGATCGTATCCCCCCATATCTTGTTTGTCCTTCTCCACTTACAGACCTAGGATATTTTCTTATTAAAAATTATATACAACATTTACAATATCCATGGTATCCTAGACCACACATTTCTAGCATATAGAAAGTGTTTCATTACATACATATTCACATCTAGGGGTCAAAATGGGATGTTACATTCCATGTTAGAAAAACAGGATCGCATAGAAATAACATAAACAAGATGAAAATATAAAACACATAAACACAATATAGAGAGACACCAATAAAATGTGGTTCACCCAAGATGGGAACGTCCACATAGAAATTACCAGTCCTTTTTATTTTACCATCCAGTGAAATGAAGGGATACAACCTGAAACACTTCCACTACAACTTCATCTTTACTCTCTCATAGTCTCTCTCCTATAGTACAATATAATACTATACACATTCATAATACAATTCCTTCCTTTTAAAAAGGGATTACCATGGGAAAATACCACAAGCTACCCAATACCATGAGCCCATAAACCACCCATTATTGACTAAGTCATGACTATGAAATTACATCATTTTACAAACAATTTTTCCTAAAATTTTCACTATGAGAGTGTTTCCCCAGAACCCCTTCTAGGGGGGGTATCAAAAAATAGTTGTCACCATATCCAGACCCCCTTGATGACTATAGTGGGGTTCTAAGCCCCCCACACCCCCATCAGGTGCTTAGATCCAAACAAAACTAAAACATGACCTCTAATTCTAGAAGATCGAGCTCCACAACCAACAATCTCACACTTGGATATCGATCATAATAACTTCACCACTGTTGTACTTTCTATACTATTCTCTAAAACTTGGACCTGGAAAATTTATCATCTCCACCTTCATTCTTGAAGGCCAACTAAAACTGAGCAGAAACTGAGTTTCTCTCTGGTTACTACCTTTGTCAACATCTCTACAGGATTCTGGCCAGTATGTATATTTTCCAACATCAATCATCTTTCAAAACATATTGAATGAATTGGTACTTGAGTTGTATATGTTTATTATTAGAATGGAAGGCTAAGTTCTTTGCAAGACGAATGGTACTTTGGTTGTCACTGTACAACCTATTATTCCCCTGCTTCTTACCCAATTCCTCCATGAACCTATGTATCCAATTCATCTATTTACTAACCTATATAGAAACAATGTACTCTACTTCTGTCATTGAAAGTAAATCGACCTTTTGCATTTTCAAAATACAACTTTTTGTTGTTCCACCTACAGTAAAAACATACCCAGTGGTTCTCCTCCTACTATCTTGATCACCTACCATATCTGCATCAAAATTTCCCTATAGAATAGTGTTCAAACCTACAAAACATTATACATTTGTAGTAGTACCTCTCAAATACCTAAGAATCCACTTAAGTTCCTTCCAATGTTCTTTACCTTGATTTTTCATCTACCTGCTCAGAAATCCCACTACATGTGCAATATCTGGTCTCATGCACATCATGGCATACATCAAGATGCCAATTGTTGATGAATAGGGAACCTTGTACATGTATTATATATCTTCCTATGTCTAGGGACACATCTCCTTACTTAGTTTGAAATGGTTGGACAAAGGTATACTAACTAGTCTTGCATCCTATATTCTAAACTTCTCCAACACCTTTTGTATGCACTCACCTTTAGAAAATGTCCATTTGTGATTTTTCCTATCTCTTGTTATTCTCATACCAAGGATTTTCTTTGCAGCACCCAAATTCGTCATCGCAAATGAATTAGATCATTTCCTTCTGAGCACATTTATATCCTACATATTAGACCCTCCAATAATCATGACATCCACATACGATACAAGATAATATATTTTACATTATATATCCTCTTGAAATAAACACATCAATCAGAATGGAATCTACTATAACCTTATTCTATCATAAACTTGTCAAATTTCAAATACCAGTTCCTTGGATCTTGCTTCAGGCCATACAAGTTCTTCCTTAACCTGCATACTAAATTATCCTTCCCTTTGACCTCATACCCCTGTGGATTCTGCATATAAATCTCTTCCTCTAAATCCCCACGGAGAGAGGTTGTTTTTACATCCAACTATTCAAGATGCAAATATTCTACCACCACTAGACTTAAAATAGTTCTAATTGAAATCATTTTAATAACAGGAAAAAATATTTCATCTAAATCTATACCCTTCTTTTGTGAAAAACCCTTTCCAACAAGTTTTTCCTTGTATCTATTCTTTCCTCCATCTTCTTCCTTCAACATATAAACCCATTTATTATACAATGCTCTTTTATCTGCAGTGAACTGTTCCAAAACCCAAGTCTAGTTTCTTACCAATGAGTCCATCTCCTAATTCATTCCTTTCTCCCACTTCTTTCTATTTTCTACCTACATTGCTTCTTCATAACATTACGGTTCACCAGAAATAGTCATCGTTAAATAATACAATGAAGGAGAGTATCATTCAAGAGGTCTACTTAACCTGATAAATCTTCTAACATTTGCAGGATTTTGATGTACCTGTTGTTGTTCTTGAATTCCTGGCACCTTTGGAATTTCATTTTATTTGATTTCATCAAGCACTTGTATTTTTTTTCTTTTTCTTGTTTATCTCCCTGCAACTGATCTTTATACGTGACCTTTTCATTAAATACTACATCTCTACTCCTAATGAATTTGTGATATTCATAATCTCATAAACGGTAACCAAAATAATCTACTATGTATCCAATAAAGGTACATTTCTTGGATTTAGCCTCAAGATTTGTTGTATTTTCTTTATCAATATGGACAAATGCTTCACAACCATTTTTTTTTTTATAAATGAGTAGTTTACCTTTTTACATGTCAATGCCTCCTCTAGAATGCCATCATCCAATTAAATTGAAGGCCCTATGTTTATTAAATAAACAATAGTATCTACAACATATTCCCAAAATTGTAAGAGCAACCTTGCATGCAATCTCATACACCTTTCACACTCCATGATTTTCATGTTCATACTTTCTGACACACCACTTTATTGTGGTGTTCCTAAAACTGTCTTCTCTCTACGAATCCCATGGTATGAATAGTAACTATAAAACTCCTTCCGACAGTCTTCACCTCCATTATCTAATCTAAGACAATTGAAACTTTTTCATGTCGCATCCTCAACCAAATATTTCCACTTCTTAAAAGTAGCAAAAACATTAGATTTTTGTCTAATTTAATAAACCCAATATTTTCTTGTTACTGTTATGGAGACAAATTCCTATGTCTTGGGGTGGACCACAACAGATAGTATGACACCAAAAATCAATAAAATTCCAATATGATAAAGAAATAAACAAGTCTAACACTAAGGGATGAGAAGTGCACCTTGTTCCAGATGTTTGTAGTATATCCCTGTTGAGATTTAAACCACACTTGCACCTACATTTCATTCCAACAACAACTAAACATACAAGTATTACTAGGAATATTTCAATTAGTGCAGACACAGTTTGATCCCCTAACCTGCATGGTTCAAGTCGAAAACAAAAGGACATAGCAAGGTATCCTCTCCCTAGATGATTGATCTAATTGAATTTCAAGCCCTCTTTACCTTAAGTGTGAAAGGATGTCCTTGTTTTATAGATCCTGGTGCAATCGACTATACCTGCAAAGGACACGAAAACTTCAAGACAAGAAATGAGAGCAACAACATAAATCAATGATCTATACTAGTGATCAAGGAAATTAGTAATAAACAATCAATGTTAACATAAATCATTCATGGGAAAGGGAAACACTTTTGTATTAAAGAAGAGAAAATAAATCTACAACCAAAGCCTTGATGTCGAATATTTTCCTTTACAAGATATTTGACTCACTCACACATATTATCAACTATGCAACCTCTTACTCACAAACACTCTCTCTTAATTCCTCCTATACTAGACTTGAATCCAACATCATAAGGATGCTCTCTTGTTATCCCTTTCACATGGTCCAAATGGGTTGAGATATTTTGGAAGGAAGGTAGGGAATGATCCCTAGGGGTTAGGAGGTCGAGTGCCAAAGTCTCCCAAGTAGTTAGGATCATCCTCCACAATATATTTCACATAGAATCTTCTTGAATATTCTCTTTTTTTTTTCCTTTTGGGACTGCTGACACTCCTTGTAAGAGGGATAAGTGTGTTGGTGCACTTTGTGTTCATGTGACCAGCTCCTTATGATAGTGAACAATAGGTGTTAGTCCTATGTAACACCCTATGATAGGAAACAAGATGCGAGACTTCATAGTATTAGAGAATTAGGACATTTTTTAGGTGTATCAAAATTCCCCCCAAAGTATGACTTTAGAGGAATGTGATTGGGTGAAATTCTTTGCTAGATATTGATCTGGTATTAGAGGAAAAAGAGAAGTGAGTCAATATTTGACACAAGACCAGTCACCAACTATCTAACTCAAACATGGCTGAAGACCAATAAAATGAAGATCCATGTATAATAACCATGTCATGTCTACTGACAATATGTTGTAGATCCATGATTGACAAGACTCAAATAAGAATATGGCTACGGAACATACAAAGTAGATCTATGTTATCTTGACTCAAAATCTAGACATAGCCACCAAACATACAATGTGGATCCTTGTCATGACTCCATTCAATACTCCATCACAACCTGAGGATAGCCACATATTTAAGTGAATACCTAACCACTCAGGGTCTTCATTCCAATCCCAAATGATATGATTCTATCCATGCAAATATATGTTCTGATGTCGAACATGGTAGAAACCACTTGATTATCGGTCATTGATATATATTGTTAACAAGTGTGAGGGAGATCATAATTGATGTCAACGATTACCAAGGTGTCCCAGTACATTCCTCCTAATGTGAATAGAGGACTTGTAGTTGAACACTCGGTGGAATCCTTTAATCAAAGGCCATTAATGAAACCCCACTATTGAAATCAAGGAAACCTGTCATTGAGCCATGCAAGCTTCAAGGTACTTTACTCGATTTCTAAGTCCAATTCTCGGACAAGGTGTTGGTGTCAATAGGAACAGACTTGTCAAAGGAGGGCCATGATGTTACCCCCATCATCGACACAAAAGATGGAACAAAAGATGATGTTGACATAATGAAAACAACCATAGAACTGACTCATATGTGATCGACTCAAAGGAAGCTAAGGCAACTGTAGAGGTAGACTACAAAGGAGTTTTTCCTTGAACATTGAATGGAATGAGAAACGAATTCGCAGCATTGACTCAATGAGGCAGATACCATATGTAATGAAAGGACAAGACAATGCATTCTTTGAATTAACTCAAAGGAGTTAAATGACTCACGAAAGTGGATTGAAACGGTGATAAGTTGAATATCCAACTGTTTGAAATGAAAATGTAGACAAGTGCCATGTTCAAGGGTGGACTATGAGCTTCCATTGGTACAAATGAAATACATTCCCCATTCCCTTAGTTTCCCAATCATGAAGGATGAGTACCTATTTGTTTTTTAATGAGATTGAAAAGGGTAACAAACACTCGATGTATCCCATCAAGTGATGACTCCATTCTCATACATTTTATGAGCCTGTGAAAGGAGGGGTTCATTCCTAGAAAGGGTCCTTCATCATTTCATTTTATGAGTCCGAGGAAGGTAAACTCAGTCATTGCTTCATGTTTAGAGAGTTTGAAATGACTAAGAAGAATCTACGGTGAAAATTTTCATAAGTTAGTCCCCAAGGCTCGAAAAGTATAAACTGATTCCTAGGGGAACTCTTCTAGTTGTGATAAACTAGAGTATACATTTTCCATAAATGAGTCCAATCGGTCCAAAAAATGGGTAAACTATATTTGACTAGATGATCTTTAAAATAATTTTACAAGCATGAAATAATCAAGTTCGCTTGGCGATCTTTTTATGTTTGAAAAGTCTCAAAAAGAGCTTAAAATTAAATTTATGAGGGTTTCTTTTTTCATAATCCATTTTAACGCGTCTGAAAAACAGCAAAAACAAACTTGATACCTCTTCACTAGGTGTTTAACAAGCACGCAGAAGGTATAAAAAGCGCTTGGTACTTTTTCAACTTGACCCAGAGCGTGAAAAAGACAAAAAGAAACTCACTCATAGCCAAGGAGGTCCAAAACAGCCTAAATTATCCAAAGATGAGGTTAGAACAAGTTTTCCATGAAAACTATAGAAAAACATGACAAGAAATATTAATTATTTAATTATTCTACTTTTTATTTTTAATAAAAAACTAAAAATAACATATAAATAGTAGAATAATAACAAATTTCTTACCATTGTTTTTTTTAGTACTGACATTGGGTAAAGCTTGAGTAAAGGAGAATAATTTGTGGTGGCAATTTTGGGAGTTACAGACCACCTCTGATCAAACCGTCTAATCTAGGTAACAGCTAAGCCCTATCCCTTCACTTTCATGGTTGATAATTTGTTTTAAGTTCATTTTTTCGTGCTTTGGGATTTATTTCTCAAGAGTGAGAGCGTGCGTAGCCTGATGCTTTTCTCCCTTTCAGGAGGTGCCTTGGTGCACCCCTCGAAAGGAGGAAAAGTGTCGAAGGCACTCTGTGTCTCTATATGGAAGAGCATCATCACTTTATTCCCTTGGGGAAAGAGCTTCGAAAGCAAGGGCATCTCAAAAAATAAAAAACTACGTAATATTTTCCAGATTTTTCTCTTGATTTGGAGTCTAGCAAGTATATAATGGATGTTCCATTGTTTTTTACAGGAATTTGACTCCTAAGATGGTGATATGGAAAGAAATGGAACATGAGCTTGATGGCCTCCAAGCAGCAAATGATTATTGGATGGAATTGTCATTGATGTCAAAAGAGTTTGGAAATGACAAAGGAATAAGTGATGGAAGGAAAAGCAATGGCATAAGATAAGGATGGAAAGACACATGAGAGGATCCAGTGAGGGAATCAAGTCAGGCCAAGTACAATTGAGCTTGAATAATCAATCCTATAATCAATCAACACACATTCATGGAGTTGCAGTCATCTTATTTAGCAGAAGTTGGACGACTAATATAGTATTAATAAAATAGATCGACGGTAAGGAACGAATATGCAAAGTAAATGTGTGTGTAAGATAACATTATAGAGCACCAAAGTGAAGTTTCATTTCTAATAAATTGATCAATGGATGAGGAGGATTCCACAAAGCGATAGACAGTTGACAAGAGTTGTGGGATTTGCGAAAGATTATTTTGAAAAAGTTGGGAGGCACATCTGCAATTCGTAATCTGAAATGGGTAAGGAAGCCACAATCCGCAATGCGGAAGGTATCTGCAATCCGCAATCCACAGAGTGAGGAAGAAGTCACTGCAGAAAGATAATTGTGGAAGAAATTATCAAGAAAATTTGAAATGCTTACTCGCAATCCGCAATACGCAATTGTGGAAGGAAGAAGTTTCTGATTGCGTAAAGGTCGTTGCAGAAAGATAATTGTGGAAGCAATCTTAGAGGAAAGTTGAAATGCATACCTCCAATCTGTAACACAACGGTTTTGATCCCGTTGCATTAATGTATATTATGTATATATTGTAATTAGTTGTTGTGTGGAGCTAAAGGCAAAAGCTCCACCATCGATTTATCATTTTATGTTCCAGCAATTAAAATCGTTGTCGAAGGTATATTTCATGCTATTCGGCACATTATAATTTTTGGCATCGTGTAAATATGCTTTTTAATTAAAAACCCCAACCAGCTATGTCTATGCAACAAGTAATGAGATGGGGGAATGATTTTCCTAAGGAATAGGGAGGGAAAATATTTAAACCTTTGGTCCAATGGGGAAAAGAAAAATGTCAAAGGGAGAACCCATCAATCAGTCAACTACCCATTTTGTCTTTTTCCCTAATCATTAAATTCTACCAGAATGTGGTTGAGTTAGTTATTGCATGGGGATGGGAAGAGTATGGGAAACAATTTTGAATTTGGGGAAAACCAATTTTGACTTTTGGGGCAAGTAATCACCCAAAAATGCATGTCATTTGCTCATACATGGGCGTTCTTCATTTGCTCACGTAGGGAAGCTTAGGAGTTGTTTTTACCTCCATGATTTTTGCTGCCTGTGTGTTCTTCCTTCACGATTTGGGCTCCTGGACACTTTTATCATTATCATTCACCCACGTTGGGGCTCCCTCAGGCGGTTGGGCATTTCCTAAGTGTGAAATCCACGATTTTGGATTGCTTTGTATTTCTTCCTCATGTGGACAGACATTCTTCATTTTCCTGGTGGCTGAGAATTTCGTTTTGTGATGTTCTTGCGGTTGGGTTTCTTCCCCAATGTTTCTTGTTGCATTTCCCTAAAGGTTGTCAAGATGAAAATCATTTTTGTGTTTCCCAGCATTGTAATTACTGCGTATGTTATTCTCTTTTGGCCACATTAGGGACAAAATTCCCCTGGGATATGTTTTGTTGTTAGTGGATTGTTATTACCCTCTGTGGAAATTAATTCTATGGCCAAAATTTTTTCCTAAACCCAGGAATGGTTTATATTGTTGTGTGTGCAATTGGTCTTTGGACCATGTAGGAGTGGGAAGGATTTTTCTTGACAAACCTAGTGTTTTTTAGGAGCCTCATAGATAGAACTAGAGGGTTGGATCTCTTCTCTACACCCCCTGAATAGCACTAGAAGGAAATTCATTGCCTGAGGGACTGTGTAGCGGAGAAGGGAATGATTCCTTGTGTTGGGTGTGTGTGGATGTCTTAGGATTCAAGCTATTTCTGGTGTAGGCATCCTTAGATCTTCAATGATCCCACTAGCTTAGCATATAATGCTTCCATCTCCTAATAATCTGATAAACCCAAACATGGCTTTGGCTTGACTGAGTTTGACATATCTTTGGCTATGTGTGAGTCTTCTTAGTTCCCTTTTCCTTGGGGAAATCATGCCCAGCTCGGGGGTGGTAGTGTTGCTGAGAGATTAAGGAGCACACTAGCCTATGGTTGGGTGGAACATGGCAGTGACATAGCTGGTTGCGGGGAGCTTCATTCAAAGATAAGTGTTCTTGTGTGATTACTCAAGCAACTGTATTGTTTATGTGAATTATTATGAACATGCTAAAATGTGTTGAATGCTTGAATTAAATGTAATTGCTTCCACTGAATGTTAATTATTTAGGAATATATGTATCTTGGTTCAATGCATTTTATTTTACGTTTTATGGGGCTAAATTCCCAAGTAGATAGCAGATATTGGTAGCGTCATCTTCATCGGTCGGAGGGTCGGGGACGTTACACAATCTGCAATCCGCAATTGTGAAAGGAAGAATTTTCTGATTGCGTAAAGGATGTTGCAGAAAGATAATTATAGAAGCAATTTTTGAGAAGATTCAAAGTGCAAATCTGAAATCCGCTACCCGAAATTGCAGAAGAAATGAATTCCCGCAAATTGCGGAAAGGTCACTGCAGAAAGACAATTGCAGAAAGAAAATTACGGAAGGTAATTGTGGAAAGTTGATTGCAAAAAATATCTGTTGTGGATAGTTTGTTGTGGAAATGAAACTACGGAAGGGCGTGAATGATAAATTAAATAGAGAAGTAATTTCCAATTACTTTATTTTTCTGTGAAGATTCAGGATGAAGAGATATGTTTGAGGGTATATAAACAATGCTTTAAAACTTCAAATAAGTGTCTATGTACATTTAATTGACAGATCGATTAAATAATAACAGCCAGAGATCAAATTATCATATAAGGGAGGTTGGGAGGTGCTAGGGCAGGAAATAGGCCTGCAAGGGGGTCGTAGCCTCCTTCCAGTGGTAACTGGTAAATAAGATGTTCTAGCATATTTTCAGTAGTAGATGATAAACTAGGGGGTCATAGCCTCCTTCCATTAGTTGTTGGTAAATAGGGTCAAGTACCATCCTTGTCTGTAGTAGCAGGAAAAAACTATTTGTAAAATATAATTTTGCAGTAATAGGAAGTATTGGTGGTTTACCCAATTGGGCTTCCACGATAAATTTGTGTTTTATGTATTCTTGTTGATCATGTGTATTAACGAATAAATTAAAATTGGCTTAAATTGTTAAAATTTATCAATATTGATTCACCCCCCCCTTTCAGTATTGTCCAATATTCCAACAATTGGTATCAGAGAAGGATCCTTCACTGCATCTTAATCACTAGAAGGAATATCCTATTGAAAACCACTATGGATCAACAAGGGTTAGCCACCAACAAACCTCCTTTATTTAATGTAGATAATTATGCATAATGGAGTGTAAGAATGAAGTGCCATCTAATGTCTCTTGGATACAAAATTTGGAGGTCTGTTGAAATAGAATATGAAGTACCAAAAGACATACCTATAGACGAAGGAGAACTAAGCCAATATGAGGCCAATGCAAAAGATCCGAATGCAATTTTGAGTGGGTTAAAACATTCAGTATTTGTAAAAATCATGCAATGCAAAACATCCAAAAATGCATGGGAAAAACTAAAATGTGTCTATGAAGGAGCACCCAAAGTCAAGGAATCCAAACTTCGGACCTACAAAGGACAATTTGAAAACCTTAAAATGAAAGAGGAAGAAAATATTGTAGAATATTTTCTAAGAGTAAATGAAATTGTTAATTCTATTAGAGGCATTGGAGCAGAAATAAAAGAGAAAGACATAGTCGACAAGGTATTGAGAAACCTTCCAATGAAGTATGACTCAAAGGTGTCCTCTTTAGAATAATGAGATGATCTTAAACTTACGAAAATAGATGAACTACATGGGATATTCACTGCCTATGAGATGGGAACGGGACAAAATGGATCATCAAAGAAGGAAGCATCCTTTAAAGTTGTATCCAGGATCTAATATGAGGACCTAGATGATGAGTAATCTCTCTTCATCAAGAAACTTGAGAGAGACACTGGCAAGTACAAAGGGAAGATACCCTTGAAATGTTTTAACGGTGGAAGGATTGGACATTTTTTGAGAAAGTGTCCTTACCCAAAACAAGAGGATAGTGATGATGAAGAACCTTGCTGTCATAACAAAGATCAAAATAATAAGACCATATACAAGAAGAAGTTTCAGAAAAATAAGAAAAACCTCTACTACAAGAAGATAGTGAAGATGTTGAATTCCTATTCATGGGTTTCGAAAGCAAAATCCCTGAAGAAGAAATAGAAGATCTGGTAGATATTGAAGCAGAAATTATAAATGCTCATGAAGAATTAGAGAAGTATAAAAGGATGTACAAAAAATAAAAAAATCACATGATAGAATTTGAAGAGAAAAAAAATGATGCAGAAAGAATGATTGTTGACTTAAAAAATCAAGTTCTAGAAGTCGAAAGGGATGAAAACAATCTAGAACGACAACTCAAAAAGAGAATACAAGAATATGAAAGGATTGAAGAAAACATTATGCACCCTAGAAATAAACTGGATGAAGAATCTATCAAATCAAAGTTTGAAAACAGATCAAGTACTTTAGATGAAATCCCAAGTGTCCAAAGACCATCAAGCGATAAATATGGATTAGGATTTTACAAAGAAAAGAAACAGGGATATTCTTCTTGCACAAATAAAGATGGAAATAAAAGAAGTTATGTTGTTGTACTCATGAGACAAATTAAAAGGGAAGAAAGTAAGAAATATACTTCTCCCTTACAAAGAATAGATATGATTGCTAAAAGACCAATGACAAGTAAACATCAGCAACTATTTTTAGGAAATTAGTACACCTGTAACAATTTTGGACATATGGCTAGAAATTGTAAACTAAAGACTCATATAGAGAAAGGGATTACATCACATACTTTTGTCTATAAGAAAAATATTACCAGAAACAAACTGAAAGGAAGAAACTACAATTCTTGTGCTCCTCTACAGAGTTATAGTACAGAATGTTACAAATGTGGCAATCAGGGACACATTGCTAGAAAGTGTAAACTAGTAATTCCTATGGATTATGCCTCAAAATATCAAGGCAAAGAATAAAGGATAGCTTGGAATAAGAAAGATGATGTGGAATGTTCATTAGCTCTATGTGCTATAGAAAAACAAAATATATGGCATATGGATAGTGGATGCTCAAAACACATGGCAGGTGACCCAACTAAGTTCCTAAGCCTAAAAAGGAAACAAAAAGGAAAATTCACCTTTAGAGATAATCTATCCTCTAACATAATTGGGAAGGGTACAGTGGCTATTAGAGACAATATGAAATCTGAAAATGTTCTTCTTGTAGAGAAATTAAAACCTAATCTTTTGAGTGTGAGCCAAATGTGTAATCAAGGACACAAATGTATATTTGATTCCAGGAAGTGTGAAATCAGAAGAAAAGATTCAGGAAAACATGTTGGAACTACTGTGAGAACTCCAAGTAATGTGTATATTCTAGAAAATGACAAACAATGTTATATGAGCCAAATTGATGAAATTTTTCTATGGCATAGAACTTATGGGGCACCTGAACTTTGACAATCTTGTAAAAATTAATCAGAAGGGAGCTATAAGAAATATTCCAAATATTACAAAACCAACAAATCATGTTTGTAGACCCAGTCTTCATGAGAAACAAACAAGAACAAGATTCAAAATCAAAGAACATACAACCTCTCAACCAATAGAAATAATTCACACTGATCTTTGTGGACCAATGAGGACTAAAAGCTTTCAAGGTGAATATTAATTTATGTTATTAATCGATGATTATACAAGGATGGCTTGGGTGACATTTCTTAAAGAAAAATCAGAATCCTTTATCAAATTTAAAGCCTTCAAAGAACTTGTTGAGAATCAAGGAAATCACAATATTAAATTTCTAAGATTGGATAATGGTGGAGAGTTCACCTCAAATGATTTCAATGAGTTTTGTGAAATTCATGGAATCAAGAGGTGGTTTTCAACAGCAAAAATGCCTCAACAAAATGGAGTAGTTAAGAGAAAGAATAGGACCGTTCAGGAAGCAGCTATAGATATGGTTAATGAATTAAAAATTCTTGATGGATATTGGAGAGGATCAGTATATACAGGTGTCTATATACAAAACAGAGGACAACTCGGAGTAAATATTAATAAGACTCCTTATGAGCTATGGTTTAGAAGATCAGCTTCAGTTAAATATTTTAGAGTTTTTGGAAGTAAATGTTACATAAAAAGAGAAGATGATAATCTAGGAAATTTTGAATCTAGAACAGATGAAGGCATATTTCTTGGATATTCTTCCACAAAAAGGGCATACATATGTTACAATTTAAGGTCGCATGATATTATAGAAAGTGCAAATGTAATAGTTGATGATACTAAGTCAATAATACAAATCCAAGTGATGATGTTAAAGAAATTGATAAGGAAGAAATAAATGATAAACAAAAAGAAGAAAGTTCACAAGAGGAGGATGTTCTTGAAGAAGAAGAAGAAGAAGAAGAAATAATAGAAAAATAAGACTCACAGGAAAGTGGAGTTGAAGACTCTCCAATATCTGATACATAGGATCCATCTAGTAGAATACATAAAGATCATCCTGAGACACAAATCATAGGTGACAAAGATGTTGGAGTCAGTACAAGATGGAAACTACTATTCAATGAACAAGGCTTACTATCAATAGTGGAACCTAAGAGTTTTGCAGAAGCTAGAAAAAATGATGATTAACTCAAAGCCATGAACGAAGAGTCAGATCAAATTGAGAAAAACCAAACTTGGGAACTAGTTACAAGACCTGCAAACAAGAATATTGTAGGAACCAAGTGGGTCTTCAAAAACAAGTTAAATGAAAATGGAAAAGTGATAAGAAACAAAGCAAGGTTAGTATGTAAAGGATATGCTCAAGTGGAAGGTATTGATTTGAAGAAACCTTTGCACTTGTAGCAAGACTTGAAGAAATCAAAATGTTCTTGGCATTTTCATGTTACAAGAACTTCAGAGTATATCAGATGGATGTAAAATCTGATTTTATTAATGGAGAAATTGAAGAAGAAGTCTATGTTGAGAAACCTGAAGGTTTTCTCTTATCATAAAATTGAAATCATGTTTGCAAACTTAAGAAGGAAATCTATGGTCTTAAACAATCTCGAAGAGCATGGTTCTCAATACTTGACAGGTATTTAAAGCATCAAGGATATATAATGGGGGCCACTGACAGTAATCTATACATAAAATTTGAAAACAAAAATATGATCATTTATTGTAGTCTACATAGACGATATCATATTTGGAAGTGATATACAAATTCTAAGTGTAAACTTTGCTTCAAAAATGAAGAAATAATTTGAGGTGTCAATGTTAGGTGAACTAACATTCTTTCTAGGCCTACAAGTATCTCAATCGTAAAGAGGGAGCTTCATCTCTCAAACAAATTATATCAAAGAAATGTTGAAAAAAATCAAATTGGAAGAATCCAAACATGTTAGTACTCGTATGGTCATAGGTTGTAAATTGAGCAAGGATGATGAATATTTAGAAGTAGATCATACTATGTATAGTTCAATGATTGGTAGTCTATTATATGTAATAGCTACAAGAACAAATGTGATGTAGGCTGTAGGTGTGGTTGCCATATTCCAATCAGCCCCAAAAGAAACACACGTGGCTATAGTAAAGAGAATTTTTAGATATCTAAAAGGAACTGTGGATTATGGATTATGGTATCCAAAAAGTGATAACTTCACTCTAAAAGAATTTACTAATGAATATTGGGTAGGAAGTATTGATGACAGAAAAAGCACTAGTGGAGCAGCATTCTACCTAGGATATTGTTTGGTGTCATGGCTAAGCAAAAAGTAGTCCTCCATTTCACTGTCTACAACAGAAGCTGAGTATTTTGTTGTTCCTTCATGTTGTACCCAAGTCATTTGGATGAAGCAGACATTGGAAGACTTACTTGTAAAATATAAATACCCAATTATTATACACTGTGACAATACAAGTGCTATAAACATATCAAAAAATCCTATTATGCACTCTAAAACAAAGCATATCTCGATCAAGTATCATTTTTTAACAGAGAAAGTATCACAAAAAATGGTCAAATTGGAGTATATTGATACGAAGGAACAGATTGCTGATATATTCACTAAACCACTACCCAAAGAAGCATTTGACCATCTTAGGCATAAGTTGGGAGTAATCTCCTTATAGTATGTTAGCGCTATTTTTGTGCTAAGTAGTTGGAGATGTATAAAACAGTATAAGAAGGAATAAGGTTTGTAAAATTTTCATACTATACAACCTTAAAGACCGTTGATGAGGATCTGCAAGTGTTTGAAGAGACATTTCTAGGTTAAGAATGCCAAATACTTGAATAAATTCTGAATTTTTGACCTTCAAATACATGTAAACGAAGAAATATGCCCTTAGTTAAATGTTCACAGGAAACGGACGGTCCGGATGCACAACACTGGAGATCAAAGGCCAAAATTCATCTCTGCCCAAGGAAAACTAGGAGCAAAAGTGTGGGAAAGGATAAAACTTATTGGTGAAAAATGGTAAAGCCTGACTTTCTCCTTTTGCAATCTGGGATCAGACGGCTCAGAGCGTGTCTGCAAAGATCAATGGTTTGGAAAAGAATGAGAAAGGTAGAAATCAGAAGGGTAAGAATTTGGTCATGAAAGGATTGAACTTTTGTTTTCTGCGATCCGCAAGATCGACGGTCAGGAGAGCTTCCGCCCAAGATCAGCGGTTCAGAAATAAGGAGAAAGGTGTAAATCAGAAACATAAGAATTTGGTTGTAAAATGCAGAGAGCCCACTTTCCGTTTTTTGCCCTCTGCATCTCGATCTCAGATCAACGGCTGAAGATGAATCTTACAGAGATCGACAGTGCAAAAAATGAAAACATGTGCAAGAGATAAGCAGCTTTTTTAGATTCATGGAATTGCTAAAAGGTTTATATTTCAATGGCAGCGATCAATAGATAGGTCATATTGATGGTGCAATTCCATTCTGCCAATATAAGTTTCACGATGAAAGGTACCTTTTGTATTTGTGAAATTGATTAAACACCTGCAGGTTTCAATGGCCAAGATCAAAGATGGTTTAGATCAACAGTGGAAGTGAATTTCGCTGATCTAAAGTGCTCATGGAAAATCACATTTCAAATCTACGGAATGGCTTAAAAGGATCACATGTTTCAATGGTGGATATCAAGTTGGGGATGGATCTATGGCGGAGAATGATTCCGCTGATCAAACATGCACAAAGAAATTCACAATTGAAATTTGTGAAATGTGGTAGGCCCTTTACACTTGAATGATGAAGATTACAGGTTGTTTTTATCAAATGATGAGAATAATTTTGCAAATTGAAGCTGTACGGAGGAAATTCGAGGTTGATATTTTCTGAATTGAATATGAGCCACATATTTTGATGGTTCAGAGGAAAGTTGAATTTTGAATTAACTGTTTGAAATGGTTCCGCTAATCCAAAGTGCGAGGATGATAATTCTTGGTGAAAGTGTGGAAAATGTACAATGTTGAAAGTGATCAAGGGTACATATTTAAGCTAAAATGAATCTATGACCACAAATAAATTTGGGCATAGAAGCCATAAGGAGGTTAGCGAAAGTAATTGTTAATTGAAATATTTCACCTCCTACAGACAGCAAGGTGTTCTGCTGGTCTGAATGGTTAAGATCTAGAACAAATAGATCATAGACGTTGATAACTCCCCCTAGACGCTATAGATATCTGGAATACAAGGCTTTGACAGTTCACCTGTGTACCTGCAAAAGAGTTCAACATGAAATAGATCAAAGCAACCAGAATATTATCTACTAATCTATGCTAGTGACTAAGGAATCTAGCAATATATATCTGAAATCAAACATCAACAATATATATGGTACATAAAATCAACTTGCATTAGAAATATGAAGAAGTTTACAACGTAGCCTTATTGTTGACATACATCTCCATGAAACCAGCTCTTCATCCCCAAAAGCTCCAACTCTAGCTCTCTATGCTCTCTCCAAATGATCTTGGGCCAAGAATCAGTCCAACAGCATAACTATACCTCCAATGTTCTCTCCTCAACCATGGCTATGAGCTCATATATATAGGGCTTTAATGGATAGAGATGGTTGATAAATTAGTGGGTGAGGTGGCCTCTAAGATCCTAGGATGAGGGATATCAAGCTCAACCAACCCACAGTAGTAGGGATAAGGGATATCTCAAAGCTTATCATCTAGAAGCTTCGAGAAGCTTCTCTTTTTCCCTTTTTACCCAGGGTACCGCGCTTCTCCTTCTATGACAGAGTGGTTCTGGTAATAACCACCTATGGACCAAAGGTAACAGGTGCTGGCACCGCTTGTGGACAATCAATGAAAAGAGGTGAACAGGGGTACCGCTCCTGGATAAGGGAGGATGAGTGGTGCTAGGAATTTGTATGAAAGACTGATAAGAAAACATTTAGTATTCACTCTAGAGGCTAGTATTCAAGGCAAGTAGGTATGTCAAAGGTCTTATCACATGATGGTGACGAAATTTTGGTATAATAGGATTCCCCCCAAAGCATGAGTCTTAGAGTGATATGATAAACGAGAGCTTTGAGAACAAGTCGTTGCCAGGAGATAAAAATGTTGGCTCGATCGGAGCATGTCGTCAAGTAGGCATTTGTAGTACATTAGTATGTTGACTCATAGACACAAGTAACCAAACTCATAGCTACAGACCAATACAAGGCACATCCATGAGTGGAATAAACAAGCATGGCTACTAGAATACAACATAGATCCATGTGATAGAGGAATCAAACTTGGACATAGCTACCAGACATACAACGTAGATCTATGTCATACAAACGCAAATTTGAGCATAGCCACAACCATACAAATGTGGATCCATGCTAGATATACAAAACTCCATCGCAACCTGGGGAAAAAGCAATGAGCGCTTTTAAACAAATACCCAGGGTCTTCCTCTCATCTTCCACAAAGTACGATTCTATCCATGTGATTACAATGATCTGAAGTCAAACATGGTAGAAACCACTTGATTACCGACCAATGATGTGAACCGTTAATAAGTGCGAGGGAGATAACCATTAATATCAATGATTCCCAAGGTACTCTAGTACAATCTACTGAGTGTGAATAGATGTCCTAATGTTGAACACCCAGTTGATTATATCGATCAAAGGTCAATGATGCGAACCTATGTCGAGAGTGAGAGAATCTGTCATCAAGGCATACAGATCTCAAGGTACTAAATATTGTTTCTAAGAATATTTCCTGGATGATGAGCTGATGTCGATGCGAATAGTCTCGTCAAAGGAGGGCCATGATGAGTCCCACATCGACGACATGAAACTTGGAACATAGTTCTGGAATGATGTGAATGTAGTAGCCACATGACCGACTCAAGGATACTGACACAAAGGCTGTGTATACTACAGAGGTAAGACTTCTTCAAATTCCCTTTGAACATTGGGCGGCATGACAAAATGACTTGGAAGCATGACTAGACAGGACAGATACACAATGCGACAATGGACAATGCATTTTTTTGAAAGACTCAAAGGATTGGCATGACTCATGAAAGTGAATCATCATGGAGATCAGCCGAATACCCAATTGACTGACATGATTGTGCAGACAAGTGCCATGTTCAAAGGTAATGACAAACAACTTCCATTATTTGCAACATGATTCCCTTTCCCATTTCCCCCATCATGATGGATGAGTGCCTCTTTTCGGTTTTATGAGATCAAAGAGGGTAACAAACACTTGATATAGCTTGTCAAAAGACAAGTCCAGTCCCATATGTTTTACGAACCGAAGAGAGGATGATTTCATTCCCAGAATGGGTCTCTCAATGTTTAATTTAACGAGTCCACTGAAAGAAAACTCGGTATCGTTCATGTTTATAGAGTATGAAAGAATACAGAATAAGACTCCATGGGGGTCCTTTTTCATATGATTTAGTCTCTAAGGTCCGAAAAAGTATAAAATCATGCCTTAGAGAACTCTTCCAGTCATGATTGGCTAGAGTGTTCCTTTCTCGTAAATAGTACTGTCCGAACTGAGAAAGAGATAACCTACCGTCGGACGGACGACTCTTCAAATACTTTAATGAGCATGAAGAAGAAAAGATTGCTCGACAATCTTTTCATATTTAGGGAGTCTGAAAAGGGTTTAAAGAGAACTCTGTGAAGTTTCTTTACACAATGTCACTTTTTACGAGCCTAGAAAGATTCAGAAATGGACTCAACTATCTTTTCATGTTTAAGGAGTCTGAAAGAAGATGTGAAAAGAAGACTCCATGACGTTTCTTTACACAATGTTGTATTTTACGAGCCTGGAAAGAAACTTGAACTAGACTCAGAACTTTGATACTAGATTTTAACAAGCGTGACAAAGTGTCATAATAAATGCTCAACAACCTTTTCCATTTTGTGAAAGTACAAAAAACCCATAAACAAACTTTCCAAAGCTTTTACTAAATTCAACTTGCAGACGACTCATAAACAAGTGTTTAATGCATCCAAAATCAACATTAAGGGATTACGACAAATAGATTTTGACCAGAACATGATGTAATATCAAAACTATACTAAGTCAGACCCAAAAAATGTCTATATAAGGCAATTAAATAGTAAAAAATCAAACATTTCACTATTTACCTCTAGCAGAGAGAAATTGGAGCATTTTTTAGCCAGATCTTCCGCAACTAATACCGGGAGTTTCCACCGTCCGTTTTCAGTCTCGTCAGTTGCAGGTAACAAATAAGACCTTTTTCTTTCATTTCATAGATTTTATTTTGGGATTTGATGAGGTTTTATGCCAATTTGGCAAGCCCTAAGATCCTATTTGCAAGCACCACGGCTACCCCTTGTAGGATAGGTGGTACCACCTGAGAACTGCGCGAAGAACAAGGTGGACAAGAGGTGCCACCACCTGTCTCCAACGGGGCATAGGCGGTGCCGGCTGTGGATAAATTAAACCAATGATATATACAAAATTGACTCATTCTTTTGATTTGTGATGATTCAAGGATGATATTTATGTATACCATTGTTTTTTTGGCAGGTCTAGGCTTCCAAAATATGGTATTATGGAAGGAAAGAACACATGATGATGAGGATGCTGCTGCTAAAAGGAATCCGGTTTGTGTTTCCACACTTTGGAACTGTGGACTTCTAAAGTTCTTCTGGACACCAAGCATGGTGTCCCACGAGAGACTACTGGAACACATACTGAGAATGTGGAAACCAGAACAAAAATATTTCAAGGGGGGGGGCACATATACTTACAGTGGAGGTAGAGGACATCTACTTCCTTACTGACCTATAGAGACGGGGTGCCCCTATCTCACTGAAAAGTTCCCATGGTGAGGACATTATCACTAGAGAGCTCATAGCTCGACACTGTGCACCAGGTACAGGCACATTGGGGAAGAAAATCCCCATCAGGGTAGTGACATACAGGGCTCTACGGATTGTTATGTTCACCATGCAGAGGGTGGCAGGGAGCCAGGGTGTAAATCAGGCTTCCAAGGCACATATGTTGTATGCCCTAGAGGCAATGGCACCTACGGTGTTCAACTGGGAAGAAGCATTGCTTCCAATCTTCAAGGATCAACTGACTAAATGTCGTCAGGGAGAGCTGAAGCAGCTCAGCTTTGATTTCTGTATGTCGGATGCTACTACTTCCACAACTAATAACATCCCCATGTTAGGTCAGTCTCCTCCTCCTTACCAGTCAATTGGGGTAGGTATACTGAAGGATTTATCTCGTATGGGGATTTTTCCCTCTACTCCTCCTAGCACAGATACCGTGACAGTACATATGATCGCCTCATTTGATTTTGAGCTCAAGGGCCAAAATGTTGTTGAGTCCACCTCGTTGAGCCCACACGAAGCTATGTATGACACCATTCAAACTTGTTTCGATGATCACACTGATGACCTTAATTTAGTGGCTTCATATCCTTACCATTTATCGTACTGGTTAGAACCTTCTCTTCCGATTCTTGACTATCTCTCTGAAACTTTAGAAACCAAGATTTAGAATCTTGAATTAAAGGTTTGAAATATTGAGTACCATAATTTTTAACCCAAAAAATCCATCACTAATCTCTACATGAACTACACCACCCAAGGACATCCATGCACGACCCTCATTTGACCCCCACACCCTAAAAAAGGATTAAAAATATGAAAAAGGGCTTAAAAACCCCTAAAAAGAGCCAAACTAGCTCCCGTAGGGGCTAAAACCTCCAAAGCAGGGCTAAAACCCCTCAAAGGAGCTTAAAACCCCCAAAGGAGCTAAATATTGGGAGAAAGGGGATAAAAACCCAAAAAAGGGGCTAAAGCCCCAACCAAGGGCTTAAAACCCTAAAAATCCCAAGAAAATGTATAAATAGAGGGGTGGGGGTCACTCTCAAATGACTCCTCCTCTCCCTATCATTACATTGCTAGTGTGAGTGCATTGAGACCCTTTTCCTCTCAAGTCATTAACCCTCCCTCTCCTCCATTCCTCCATTGAGTCATAGCTCCCCATCCATTGAGAGGTGCTCTGCCAAGCTAGGGCATGGTGGCCCATTCCAACCAGAGAAGGTGTACTTTTTGTTTGCTTTAGTTACATTGTAGTTTTTTATAACATATCTTTGTTTGCAGGTTTGTTGCTTAATTTTTTTATTGCAGGTTGTTGTAGGTTTTGCTTGCAGCTAATTCTTTGTTCTCTAACAGTTCGATGCAGGGTTGTGGAGCTTAGCCCTTTGTGTGCAGGGGTTTTTCATTTCGTTTTCTGTCTGTTTTTATTTCCATTCTCACAAGAACCCTACCCTTCCATCCTATAGATGGAAGGGAGAATTTCCTGCCTATAGCAAGGGCAAAATCCCTACTACAGATTTGGTGACCATACCAGGTTGATCCCACAGGATCTATAGGTTTAATTTATGCATTTCAGTTTTATTTGCCCTAGTTTAATTTTTTTCTCAATCTAGTTTAGATCTATCTTTTTCCTGCATTTTTAGTTATAGCTAAGCCTCCTTAAGGCCAAGCCAAGACCATTCGGCCACAATACAGGTTACTATCGGTCAAACCTGACTCAGGAAAAAAAAATTCCATATTTCGGACTAGGTCACTCTTATCAGGATGAAAGGTGTGACCAGGTTGCTCATTCAAGCCCAAAAGGTGTGACTTCATCACAGAAACTAGATATCTTCTGTTTGCAATTTCTAAGTGACCCCCTCACCACATTTCCCCCTAAAAGAGTGATCTATCTCTCATAATCAGATTTTTAAAAGTTATTGGGATTGTCAGTGTGGCTCAGCCACCTATGTCCATCAAATATGTGTTTATTTCCTTTCAGTGTCTGTTTATTTCATTGCAGACTATGTAAATCACTGTTAAATTAAATGGTTAATTGGTTAATGAATCTATTTAAAGCTTGAATAAAAAATTACTATAGGTTTCAATTCTTAATTTGAAATTAAATATTACCTATCCCTTCCTCATCTACCCAGTCATCACCCTTCAAGGTATTCTAGGATAAGACGAAGGGTGAAGCTCATATAGTAATAGGCACTTTACCTGTCATTTTTCCAAACCACTAAAAATGGGTGACTTGGAAGGTAGAGGGGGTGGTAGGCCTAGGAGGCCTCACGGCATTCGCGTCCTCCCTGTTGACCAACCTTGCATCTGGATGGTGACCTGAGGATCTACAGATGGGCTTAGTACCATTGTGTTGAGATCCTAGAACCCTTTCCTGGTTGACGAGAAATACAAGTGTAAGGCAGTCACCTAGTCAGGCTCTAATAGTTCAAGATTTAGATATGGTACATGTTTAAATTTATGTTTATCATTTACTGCTTTCATCAACAATGTTTTGAACTCTACAGAATATTCATAAACCATTCAAATAGCCACTAAGTATAATAGAAAGATAAAATACATACACACAAACCATACCACATAAAACTACCAAACTCAGTTCATGACGCTGAGCTAGCCATTAAAATTTATAATTTACACTAATTAAAACATTTGCAGTCTTTGAGGACATAAGTCCCTACCTACCTTAACCATGGGAAGTACTTGGGATCAGCCCAGAAACTCATTATGAGGAGTACAATGGGAACCCCAAAGTAGCTAGCCGTTGAGAGGAATTGCCAAGCGAAATGGGCAACGACCCCCACCGATTGACTAACACTCCCGTGAGGAAAAAGCCAAGCGTTGTCTCCTGGAAGTCTTGGTGGCCGAGTGACCACTTGAAATCCAATAGGAAGCCATTAAAACTAGGTTCCAAAAATCATTACCATATTTCACCACTTGACATACAAATCAGACACAATTGATCCCCCACGTTCTTCCTCACGCCTGAGAGGCAATCCACCATAGTTTGGGTCCTTGAACCAACACCATCGAGACCATTCTTGACAACCCTCTACACCATCAAAAGACCACATAGCCTCTAATTCAGACTCAGAATCATACCAATCTGAGCCAGACCTGCATATTGCACCATCTAGACCCATGGCTGGTGCAAACCTGGATCCATTTTCTGGCTTAGTGATTGGCATTGAGCCCATGTCCACACCCCACACCACCACCAACACCCCTGCGGGTGTCCCAAGCATGGTCATGCAAACCATCATAAGCCAGCTACCACCACCCATATTGACCAGTCAAGTTGTCCCACCTGTCACAACTAGGGGCAGTATCCCATCCACCTACACTATCCCTCCCATCATACATGGGGGCAGTGTCCCTTCCACCCACACTATCCCACTTGGCATGCCTGCGGGCAGTGGCCCTTCCACCTACACTACCCCTCCTGTAACACATGGGGGAAATGACCCTTCCAATCTCACTATGCCACTCACCATACTTGGGGGCAGTGGCCCATCCACAATGGTTCCACAAGTACCCCCATTTATGCAGGTGCATCATGTCCCTGCAAACCCCACCACCATTGTTGTCCCATCTCACATCAACCTTGGGTCAAACCTTCCTTTCATAGCATGCCTCAACCTGCTTGACTTGGCTCGGTTAACAAATGACCCTATCCATCATCAAACATTTTGGCCTCCCATGCCAACAACGCTCCCCTCAGGCATTCCCAAGTTTAAAGGGAAGGTATGAGAGTTCCCCCAAAACCACATCATGACATTTCACCTATGGTGCTCATCAAACAAAATTGTAGATGATTCGATTAGACTCAGACTGTTCCAACGCACCCTCACAAGTGTTGCAGTCAAGTGGTACATTGAGCTACCACAAGCCAAGTACCCGGATTTCAACTCCTTGGCTTTCATGTTCCTGCAGTATTTCCAAATCCCCGTTAGATACGACAAAGGGGTGGATATTTTGCTATCTTGCTGCTAGAATACTGTGACCCACATAATCAACCACATCCATGAGTGGCAGCGACACCGTAGTTTGTGCAAGATTCAACTTGATGACAAGATATTCCTGGATTGGTTCCTAAAAACTTTGCTACCACCTATAGCAAAGGACATTGCATCCGAGCATCCCCAATCCAAAGAGGAGGCCATCTTGAGCACAGTCTGGGTACCTTTACACTGTAATTCTGAATGTTCCCCATGCAGGCACCTCCTATCGAGATGCACCGGGGGCATCCCATGCCGCAAATGGCATCATAGGTTCTGTCTCCCGCCAACCACAGCACCGTTCGACACCACCTGCATTACCACCACAACCAAGCAACACCCATAGTTTTTCCTACCAAAACCAAACTTCAGACTATGCAAGAATGATGTCCTAGTCTGGAGCCATAACTTCTTATGCACAACCTATGACACCGCAGCAGGACTAGGCATTAGCTTGTCCAGCACAACAATATGTGGGAAAAATGCCCACATTTGTGGCACCTGCACCCACCCAAGTTTACTATGCAACACCAGTGCAAGTTGTTCAAGCCCCCACCCCTACTCTTCCAGCACCTTTAGGACACGTGTTTGCATAGAAAAACCATCGTAACTAGCTAGCCCCCAATAACCAGCAAGGGCAGGCCAGAAATAACCGAGCCCTGAACCAAGGCAACGATCAACCGTAGGGAGGCGGTCAACAACCAAACTCTCCCAACAATGCAGGGGAGAACTGGCCAGCCCAAAATCCTCATCAACCAAATGCACCTAGATGCAACGCTCCATTGCACACAAATCAGCCATGCAAGTTGTGTAATGTCTACGGGCACTATACACATGAATTCCCCTTCATGGGTCATGCTAAGCAAGCCATTCACAATGAGGTTCATCATGCTACCAATACGGCATCCCAAGCTCAACCTAACCTAGCACCACTAGGGCCTCCACCCATGGTCCTCCAAAACCCATTACCAGTCCAAGGGCTGGTAGCAATTGCACCTGCTCCATATCCCAATCCCAACACCCCGGGGGCACCTCCAATAGCAGAAACAGGTGTTCACCACCTGCTAGCCATGAAAATTAAAGGGGTCAATTTACAGACCAGAAAAAATTAGTACGAAACCAACACTGAACCTACTGACACATCGACAGCATCTACGTCCAAAATAGCCAATCCACCTCTTCAGCTACCGCCTTTTCCTCCACGCCCCCCCATAAGAAGGGTTGCCAATGACATCACGACTAGAGCTGCTGTAAGCTACAGCATTGTGGATGATTTGGCCCAAACACCTACGACCATGTCCACTCTTGAGGTACTTAAAACTTGCCCAACATAGCAGAAATCCTTACTAGTTGCCCTTGGTGCTGTAGACCCCTCAGAGTCCAAGTTGATCACATTCGACACAGAGAATGGAGAACCATGGATGCCATCAACCGTTGCCTTCCAAATCCCTGTTTCCATCTGGAATTTGGTTGTACACCGGTGCATAGTGGACAAGGGGGAACCCACATGCATGATGTCTACCTTAGTCTAGTAGAAGCTTGGATCCCCAATTCTGCAACCATCCTCTACTACTCTGCAGGCTTATGAAGGCCATCCCACTAAATCCCGAGGAATCCTCCCTCGTGTTCCCATCACATTGGCTGAAAAAATAGTATTGATTGACATAGAGGTTTTCAATGCTCAATTGGACCATAACCTTCTCCTCGAAAGAAGTTATATGTAATCCATGAGGGTCGTAGCATCAACTATTTTCTTTCTCATGATGTTCCCTCAAGAAGGGAAAATGGTGATGGTTGACCAACTGAATTATCATGATCTGTAAGGGCTAACAGAACCTGCCAATGTTATCCCTACAATCAACACCATTGATCCACAAGGGCTAACTACACCTGCCAATGTTATCCCTACGGTGAACACCATGGTTGACAACATATCAGCCTCCCCATTGTTGAATGTGGGCCCTGGTTTGTTTGTCGATACCACCATGACGACTTCTTTCCCCTTAGTGTCACCACCGTCGACACCAAATGAGACTATGGATTTGTGCATGCTCTCATCCAGCACTGATGCACCCAAACATCAACCGCAGCCACAGCCCCAACCGCAACCATAACACCATCTGCACCCGCAACACCATCAATAGTTGCAGCATCATCAGCAGCCACAGCATCATCTAAAGTCACAGCATTATGCGCAGCCACCACCACAACCTCATCCCCATAGGAAACCATTAGGGAGTTATCTGATCTCCTCCCCAATCCACACAATTCCATTCCTCTTCCCCCCACCTAGTGTCATGAGTAAGCCAATAATAGCTACCTTAAACTTACCTAATTTCACATTGGGAATTCCTGTGTGGTACCTTGATCCACCCGCCCAACTGCCAATGCTCTAGGTAGTCTTAACCCCTGTGCAACCCATTGCGGTTGAATCTCATCCTCCACCCAGCCCACAAAAACCAACCACCGCACCCGCACCCGCACCACCCCACCCGAAAAGGGCCAGGGGAAAAAACACAAAATCTACTGCTAAACCTCAACAGATCCCACCTTGCGTTGTTTGTGAAGAACAGGGCCATCTAACCCAAAACTTCCCTGATATTCCCATAATCTGTGTGCATTTGGATGCCATGGATACAACAAAAACCCTCCCTGTGGTTGAACTCCCAAGCGGGCCAATAGTGAGAAACAAGTCACTGGGAACAAACCATGCTTGCACCCTCTGTAGATTGTATGGACACTATTCTCACCACTACCAAGACTTGTTCGAATTCTGAATGGCTCTAGACAACCTTTGACAACATTCCCTTAAATATGAGATCACTCTAATCGAAGAAGTTTACCCCCCACCTCCCTCTTCAGACACCATGTCCATTTACATGATGTCCATTTCTAGAGACCCTCTTATCTCAACCATCACCAACGGTCCATCAGACCTATCTCTTCATTGCTTCTGCAATGACAAGGAGATACTTGAAGCCTTAACTGCCCCAGAATATCCATGGGATGACATGCACGATCTCTCATTCTTCCTCCCCGAATAAATTGTGTCATAGTCTGACCAATTTTCCATGGAAACCAAAGATTTCATTCATGGGAAAGTTTACTGGTTCAAAATTCTCATTCTAGCACCAGACACCTTCAAAGAAGGGAACATGGCCAACATTTTGCTAACCATCAAAATCAACATCTCAACCAATCCTGAGGTTGTTGAAGAAATCATGCTGGGGGCATCCTACTCCCCAGAAGAAGCTGCTGTCTATAAATCCCTCTTCCAAGAATTTTGCGACATCTTTTCCTGGTCATACATTGAAATAGAGAAGTTGTGCACTGTCGGCTTCATTTACCCCATTGCATACACCACTTGGTTTTCTAATCATGTTCCCATGAATAAAAAATAGGGTACCATCCACATTTGCACAGACTTCCATGATCTAAATGGGGCATGTCCCAAAGACAACTTCCCAACACCCTTCATTGATCAGATTATCGATGCATGCGCCGGACATGAGGTCTTTTCTTTCATGGATGGATTTTCCAGATATAACCAAATCTAGATCCAGAAATAAGATCGTTCCAAGACTGCATTCACAACCTCGTGGGGCACATTCACCTATCGAGTAATTCCCTTTTGTCTGAAGAACGCTAGAGGCACCTTCCAGCATGCCATGACACATTGTTTCCATTACCTCATCCACATCATGTTGGCCTATCTTGACAACCTCATTGCGCGGTCACAGAAACAAGCACAACACATAGACGACTTGGGGCAATCCTTCCTACGATGTCACAAGTACAAAATCCACTTGAACCCTTTCAAGTGTGTTTTCTATGTCCCAATAGGCCATCTCCTAGGGCTCACCGTGTCACACAAAGGAATGACCGTTGATCCCCTGAAAGTCCAAACCACTTTCCCTCTAATGTCACCTCTTTAAGTGACGGTAGTTCAACTTGTAATATAGTCTTACCCATTTTTGTTTTACACATTTTTAAAGTGAGTCTTATGTATTGTTTCCCCTCATTGCTCTAGATGGATCCTACCTCAGATTAGTACATTGGACTTGTTGATGGAGCAAGCAAATGGTCTCCAAACCTCGCCTCGGCTGCATGGGTCATCTACTCCCCATCGCCTGAGTTGATCCATATCGATAGAATATGCATGGGCAATGCGACCAACAACTAGGCTGAATATGATGGTGTCAATGGCCTCTTGGTCGTTGCTCTCCAGTTAGGCATTTTCCATTTTGATGTCTTCTTAGACTCCTAGCTGCTTGTTTCCCAGTTGAACAACTACTACCGGGTATGTGATCCCTGCCTCTTTAGAAAATTCCTGTGCACTAAACAGATGGTTAGAACATTTGAATCCATTACATTCACACATGTTCCCAGAAACCTCAATAGTGTAGTAGATCAAATACCTAATGACATTCTAAATTGGCACATTCATAATCACATATAGGAAACATACAAACACAACATCATGCATAATCATATATAAAATACACACACAAGTGTAAAAATACATCATATAGGCATTGCATTTCACATCATCATAAAAAGACTCACATATAAAACCATAAAAAGTGCATCCACATGTGTCAAAAATATATATATAAATAGATAAGTCGCATGTCCACAATATGTTTAGTACAAAATGAGAAGCAACATATGCTTTCTCAGCTAGATATACATAGCGATGCAAAAAATCCTAAGTGCACCAACACACTAAGGGCATCCCCACTAGCTGCTAGTCTGACTTAGACTCCTCCTCATAATTTGAATTAGTATCATCAATGTCTTCTTCCTCATAAGACTCATCGTCCTCTACAGGAAGATCCCCTCGCGTCACCCAACGAAAGTAATCACAAGCTATGGCCATCCTCCTCATCACAGTCATCCACACCGAAGGCACACTATGAATGGCAATGATCAGCTCATTGTCCAAATGCTTCCAGCCATCATCAAAAATCCCCTTAGCTAGCTGCTCCAAGTGCGGTAAAATAGTCTCTTCCTTCTATCGTCACCTACAAGGGTTCCCCGCAGGAACTGCCGCCTCTGCAATAGCGACCACCTGCCTCTGATATCCAAGAGGCGGGCGAGACCAACATCTGCATACACAAAAAAAGACACCATCATTCTATACATATAATCATCAACCATCTCAACTACACTATGTATAAAGATGAACATAAATACATCACACATACATACCATCTAGTCCCCATGCCTGACCAGGAGCTCGGGGCATCTCAGGATCCCCATGATAATCCATACCCACATAAGGGTACTCCTCAATAATCACTAGGAGGTGCCACCACTACTCAAGCAACTCCTCAGTAAAGAAGCATCCCACTCTGCCGCCACCCTCTCATACCATCATCTGACACCATCTATGCATCTGTGACTCCCATGGACCACCATCCCGTACTGCCCAGTGCAGAAGCAGAGTAGGTACTTTATTAAAAAATAAAGCACATAAGAAGGACCCAAAACAAAAGTCTCCCCCAGATGCCCTCACATTGTTCAGCTGACGCCGAACAGCCTAAAGGTACATCTGGGCCCATGCATAGTAAGTGCCCCCCATGGCATGCTCTACTATCTATAGTTGCCCTCTAGATATCTTGTGACTCCCAGTATAGCCCAAGATGTGCAACAACATAGTAGCAATAGCCCGTGTCAACACATCCTCAATGTCACACATCAAAATGTGCTAACCACACATGTACGCAGTCACATAACAATGCCTCTCACATATCTCCTCAAGTGTCTCCCCACGAGACAGCACTGGCGCCAAGTCGCCAACAACTCCCAACATAGGGAGTCCAGTCAAAAAGTATACATCCAACAGCTTGATCTGAATGCACTGTCCCTAAATCAAGAAATCCTCCTCCCCAATATCCCAAAAGCTCACCAAAGTCTGCAGCAACAGATGCGGGCTCTTCATGAGGGGTATCTACATGAACTTCAGTAACCCACAATGGGCCAATGTAGCATGCACATTCCTATCTCGGAATGCCTCCTCCCACAGGTCTTTGCAATCTCTCTCACACCACTTTGCCTCAGGCATCTTGCACAAGCAAATTTCAGTTGTCAGCCACAGCTCTCAGCAAAAACGTCACCTAGGGACCAAGTCGAACCTATCTGGCCAAAAAGAGCGACCAGGTTGCTCAAAAATGCCTCACAAGTGCAACCCAACCATTCTTTTACACTCGAAAGGTACGACCTGGCTCATAGAGACCCTAGCAGGCTCATAGAGGACCCTTGGGTGAGCAAATTCAAAATGTAAACCATTGAAAAGGATATATTTTGCAAGAGCTCTTACCTGCAAGTCATGAAACTCAAAACCACTGGTCGAAACATGAGAAATCATTAAAAGAAAATCTAGGGCCCACCTCTACAACTCTGTAGTGAACAATGACAATGACACTTCACAAAGTGGTCCCCACCCATATATAGGCCATAGTTGACCTATTTTCTCCCTTTCAACTGAACAAGGCCATACAAAGTCCGTTTGAGATTCCATTCACACCACTGGTTTTAGAATTCCACCCTCTATCTTCTAATGAGACCATCGTCTCATGTTTAATAAGTAATTTTCAAGACCAGTTCCCAGAAGTTACCTTATTTTACGAACCACATCATTGTGATGTAAGTGTCTCTGGACCTGTACTTTCATCACACTTTCCTACCGCCACTCATGTGGGTTCCCAGGCTACCACCCGGAAGGCACGTCATTTTATTTTAGCATATAGCTGTCTAATCCGTCCAATGCACCTTATGCTAATCCCTGGACCATTGTCCAAAGGACGAATCATTTCCTTTACATGCATTTGACATATAACTTCCTCTGGACTTGTACTCACATCACATGTAGTCAAGTTCGTCCACCACAATTCACACACATCTCTCCTGACCTCTGTCCGAGAGCCACCTCGGTTTGTGTGCCTCTACCACACTGATTCGTGTGCCTCTGCCACGATCTATCCCGTGCATGTATTGGTATGTTTAAGAGCCACCTGCTCCATCCATACTATACAGATGACCTTTGGACCACTGTCCACTATCCCAACATGGGGCACCACCTGTGCCACCGCGATCAATTGACCATACCAGAGTTTCTTCTAAGCTCTTTTCTCACTCCTAAAATAATGAAAATATTGTCGAGTGCAGCTGCTTCCTTCCCACTCGTTAAAGTATAGGAAAGGGCGTCTACATCATCTCGTTTATCTCCTTTTGCGAACCATGTAGACTACCATATGAAAAGGACCACCTTGGCATATTCAAGCCAAGACCATTCCCCCCTGCATCCTTTTATGCTTTCTCTAGCAGAGGGGCTGAACCTTACAAAAAAGCTCACCATGGGTTGTCGTTAAGCTCTTTTCTAGCCTTCTCATCAAGAAAATATTTCCAAGCAAACTTGGTTTCGTTCATGCTCGTAAAAGTATCTGAATGACAGTCTAGTCAGTATAGGTATAACATTTTCCAGCCTGATTAGACTACCAACGGTAAAGAAGTCTCTCATCCCCTATAGGATGGGTGAGCTCTCCTGTGTATACTTTTATCCTTTTTCGGGCACATGAGACTACCAATGAAAAAGAGCCCCCACTGGAGTCTTCTTCATGCTTTCAGACTCTCTAAAATTGAAAGCACCATTGAGCATTTACTTTCTCAGGCTCACCAAAAATCCATGATATCATACCACAACGGTATCTTTAGACACCACCCCACAGATAACAGTTTAGCAGCATTCCCACTTTGGGTCTCCTTTGTTCAGAGTACTCTGCAATGTGTCTTTCTTAGGTCGCATCAATATCAAAAGTGTCTACCTCCCCCAAGTATTTCCCATATGCAGTCACATTCCCAGTATTACAGCTATGACCCCTTTCCCATGATTCAGTTTCATTTGCTGCCTGGTCCGCCTTGCCATCATACTCTGAACAAAGGAAGTTTTATTCCACTACACTCCATCTGCCTTTTTTCAACTCCTTCCCTTCCACACCCCCCCATTCAATGGGTCAGTCCTCAAATTGTCTCACATCTTTCGGTTATCTCCCTCGTGCTTCTGGTCAAGGAAACACCATTTCCTTGACCAGGTGTAGGTCTCCCTCATTCGACGACAACACATGTATTCCAGAGGATAGACCTAGAGGTCCCCATATCCTAGTTTCATTAACCTCATTGATGATCTCCTTATACCACTTGAGATGAGTCCTTAGTGCCTCTCGAGATGGTTATTTCTCACGTGCTCGACTCTAGCTACATCATCGCACCGTTGAGATTCGTACATGGTATTGGTCTATGCATTATTTGGTCAAAGACCCCGGATGTCACCTGACTCTAGCACATTGATGATTCTATTTGAGGGATCCCAACAAGTTTATGTCCCTTGTGATTTTCGAGTTGCGTTGGAGACAGTGTGCAGAAGCCCCAACAGTGCTTCTATATAGATTTATGATTGATGCAGCATACTTGTACCATAAAGACTCTGACTCCCCATCAATAAAATATGTACCATTCCAGATCTAGCAGACCATTAGTCATGAAGATATAGCATTCCATGAGAATTCCATGGGTCCAATGTAGCAGTTCTTCAGATCAGTATTGTATTCATCCTCTCATTGAGGAAACCACTATTGTAACAACAGTTGTACATGATCGGCTCTTGTATTATAGAGATTACATCACATTATTATTTTGACATCGTTATGAGCATGGGGATTCCCACCTCATCCATATACATGTCACACATTATTTGTATCTCACCCATTGATGGGAACCATATTAATACAAAAACCAAAATCCACCATGCCCCAGCCCAGGAAGCACCACCTCTCCCCAAGAAAATCCTATGATGTACGTCGGCCATAGAATGAGCTCCTTCCCTCACACATCAGGGGGCAATATGTTAACCCAAAAAATCCCTCACTAAGCTCTACATGACCTACACCACCCAAGGACATCCATGCACGACCCTCATTTGACCCCCACACCCTAAAAAAGTCTTTAAAATATGAAAAGGGGCTTAAAAGCCCCTAAAAAGAGCCAAACTAGCTCCCATGGGGGCTAAAACCTCCAAAAGGGGGCTAAAACCCCTCAAAGGAGCTTAAAACCCCCAAAGGAGCTAAATATTGGGAGAAAGGGGTTAAAATCCCAAAAAAGGGGCTAAAGGCCCAACCAGGGGCTTAAAACCCTAAAAATCCCAAGAAAAGTATAAATAGAGGAGTGGGGGTCACTCTCAAATGACTCCTCCTCTCCCTATCATTACGCTGCCCGTGTTAGTGCCTTGAGACCCTTTTCCTCTCAATTCATTCACCCTCCCTCTCCTCAATTCCTCCATTGAGCCATAGCTCCCCATCCATTGAGAGGTGCTCTACCAAGCTAGGGCATGGTTGTCCATTCCAACCAAAGAACTTATACTTGTTTTTTGCTTTAGTTACATTGTATTTTTTTATAACGTATCTTTGTTTGTAGGTCTATTGTTTAATGTTTTGATTGCAGGTTGTTGCAGGTTTTGCTTGCAGCTAGTTCTTTGTTATCTATCAGTTTGATGCGGGGTTGTGGAGCTTAGCCCTAACCTTGTGTGCAAGGGATTTTCATTTCGTTTTCTATCTATTTTTATTTCCATTCTCATAGGAACCCTACCCTTCCATCCTATAGACGGAAGGGAGTCGTTCCTTCCTGTAGCAAGGGTGAAATCCCTACTACAAGAATGTTGAATAATTTCTTGAGGATAAAGATTCTGAAATCTTCAACACTATCTTGTTAAATGATAATGTAGAAGCCGCCAAAAACAAATTGAAAATTCTCAAAGATCATGGAATTGATACCCATGGAGTATTCAGTTTGTATTTATTTTATTTTTTCGTTGAAAAACCCCCAAATTGTCTAGAGTTTGTTGAGTGGTGCGCCAATAACTACTCTCCTTCTAAAGGGGGTAATAATGGATGCATCTAGGTCTAAGGTTTTGTGTCCAGTAAATTCCCTTGTCATCTTAAATACTCTATTAATTCCTGCTGATTTTGTCCAAATGTTGAAAGAATACAAAGAAGAAAACCTAGTCCAGTTTTTCTGAGAATCCTCAGTCAAACAAAAATAAACGTTCCTCAAAACCTGTTCAAAACATGATAGTCAGTTGTTAAACCACCCTTTTCCCATTCATTACAACCTATATAATGAAGAAACACGGTCTCTAATAACCTTGGCAATTCAGTTTTTGGGGTTGGACACGAACAAATACATCACAGAACCCTTGTTGAGTCTAATTTTCACCCTCAGTATTGGTCAAGTAGGGTCTAAGCAATTGCATCAGTCCATGCAATCATCATGTCTTAAATTTGATGAGTTTTTAGCTGAGAACATCTGTTCTCAACTAATAAACTTCCACGGGAAAAGAAATTTCAGATTTCAATCTTTTTTGTTGAGGATTTGTTTAACATTCAATGAAGATAATTTACAACTCCCATATATGGTTATAACAGATGAAATGGGTAGATATTATTGTAAGTTTATGAATTTTATTATGGCACTAGTATATAATGTTTTCTTTCAAGAAAGATTACCCAGAATACTACCAAAAATGAAAGAATTATTACAATTATCACCTGAAAGAAGAGTAGGGGATTGGTTCCTTTCTAGACATAATACTGTGATCAGGGTATATGGGTTTACCCATCAACCCTGTGCACTGCCAGCATTTTTTACAGTGAGAGTGTTTCCATTGGATTTGATTAGACAAAGGTTAATAGTTAAAGATGAGCGTTTCCTGAGCTATAAGAATCCTTTAGAAATAAAATTTCCATGTGTTAACACCCCCTATGTTTAAAAATTGAGGAGGAAATGTGGTCGAGAAATGATAAAGGGATACATAAAAATTGGTAAAGGTTGGTAGTCATGAGTCCCTTATTAAAATGCACATTTTGGTTAATTCATTGCACAATTCAAAGGTGTAGATTTATGAGTGTGAAAATCTACAGTTGCAAATTGATCCCCTGGGGAAAGTTGCACAAGAAGAGAAGTTTTGACGGAGAGGCGAAAGTGGCTAACAGGACAGAAAGATCAATGGCTAAGAAATAAAGTAAATAAAATCTATGATTATGAGGCAGTTCGTGACGTGAAGATGGATGCTTGAAAAAATGAGAAATGCTGGAGGATTACGTAGAATAGATTTTGATCCAACGGTTCAGAAAAAAGATGAAATATTATCAAAAGTCATAATCTATTCTGGAGTGCAAAGCTATGGGATAATTAAAAAGGATGAGTGGTAGCAGAATTTAAACCATTTTCCACGTGGTGACTTTTGGTGAGTTCCGCTGAGGAAAGCGGTAAAGGAAAAAAAACTTGGTAAGGGCCCCAGAATAATCTGTTGTATAAAAAGTGAGTTGACCTAGGTAAAGTCATTTCGTTTGCATGCTGTGGGTGAGAAGAATAAGGGACAGTGCGCCAACTTTTTTTGAAACTCAACTTCTACATATCCAACAGTTACTAGGTAAGCCTTAAAACATTGATACTTTGTTGAAGACTTGTCACCATTGTTTATTATGGAGAAGAAGCATGGTTCAGGAATATTGTGTAGAGTTATGGATGAGAAAGAAGAGGTTGTTGTTGATAGGGAGAGGAATGTATGTGACCCTATTCTGTCACTTTGTAGTGTATCAGTTTCAAAGGAGCATTTGTGGCAGCATAATTCACAAGGGAATGATATTCTGAATTTTTGCAGTTCTTTCTTATATTATTTTGCTATTGAGCAAACCCTACCTTTCCCTGAATTTGTTGAATGGTGCGTGAATAGTTACTCATCCTCCGAAAGAGTTATTATGAGTCATACAGTGTCAAAAATCCTTTGTAGAGTTGATGCGAAAACTGTTTGTGGGATATTGAGTCTGCCTGATAATTTCCCTGATAGTTGTGAGTCTTTAAATGAGCAAGTCTTAATTGAAATGTATAAAAATTGTAGAACTAAAGTCATATGCCAATTTTTATTCAGTATTCAGAAATATGGTCAGTCGTTAGAAGGTTTATTTATACCATACAATGTTAATATTTTCAAGGAGGAAGTACAGTTGGTCATGTCACTGGTTAGTCAAATTTTGGGTTTGGATGATGATACTCATATTAATGAAGTCATCTTAGGTTTTTTGCTAAGTATAGGTTCAATTGACCCTGAATCCCATTCAACCCATTGTTTAATCTTTATGAGTATCTAATCGAAGTTATCCATACCCAATTGGTCAAATTCCCTAAATTCAAGTTCTTTAGATATCAGCCATATTTTCTCAATATGCTTCTGTGTTCTAATGTGTTGGAGTTGTAGTTCTTGTCTACCATGTTCTCTCTGGACCTCCCAAAACAAATTAGCATGTTTGAGTTCGTAAATACAATCATGGCTGAGATTTACAAATTGCTTTTTGATTATTTCTTTCCAAGGGTGTTGGACGACATGAGACTTATGTTATAGTCTTCCTTAGAAGACAAAACGAGATATTGGTTCCTGTATAAAGAATTTACTATTCTTAGAGTGTATGGGTTCACTAGAGAACCATACAGGTTACCCACTTTTTTTTACTCCAATAATATTCGCATTAGATTTTATGAGACAAAGGTTATATGCAAAAGAAGAACATTTTGGGGCATTTAAAAAATCTTCCAATGTTAATTTTCCTCTCAAAGTTGGTCCTTTCATTTTTAAAAATAAAAGTGCCTTGTTAGTCATAGAGAAATTGTTAGAAGTTATGGATTTTTAGAAAGAGCAAAAAGTAAATTATGATCCACATCACATTATTTCTCAGAGGAAGCAATTGAACAAAAATAAACCTTTTGAAGGCTTAGATAAAATAGAAAATTTGGCTAATTTTGAAGAAAATGTAGAAGCTGATGAAGATAGGAGGAACAAATTGACTGTAATGGCTCAAATGCCTGTTAATTTCAGCATTTTGAATAAAAGGAGTCTTTCTAAATTCGATGGCATGGGAGTAGATGAAGATATTTCTCATAAAAAGATCAATACACACCCTCAAGATGAGCAAACTATTTTAGAAGAAATATTTTCAGAATATTTAAAGAAGATGGTCTTGTTCTAGAAAAAGTCTGTAATTTTGCATCAATATTCCTTTGGAGAAGAAAGTAAGGTAGAGTTCAGTTCCCATTACAAATCTAGGACAGAGTTAATATCAAGTTATGCTGACAAAGAAATGAAATCATCAGAGGAAACTAAGAATCTGTTTCCTCGAGTTAGAAATTTAATCAATCAAAAGACTTCATTGATTTCTACTCAAGACGCGGAGAGGAATACCCTGAAATTCGTCATGGTAAGTGACAAGAAAGTGTTTGAAATGGAGGTGAAGCTAGACAAAATCAGTGTTCCTGATAAAATACAACTCCATAAACAAACTGGAGATGTTATTTACTCTGATTTGCTACATGCAATTATGAAAATTACTAAATTACAGTCCCTTGTAGATAAGATGGAGGTTCAATTGAAGCAAGAAAAGGTTGAAAATAAAGCAAACTTGATTCAAATTAAAAAGTTGCAGGGAGATGTTGTAAGTCTAGGGACCAAACCAGGTAATATGCAGGAAACCAAAAAGCTTCTAGAGGAGAAGGACAATACCATTCAAATGTTGAAGAAGAAGCTTAAAGTCCCTAATGCTGAACATGTTCAGTCTTCAGAATTATTTACACTTCAGGAGAAAAAAGAGAAAGTTTATCAGGAAATAATGGACTATAAAGGAAAATCATTGAATCTGCAGGAGGAGAAAAACAAGTGGGAAGTAGAAAGAACCGAATTGATGGATCAGATTGTAAAGTTGAAAAAGGATCAAAATGATGAAAAATAAGTTATGGAAGAATTGATGAGTCAACCCTTTGTTGACACTGATTTACCCCTTGTTAATATTGAAAGACCATTAAATGAATTTTTTGCAGATGCTTTATTAGTTCCTATGTCTCAGGTGAGGTTGAAAGAAGTGGAGATCAAAGAATTAAAAGAGGAAAATGAAAAGATAAAATCAAAGCTGGCTAAGAGCATTGAGGAGAAGAATAAAGCATGCAATGATAAAAGCCAATTACAGAAAAAGTTCAATGAATTAAAAGAAAGAAGTACAAGAAAATCTCCTTTACAGGGAGCTAAACATTTGATTTGGGATACTTTGTCTGTGGAAATCACCAAGTTCAGGCATTATTTAAATTTTATTGATGATGAAAGTGCATTGGTTAATTTAGCTACTCAAACACTGAAATTGGCCAATGAAACTATGGAAAAGAAGCCTTTGAATACTGCTCACAATGCTTTGAATTTCTTAAATTCTTTAACATATCAGAATTTGCAGGACATTGGATCAAAGACAGAGTAGCAATAATGTTGTGGGAAAAGAAGTTTATTAATAAACATCAACTCATGAAAGTGGTACAGGATAAGGCAAATAAAATGTCTTCTCAAATAAAGGATTTCAGGCTTGCTTTTAAATATTTATTTGATGATGGTCTCCCTTCTTTTTGCGATGACGAAGGATGGATGTTTTCCCAGGAGCAATATCACAGCTTATTGGTACAAAATCGCATGGATCATCCCAAATTTGAAGATTTAGTCAAAGGGTTAATAGGAAAGGTCATTGTGGAAAAATTGACAAAAGACTTTTAGATATTGGATAGGTTTTTAATTATTAAGAAAAGATTTCCTACCGTGTCTTATGAAGCTTATGTGGATTTAGAGGTGTCAATAAGAGAGATGATATAATACGACACTCCAAATGTGGAACAATGGAAGGTCATGGACAAATTTGGAAAGACAAAGTACATACTACATTCATGAAGACAAGTGTTGCAGTTCATAAAGTTGTTTGTTCGGGATACCTTGCAGTTACTAAGTTTGCTATAATCAAGCAATCTGTTATTTCAATCAAAGCATGTAATTATTATTCCTAGTTATTAGGGATATGGTTACAAAAAAATATGATTAACAGATTAATTAGTTATTGATCTTCTTTGGAAGAAACTATTTTTGTATATATTTGATTTTATTTGATGTATTGGGGGTTGGAACCCATAAAATTGGATCGTTGTTTTTGAGAACTTATGATTTTTGAATGAAATTACAAAGCCGAATGCTAGTTGATATTCAAAGATTCATGTGTTGTTTCTGCTACAGTCTGTGCCTTCTTTCCCTATGATTGTTTTCTAAGTGTTTATCTTCCATTCTGTTTTCTTTCATATCTGAACGTAGTTTTTAATAGTTTCATAATTCATACATGTTATGCTTTGTCTATTGTTTCAGATATTCACAAATATTTTTTCTAAAGTTGATATGGAATTCATCTTGCGATGCTCTATATTGATGAAATGTTCATATTTCTCTCCTATCACCTGAAAATCAATGAATAATTGTAACTGAATGATTATATTTCCTTTGTTGGAATTCTGTGGATGAAGCTTTGTATTATCTTTATCTATTTTGACTTCATTTCCCAATGGTTATATTTGTTGTTTCAACCATCCGCATAACTTAAATTATTGATCTCAATATCTAGCCCTGTTAAATTTATATTTGAGAGATCCCTCTCTGGAAAGAAAAGCATGTTTCTTTCTACAGTGGTTTTTGTTGTTGCCTTAAGATTACCTTTCACAACCTTGGGTATATTTTGAGTGCTAACAAATTGGCATCGTTGCTGAGGAACGAAGGTGCAAATCAGACTTGGGAGGAAAGAAAAAGTTTATAAAGGATCAAGAAAAGATTTATGTGGGAAAACAGGAATTTTTGTCAGTAAAGAAGGTTGTACATTTTCCCTAGCGATTCCAGTTTAAAATTATTTCAAGATTTCAAAGAAATCTTGGCTTCAAAAAGACATACACAAGGTAATTTTGATACTGAAGTTTTACAAAGTTTGGAGGATCCAGAAAAAATATTTAAGAAAAAAAGACAAAGAAAAAATAGATATTTCCCTGTTTGGTGCATCATCTTCTCAAGATTTTCATAGCATCCTTGATCAAGAATGGGAAATTAATATTGAAAAGGGTTTATTGAAATCTAAATCTGAATCTGATCTTAAAAATGTTGAATTCAACCCTCGTACATTAGAATCTTATTTACTTGATTCTCTTTGGAGATATCTTCAACAGTCTGTGAAGGTTGAAGAAAGACCTATTGTTCAAATCATTCAAAATTACTCAATCCCTCCAAATCCACCTAGACCAATGGTAGTCAGATTTGCTCCTTTACATTTACTTGATGTATTGCATGATCTTCCCGAGAATTAATCCCAGAGAATTTCTTTATTTGATGGAGAGGGAGGTATAACAACAAAGCAGCATGTGGAAAAATTCGAATATTTTGTTGAATTAGAGGAAGTTGATTATGTGGATGTTAAAATGTGGTTGTTTGATCAAAGCTTATCAAGGGAAGCGAAGAAACGGTTTAAATATTTTCCAGCTGCATCTATCATGACCTTTCAAGCTTTCCAAAATGCATTTCTAGAAAGGTGGGATGATAAACAAATCCCTTTGTAGCTTTTGTCCCAATACACTAGTCTTAAGAAAGGGGGTTTTGAATATGTTCATGAATTTTCAAGCAGATTTATGAGACTTTATAATTCCATTCCAGAAGATATAAAACCTTCTATAGCTACTGCTAAAATTCATTATGTTGAGGCCTTTGATAATGAATTTGCATTTTCATTAAGGGAGAGAAAGTCAGTGAGTCTCGTTGCCATGTTTACGGATGCTTTAGAAGTGGAAGCAAATATGATGGTGAGTGGAAAGATGAAACAAAGAGACATTGATAGGAGGAAAATAAGAGAAGAAAATATGCCTTCTACTTCTTCTACTGCTACTGATATTAAATTTGAAATGATGTTGAAAACAATGGAGAAGTTAATGGATAGACTGATTATGGAGAATAGATCATTTAATAGAGAACAAGCTGATCCTCAAATCAAAAATCTAAATTTTAGAAGGAGAAATCCTCCTATGCCTCCACAAAACAGGAAAAGAGATATGAGAAACCCAAGGAATCAAGAAGAACAATAGATTCGACCACCTTTCCCTGATAATTATGTTGCAGATGAAGAAGACCTCGCTGAGAATGAAATTCATCTTTTTGGGGAATTAGATTCAGAGATATACCTTACTGAAGAAGAACATAACATGTTTGCACAAGAAGGTGGAAATGAGGATTTTGAAAAGGAATCAGAGCAGTATTAGAGGGGTTATTTACATGCTATGGATGATGTACAAAGGAAGATCAGGTTGAGAAATAGAGAAGTTGTTGTAAATAAAGGGAGGCCAAATTCAAACAAGCCTTCTACCATTTCATTAAATACAGAAAAAGGAAAGGAAATAGAAAAAGATACTATTGTGAATAAAGAAGTTGAGAATAAAATATAAAAAACAAATGGAACCAGTAGATGTAGAGAAAGTTACTTCTATCTTCAATCTGCAAAATGAACTTTCCAAGCTGAAAATATTTGTTCCTGTTAATGAGTTGTTGAGGAATAATGAGTACAGGGATACGATGACAAGGATGGTTAAAGGTCAAGGAGAGTTTCAATCAAACATTTTAGAGTTGATAGATGATAATCCTACTATTTCATTTGGGCCAAATGTTGAAAGTATAGATGATGAAGAGGTTCCTCCATTTTATTTGAGTTTGAATGTGCATGATATGGTTGTACATAATGCCATGTTAGATTCAAGTGCATCACATAATTTAATTCCTAAAGGAGTAGTTGAAAGTTTGGGACTGGAAGTGACGAGACCATATAAAGATTTGTATTCCTTTGATTCTAAGAGGGTGAAGTGTCTTGGTCTAATTAAAGATATGGTAGTGACTTTAAATAAATTTCCAGCTAAAACAATAGTAGTGGATGTTGTAGTGGTAGACATTCCACCAAAATTTGGAATATTGTTATCAAGGTCTTGGACTTCAAAGTTAAAGGGTAGTTTACAAATGGACATGTCATATGCTATTATTCATGTCCAAGATGTAAGTAGGAGGTTGTACAATGAGAAAAGAACTCCTTATGTAGTAAGCAGTCAAGATAGACCTGATATTCATCATATATATGTTGTCGATACTGATTTGGGGTCTTCTATTTTCTTTAATGATACCGTACCATGTGATTTGGAATCTACATTGTAGATTAAATCTGAAAAGAATGAAGAGGGAGTAAAGGAAAAAAATGTTTTGGAAAAGAAATAGAAAAGAGATTGATTGTGGACCATTTTTTTTATGGGTCTGTGGCAAAGGTTGGTGCTGGTGCTAGTGTATATATAATTTCCCCTATCATGGATTTTAAAGCTTTATCATATAAATTAACATTTGAATGCACGAATAATGTGGCTGAATATGAAGCTTTGTTACTTGGGTTGCATGCATTGAAAGATCTGGGAGCACAAAGGATAAAAGTTTTGGGAGATTCAGAGCTTGTAATAAACCAATTGAATGATAGTTATCAAACCAGACATCCCCGGATGAGAGCTCATAGAAATGAAGTATGAGATATGTTTGGTAACTGTCAGAATATAATCCGTTAGGGTTATATATTGTAAATAAATAAATAAAATAAACAGTTACGTAGGAATCTGAACAGCTACATAGGAAGGTGAAAAGGCTGATGAAGCTCAACCACCACATGTAATGTATAAATGAATGCTTAGCCATGAATAGAATTATGAACCGGGAGTTATACCTAACAAGTGGTATCAGAGCCATGTTCATAACTCCTTCCTGCATGCCTGCCATTCTGTCTGTCGGCTGCCAGTCTGCGCTCAGTTTGGTTAAGTATGCCTAGTCTCATCATTTCATAGATGTTTCTTTGCATTATTGTGCCCTCCTCACTCATGAGACAAGAAGCATCGGAAGATGAAATTCATAGTGATAGTGGCGATGCTGCCTCTTCTTCTTCTAGTGGCTCCGACTAAGTTTCAGGCTACGTTCGCTGAAGGTCATGAATGTTCCTCTATGTGCATGGATCTTTAACTCCTTTTATGCTGTCGTTATGGACTCTGTAACGGTTTTTCTTTTGTGGGACTGGAAGATTTCTTGTTTTACCAATTTTGATGAAGGAAATTTTGGAAAATGGTTGTTATTAGCTCTGTAATGGTTTTGCGAAACCCTAATCCTGCGAGCGCTTTTGTATGTATTATTAAATTGCTACGAGTCTAATTTGAGATATACATTGAGTTGTGCAATGTTTTATCCTTGAGAATGAAAAATCCACATGGCATATGTGAAATCTGTTGTGTAAGCTGCGATGAGTGTATTGTTGCTGCGATAAGTATATATGATGTGTGAAGATCCACGCCTTCAGAATACAGCGTGGAGCGTTGGAGGAGTCGTGGAAGAGCTTCCTGCTGCATGGAGGAGACTACGTATGCTGCGTGGAGAAGAGACTGTGTTGAAGATTGAAGACTGCGTGTTGAGTATAGTCTGTCTATGTGAAATAAGAAGCTGAAGGAAGAGTGCGTGTGAAGTTTTCAGTCTGAATTCCTGAAGATCGATTCGTTCCCGTCTTCCATCTTCCTCCAGTTTTGTCTTGGCTTCAGAATCAAATGTTTTATAGAGGATTTCATAGCTCTTCTCTACTCCGATCAGTGGATCTACTCGTGATGGTGATATGCTTGAAATTGTGTATCTTAGTTTGCTAGTGTAAAAATTCATTGCGGATATATTTCTTTTTTGAACAGTAAGCATCACTGCCTTCATGTGGTTCTTGCGTGCTATAAGCTCAATTAGCTGTGTGGAAGTAAAAAGAATCAACACTCAGCCAGCCTCACCATTAATTCTTGCGCAACAATTTTGTCAGCGCTGGTTTGGGTCAAATATTGCAGGGTCGATATCCAACACCTTGGATAAACTCCACAATTGAAGAGATTGAGTGCAGCGTCCAGCCAAGAAGAGATCTCAGTAATCAAAGCTGAGAATTTGTTGTATTACTTGTGACCGTTGGAGACTGCATAAACCCTATTTTTTTTGACCTAATTCCCATGCTGGTGTGGTTGCAAATATTCCACGTTGTGGCTGTTGTATGAGCCTGTGATTGTGGTTTATATGCATTGAGTATATATGCTGCGCATTGAAGAGGCGATCTCTCAATCTAGAAGCTGCGACTTGCTCCTTTTCCCTTCCATTGTGGGCGTTCTCTCCTCTTTTCTGTTCACAACTGAGAAGATTGTTGTACTGTTGGTGGAACATGTAAAGACTCATCCTGAATAAAGCATTTTGAATTTGGAGCTGCATACTGTTGGAGCATGAACCAGAGAGCTGAGAAGACTGCTACGACCTCCAAGGTGACTGCTATTTAAGTTTGAAGTGATGAATAATTGTGTATGGTGCATTTACCATATAAATTGTTGCAAAATTGTTTTAGTTTGATGTAAATACTATGGCAGCGACATATATAGTGAATAAAGCTTATTTCTAGCTAGTGCGGCTATAATTCTACATAGACTGTATTGTAAAAAGTAGCAGAGACTTAGACCTACTTCTTTCATATAGTTGAGATCATTGACTGGTGCTAAAAATTTGCTTATGAACTTATTTGATAGCATATTAAGATTGTAAATCACCTTAGCAGAGGCGGCAGACCTGCAAGGTTTTTGTTTTTCTATTATCTCATTCTCTTTGTCATATTAAGTTCATTACACTAACTGTTGTAAAAGATGCAATCTATAGCATCTGTAGTTGGTGTCACTCTCTCTGGAAAAGAGAGAGGCAGAGGAAGAAGAAAATTTAGAGGCAGAGGGGGTAGAAACAAAAGATCAGATTTGCAGTGCATGCGTTGCGGAAAGACTGGGCACACATCAGATCAGTGTTGGGCTTCATGGGACTCCATCAAAGACCAGTATAAACAGAAGAAAGATGACCTAGATGCTAGTAAATCTTCTGATTCTTGTATTGTTGCACATTGTAATCTTGGAATTAATGAAATGACTTCACTTTCATCTTACAAATATTGTTGGCTGCTTGATACTGGTGCAACATCACACATGACATTTAGAAAAGACTGTTTTGAAGAACTTAATGAAACAATAGATGGCATAGTTTACTTTGCAGATAATTCAAGTATTAAACCAAAGGGAATGGGCACCATTCGACTGAAGATGCTTGGATTCCCTGGTTTCTTGTTGAAGAACGTTCTCTATCTTCTAGAGTTGCAAAGAAGCCTGCTGTCCATGGTGGAAATTTGACAGCAAGGCCATTCCATCCACATGTTTGATGGAATCATTGAAATAAGAAAGTCCTCTGACAACCAAGTCATCATGACTGGATACGAAGATGGAAAGCTGCTGAAGCTCAAGGGTTCATCCGCAAGATTTCAGAACTATGCCTACCTCTCTCAGCATGGAGAAGGTAATATGTCATCTAGCTCATTATGGCATGCAAGATTTGGTCATCTAAATTATAACAGTCTTCGTTTGTTGAGAAAGAATGGTGTATTTGGCTTGCCCACCATTCCTAAAGAGAAGAATAAATGTGATGCATGTATATTAGGGAAACATAGTAAGCTTCCATTCCATGAATCTAATTTCAGAGCAAGTAGGAAATTAGAACTAGTGCATTCTGATTTATGTGGCCCAATGCCAACACCTTCAGCAAATGGGAATAAGTATTTTATGACATTTGTTGATGACTACTCAAGAATGTGCTGGATTTACTGTTTAAAGACAAAATCAGAAGCATTTCAAACATTCAAACACTTTCATGCATTGATAGAAAAACAAGCACAATCAAAAATTGGTACACTTCATACTGATAATGGAAAAGAATACACTTCAAATGCTTTTGAAAATTATCTTCGCCAACATGGAATTTCACATCAGCAGAAAGAATGAATAGAACCATAATGAATATGGTTCGCTCAATGATGTTTTTCAAGAATGTAAAACTAATGTTTTGGGGTGATGCAGTAAAATGTGCAGCATATTTGAGAAACAGAAGTCCCTCAAATTCTCTTGATAACAAGACTCCACATGAAATGTGGTTTGGCCATCTCCCTTCAGTCAGGCATCTCAGAGTTTTTGGTTCCACCTGTTATGCCTTGATTCCAAAGGAGCAAAGAAACAAGCTTGGTGCTCGAAGCAGAAGATGCATTTTCCTGGGTTACAAAGAATACTCCAAGACATACCGTTTGTATGATGAGGTAAACAAGAAATTTTTTATTTCCAGAGATGTCATTTTTCTTGAAACTAATAAAAATGACCAGTCCATTGAGAGACAGCTTGACCATTTGGAAAGTTATCCTTATCCAAAGACATATTCTGAAAATGAATATGAAATTCCAAACCTTGAAGGGGGGATTCCTATTCTGGATCAACCTTTGGAATTTCCATATGAAGCACCAACTCCCCCACATGAAGAAGTTCCTGCTACTTCACTTGAACAAGAAGTTCAACTGGATGATGTGATTGAGAGAATTGAAAGACTCTCAATCAATGATGAAGCACCACCAGCTGATCAACCAAGACCATCACGGAAGATTCCTAAATGGGCCACAAAGACACTTGAAATTGTCCATCCAGATGAAGTTGGAAAGACGAGAACGAGAAGTTCGAAAAGACATGAAGATGGAGGAGGAGCAGATAATTCAAGTGATGACATGGATGTATCATTTGATTGTGAATTTAATTTATCTGCTAACTTTGAACCAAATTCCTTTGAAGAAGCTTCTACTCGAGTCGAGTGGAAAGAAGCTATGCAAAATGAGTACGATGCACTCATAAAGAATGGAACTTGGAAGCTGGTTGACCCTCCAGTTGGAACCAAACCAATTGGCTACAAGTGGGTGTACAAGAACAAATATGGATCAGATGGCTCACTTGACAAGCACAAAGCGAGGCTTGTAGCAAAAGGCTATGCACAGAAAGAAGGAATTGACTATGAAGAAACTTTTTCTCCTACAGCAAAATGGGCTACCATCCGAACCTTACTCTCTTTAGCTGCTCAGAAAGGGTTGAAAGTTCATCAAATGGATGTGAAGACTGCTTTCTTGAATGGAGACTTGAAAGAGAATGTCTTCATGTCTCAGCCAGAAGGCTTTGTTGTGAAAGGAAAAGAACAAAAGGTATGCAAGCTTATCAAAACCTTGTATGGCCTAAAACAAGCGCCTCGCGCATGGTATGAAAAGTTAATTGAGCATATTTTGAAGTTAAATTTTGAACATTTTGATCTTGATGATGCAACACTGTTTATAAATAAAGTTGGAAGATCTGTTGTGTATCTTGTGGTGTACATAGATGATCTTTTGATGACAGGGAACAATGAGAGCTATATAGCATCCATAAAGAAAGATTTGAAAAAGATCTTTGAAATGACAGATATGGGACATCTCCACTATTACTTAGGAATTGAAGTCACTCAACATCCTAAGTATATTTTCCTATCTCAGAAAAAATATGTTGGAGAACTACTAAACAAATTTTGCATGACAGAATGCAACCCTATATCTACTCCAATGGAACAAAAAATGAAGTTCACATCAAGCGAAGGAAAAGAATTTGAGGATGCGACCAAGTATCAACAACTTGTAGGAAGCCTTATCTACCTTACAACAACTAGACCAGATATTTCTTATGTTGTTGGCATACTTTCAAGGTTCACGCATAAACCTTGTGAAGGACACTGGTCAGCTGCAAAAAGAGTTCTAAGATACTTGAAGGGGACTCAAGACGTTGGACTCAAGTACTCTAAAGTGGATGAATTCAAACTTATTGGGTACTCAGACTCAGATTTTGATGGCGATAAGGAGACAGGAGTATCAACTTCTGGATACACTATGAGTCTTGGATCGGCAGCTGTCTCATGGAGATCACGCAAACAGTCAGTTTCGGCAGATTCAACAACAGAAACAGAATATGTGGTTGCAGTTGAAGCAACGAAATAAATAGTATGGCTCAGGAAGATACTTGAATATTTGCAAGAAAAACAAGAGGACTCCACACCATTATTGATCGACAATACTTATGCAATCAAGCTGGCTAAGAATCCTAGATTCCATGATCGAACCAAACACATCAACACAAAGTATCATTTGATTTGACATCATGTAGAGGCCAAGACAGTCCATCTTCGACATTGTTCCACAAATGATCAAATTGCAGACATCTTCACCAAAGCGCTTGGACGAGAAAAGTTTGAAAGATTCAGAAACATGCTTGGACTTACGAACACCCCTTCGGATTAAGAGGGGGATTGTCAGAATATAATCCGTTAGGGTTACATATTGTAAATAAATAAATAAAACAAACAGTTACGTAGGAAGCTAAATAGCTACATAGGAAGGTGAAAAGGCTGATGAATCTCAACCACCACATGTAATGTATAAATGAATGCTTAGCCATGAATAGAATTACGAACCGGGAGTTATACCTAACAGTAACTATTTTATAGAACATACAATTAACGTGGTTCCTAGATATGAGAATACGGTAGTTGATTCTTTGGCAGTTGCTGCTGGTAAATTTAAAACTCCAAGTTATAGTAAAAAGGAATATCAAGTGGATATTGTAAATAGACCATCCATACCTGATAATTCTAAATATTGGTAGGTATTTGAGGATGATATGCAGATAAAAATATTTTTGGAATTGTTTGGAGAGTTTGTGAACACTCATATTGATGGTGAAAATGATAATTGTGAAAATTTCCAAGATGCTGAAGAAAGTGAAGAAGAAAATATTAGTACTGAAAAATTGAAGGGAACTTTAGGAGGAAAGGATATCATTCAATTAAAAAGTAATTTTATACCAAGAGGTTTGATCCCCTTAGAAAACCTTTTTGATCAAAATGATGTTGCTAAAGATCCAAAAGTGAAACCTATTGATAATGCTATTGAAGATAGAAATATTGGTACTAAAGAGAATCCAAAGATTGTGAAGCTATCTAAAAACTTGTGTGCCAAAGAAAAAGAAGAATATGTGAACTTGATGAAAAAGTATACAGATGTGTTTTCCTGGAGTTATGAAGACCTTAAGGAATATGATACTTAAATAATACAACATACTATTCCAATCAAACCTGGAGAAAAACCTTTCAGACAGGAACTCGGAAGAATAAATCCAAAGCTGTTACCAGTTACTGAGAAGGAAATCAAAAAATTGTTTGATGCCAAAATTATTCTGACTTTAAGATTCTCAAGGTGGGTTGCTAATTTGGTTCCTGTCAGAAAGAAAAATAGAGAAATAAGGCTTTGCATAGATTTCAAGAATTTGAAAAAAGTCTTAATGAAAGATAATTATCCTTTGCCAAAGATGGATCATATTTTGCAGAAAGTTGTCGAAGCAGAAAGAATTTCAATGATGGATGGTTTTTCAAGGTACAATCAGATTAAGGTGTTACCTGAAGATCAAGAAAAGACTGCTTTCACCAAACCATGGGGCACTTTTATGTATGCAAAGATGCCTCTTGGTTTGATGAATGTAGGGGCTACCTTCCAGCATGCCATGGATATTGCTTTTCCAGGAGAAATAGGAAAATTTGTGGTAATTTATATGGATAACATCATAGTATATTCAAGGTCTGATAGATAGCATATTCACCATTTGGAAAAAAATTTATAAAATGCAGAAAATTTGGTATATCATTGAATCCAAAAAAATCAAATGTTGCATTAGAAGAGGGAAATTTGTTGGGCCACATAATTTCAAAGGATGGAATAAAGATTGATCCTGATAGAGTCAGTGCAATTTTGAAGGTAGGAGAACCAAGAAGCAAAAAAGAAATACAATCATTCCTGGGACAGGTAAATTTTTTGAGAAGGTTCATTCTCAGTTTTGTTGAAATATTAATGAATATCACAAATATGCTGAAAAAGGGTCATGAAATAAAATGGACAGCAAAGGCTAAGAAATATTTTAAAGAAATAAAACAAACCATTTTAGAAGCTCTTGTGTTGGTGAGTCCAGAATTCACTAAATATTTCTTAATATTCTCATATGCTTCAGAACATACTATTGCTGCAGTTTTTTTACAGAAGAATAATGAGAACATGGAGCAACCTATAGCCTTTTTTAGTAAGATTTTGAGATAGGGGGAATTAAAATATGATATTATGGAGAAGAAAGCATACGCTTTGGTTAAAGCCTTGAAATATTTCAGGGTGTATATTCTTCATTCACATATAATTGTTCATGTTCCAACCAGTGAATATGAAAAACTATTCACTTTCATCTACACCTGGGAGCTCTTCTCCTCAGTGTGATCTTTCTAGTATTGTTGTAGAAGCTACTCATATTACTCCATTGGCTACTTTTTCTAAAAACTGAATAAGAGAGATATCTTGGAAGCCATGGATGTAGATGAAGAAAAAACTGCTAGAAACCCCAAGAAAATTAAAAGATTGAAAAGGACGGACGGCAAGTTGCAAAGTTCACGAAATAAAAAGGAAAAAATAAGCAGATGAAGATCAAAGGCCCAGCCTTTGAGATCCATGAATATACCTTTGATAAAATTCCTGAAGGAGCCACAGATAAGTACAAATCCAATACTGAATTGCTAGGAAGATATAAAGATGTGAGTGAAAAGAATTTTAATGAAAAATTTAAGCTGTATGATGAAGTGAGAAAATTGTCTCATCAAGATGTATCCTTGGTGACTATTAGAGATCAGGCTAAAGGCACATTGAACTTGGTTGTAACTACAGGAAATAAAGTGGTTGAATTGAGGATGAATTTGAAGAAGATTCCTACTACTGATATGATACATTTACACAGAGAAATAGGTGGTATCATTTATACTGATTTGTTACAAGAAACATTGCAGGAGTCAAAGTTGCAATCAAGTAAGAAAAGAGTTGAATATTTACTCATACAAGAGAAAGTGGAAAATAAATCCCACCAGACGCAAATTAAGAAGCTTCAACTGGAATTATTGGTGGTTGACAGTCAGCCTAATAAGGGAGCTACCACACATAAGTTGTTAAAATAAAAGGAAAATGCAATTCAATTTCTAAAAAAGAAATTGAGTATCCCATATGCTCGGCTTATACAAACCTCTGAGCTGAAAGAATTTGAAAAAGAAAAAGAAGCTTTGAATGCTGAATTGATTGATTGTAAAGAAAGGTTGCTAAAGTTGGAGGAAAAAGAAAAACAGTGGGAGAAAGATTCAAGAATTTGGGCTAAGAAAGAAAAGGCCTTTGAAACAAAATATGCAGAACTAGAAAAGGGACTAAAAGAAAATAACAAGGAGCAGCAAGTGCAAGTTGTTTCAGCTTCTGTACAATCTGGTGCAGATTCCCTTTCCAGGGCTATGTCTCAGGTAAGTCTTAGAGATTTAGAAATCATTGGTGTAAAGAACAAGAATAAAATTTTGGAATACATAGCTGAAAAGAGAGAAAAGGAAACAAAAAAATGGAAGATAAGTGTAAGGAGCTGGTAGAAAATAATAATAAATTGGCAAAACAGGTGATAAGACAGGCAACCTTACAGGGCGCTAAGCATCTCATCTAGGATGTACTAATAGCAGAAGCAACTAAGATCAGGGCATACTTGGATTTTATTCTAGACAAGGAAATTGTTACATAATCAACTATACAAAATTTCTTGATGGTAAAATAGGTTTTAAACAAAAAACCCATAGAAACAACTAATAATGCAATCAATTTTTTAAACAGTTTAACAGAAGAGGAAGTAAGGAAATCAAAACTCCAAGATAGGGTCTTGGTTATCATGTGGGAAAGAAAGGTGGTGAATAAGTATCATCATTTAGAAACAGTTCAAGCAAAAATTGATGTTATGCATCATCAAAATACAGGATTCATTGAATTGTTTAACCTTTGTTCAAAAGAGGACTTCCTTTCTTTTGTGAAGAGAAAGGAGGAATGTGGTCTCAGAAGGAGTATAATGACAAATTACTTAGTTGTATATTAAATTACAGGAAATTTGATTATATGTAGTAGAAATATTTGTTTGGAAAAGCAGTGATTGATAAGTTGGATGGAGATTTTGAGATGTTGTTCGACTTCAAGGCTACGTGTACCAAATTTCCAGATTTTTCTTATTCAGAAAACATGGAGCTCAGGGTATTGGCTAAGGAGATGATCAATCTGAATCTGCCAGTTGTGGATCAATGGAAGATATTGAAAATTACGGGAAATGTAAATACAGGGTGCACCAATGAATATAGGAAGATCAAAGAGACAACTGTAGAATGATCAAGTGAGCCATAATCCTAAGGATGCTTTGTTATAGCGGATTTCACCACACTAGGTGAATCACACATTGTATGGCCTTCCCCTGTCTCACTGCAGACTCTTTAGCCCCTATGGACCACTTTTTATCCTTTGATGTTACCTTGATCATCCCTAAAACTATATAAATGATGATATACGTGGCTTTGTCCCCGATAACCGCGTACATACGTGGGTTTGACTCCTATAACCATGTACATCGGGATGTGTGCATAGTCCAAATCCTTTTGGAGTTTTCCTTGATTTGGATCCGACTCATTTGACTCCTGGCCTTCCATATGCCTTGAGATCGCTCATATTCGACCCTTCATTATCCCTTGTGAAGCTATATAAGGAACCCCTTGGTACATTGAAGAGGGGGGATAGTTAAGAGAGAATTGAGAGTATCAAAACTATAGTCCATTGTTGCTAGAACTATACTTGAGTCTACATCCATTTGTCCCTT
>LPNX010074970.1:117410-141599 GCA_001517045.1 Pseudotsuga menziesii | reverse complement strand
TGGATGCATTATCATGAGCTTTTCCTGTCTTATTGAGCTTTATGCCGGCTCCCCTGACATTGCGTTTCATCCATATAGCCCGAGCTTGTCTCATGTCTAGCCATGCATAGCCTTTATTTATATCCTTCGTAGCTTGATTCCCTTTTTACCGGGAGGGGATTTTCCCCCGAGTGTCGATATCCTACACATGTATCCTTGCATTGAGAATAGGTCTGTTCCATTGCTTGGAACTAGTTTGTTTGCCCTAAACGACACTCGTCTCCTCCTAGTTTGTAACTATAAAGCTAGTTTATTCTTTTTTCAAGATTTTCAAATAACTGAAAAAGACCAAAAAAATCAAAAAACCAAAAATCCAGACAAGAAAAGATATTATCTTTGGCAGCTGTCGAGTCGTGTCGCCTTCGAACAGAGCACTGTATATCACATCCATTGGTTGGGTTATATTTTGACTTAGGAGCTGTACTCGTTATCTGAGTTTTAACTCCACCGACTGGTTAAGCTTCCAGTCCCTATGGAGCCTCTATTGATGCCTCCTGCATCATAGAGATGTCCCAGTTTGTATATCGAGTCTATGCTGCCTTCATTTAGTCACCATACGCTGTTATGCTCTTGTTCGAAGGAAGTTGAAACCTGAGTCGGCCATTCCTCAGTTATCTTGACTTTGCATGTCGGCCATTCCTGGTACAGTTACTGGTTCGTGTACCTTATGATCGAGTTCTTCCATATTATACAGCCTTGCTAAGTACCTCGTGTTGGATGATGGGGGATGCCCTAATGCCCTCCTTCTAACGGATTTCATCCCATCGAATTCAGATCATTTATTCTAGGATTGGAGTCTAGAGTCATTTTGAGTGCCTTGAGACTTGCAGTCATCAGTGGCAGGTTCTCTCGCCATCGACAGTTTTGGGAATACATCAATGTCCCCTGATCGATGGATTCTCTCAAGTGTTCGACCTCAACACATTTATTCACACTTGTTAGTTTGCACTCTAGTACCTCGATTCCCATTTTCATTATTGGTGGGTGATCTCGTGTCTGTTAACGGTATACATCAATGACCAGTAATCAGACGATGGACTACTATGTTCGACCTTGACACCTCTATTCGCATAGTAGGACATGTACTCGTAGCATTTTGTGTAGAAGACCTTCCATATTGGTGGCATCCACTATATGCTACCTCCTTGATTGTGCCAGTGTTCATGAGATTTCAGCTCTCGTGACTTGTTCCAGTATAGGTCAGACATTTCCAGCCACTCTGGAGATCTTGATCTGTTATATATCTTCAGCCTTTGTGGAGAGCTTGGTACTTTGTATATCTTCATCATGGAGATTCTGATCTATGTATATTGTACGTGGTGATGACCACATATGTGTTATCATGTTTCATTCCTATTCATGGCCATTGTACTCTTATGTATCCAGGACTGCTATATGTATTTGCAATTATATGCAGAGTTGTATTATGGTATTATGCTGATTGGGTGGCTGGTCTTCCATTTGGGTACCTTCATCACTTCACTTCTGGGATGAACTTATAATGTATTTAAGCCATCATATAACCCCTCTGATCTCATACATTAGGGGGAATCTGTTATAGTGGATTTCACCACACTAGGTGAATCACACATTGTATGGCCTTGCCCTGTCCCGCTGCAGACTCTTTAGCCCCTATGGACCACTTTTTATCCTTTGATGTTACCTTGATCATCCCTAAAACTATATAAAAGATGATATACGTGGCTTTGTCCCCAATAACCGCGTACATATGCGGGTTTGACTCCTATAACCGCGTACATCGGGATGTGTGCATAGTCCAAATCCTTTTGGAGTTTTCCTTGATTTGGATCCGACTCATTTGACTCCTAGCCTTCCATATGCCTTGAGATCGCTTGGATTCGACCCTTCATTATCCCTTGTGAAGCTATATAAGGAACCCCTTGGTACATTGAAGAGGGGGGATAGATAAGAGAGAATTGAGAGTATCAAAACTATAGTCCATTGTTGCCAGAACTATACTTGAGTCTGCATCCCTTTGTCCCTTTGGAGCACTGTTGTGTTCTTCCCAAGCTTGCCTTTTGCTTGTAAGATTGCTATCGAAGTGATGGAGGATTGAGGTGGTGGAGGCCCAAGTGGGGGATTCAGTTTCTTCAGTTCGCAGATGTGCCATCAGAGGTTGTCACTTGTAATATCTAATTCATATTAATAGAAATATCTTTTCCTGTCCAGTAATGTGTATTTGAATGAATATTGTATCCATTGGAATATGTCAAATGCTTATACATTATTGATTATATATGCTAGAATAGATCTAACACAATGCTATATAGTATGCTTGTATTTTTTACTTGTTGTTGAGGACGTGCTATAACAATTCAAGCTGAAGATTGGAAAGCTCAACGAGGATCTACTTCAACCGTCCGGAATAAGGTACGAGGTTCGATCCTTTAGTGTTAGATGTTTTTATTTCTATTGAATATTGGGAAAGATTGATTTCTGGAGTCTAGCTGTCTGTTGTGGTACCCCAAGCCATAGGAATTTCTCTCCGTAACATGCATTACTGTTTTAAATACGGCATGCACATTACCCCCATATTTTATGTTTATGTAAATTGTGGCAAATGTGCCATGTTAGATTTTGTTGGAAGTTCGTTTCTCAATTTGTAAATAATTTTGGCCTTGTTTTGAGGTTGGTCTCGGGGGTCTAATAAATTATAAGTATACCCTCAATAGAGGAAGAAAGGGTTCAAACCCGTGAGACTTTTGCGTTATGCAATTTTGACATCTGTCTTTAATAAAAGTTGCAGAGCCGAATGTTGGCCTTGGAATGCAAAAATTCATGTATATTTCTTAGTTACATCTTGTGACTTATTTCTTTATTGTGCATTTCCTTCTTGTTAAACTTTTCATTATGTTTTATTTCATATCTAAGGTAAGTGTGTGATAGTTTCAGAATTCATACTTGATTATGCTATGTCTATCATTTCATATATTCACAAATTGTTTGTACCAAAGTTAATGCAAACTTCATCCTTGTTGGTGCTCTGTGTTAATGGACTGTCATAATTTCTTCCTTATCACCAAACCAAAAATATATTGACCGTAATCGAAGTATTATCTTGCTTTTTCAAACATTTCCCATGCAAATCACTATGTGTTTCTTGATAAATGTGACTCCATAGCCCAATGTACCCTTACCCTGTTTCAACCACTACAATATCTTAATTACATTTCATGTCGATATCTAGCCTTGTTATATATATGTGAGAGATCCCTCTCTATAAATGGACAATCCATATCCCTTTATTAAAGTGGTTATTCTTTTACCTCGGGGTCCTCCTTCCATAACCTGGGGTGCGATTTTGAGTTCTAACAAACTAGTGCCATTGCCGAGGACAAAGAAGTGCAATTCATCCTTGGGAGAAATGCCAAATATTTTAAGAAGAAAGGGTTTTTGTGGGAAAATAGAAACTCTTGTAGTTGAATAAGGCTGTATATTTTCCCTGGCGACTCCACATTGGTTTTGAGCGAATTGCAGAAGTAATTATGGCTTCCAGGTGGCCACATACATGAGTTAATCCCGACACTGAAATCTTACAAGGTATGGATATCCCCAATAAATTGCTTAAAAATAAAGGAAAAGACCGACTAGACATTCCTCAATTTGGAAATTCATCTACTCTAGAGTTTCATAGCATTCAATATTCTATGTGGGAAACTAATTTTGAAAGATAACTTTTAAATTCTAAATGATAATCTGACTTAAAGAATACATAATTAAATCCTAGTAGGTTAGAGTCATATTTTCTTGACTCTCTTTGGCATAACCTTCAAAACTCTGGGAAAATTGGTGCAAGAACCCCTACTTTTTAGAAATTTCAGCCTCATATCCCACCAAATGTCCAAAAATCTCTAGCCTTCCAAGCACCTCCTATAGCTCCAAATCCACCTAGACCAATGGTGGATAGATTTTCCCCTTTGGTTTTTCCTTTTGCATTACATGACCTCCCTATGAACAATGCCCAAAGAATTACAGTGTATGATGGGGAGGATAATTTCACAGCTAGACAACATGTGGATAGGTTTGATGACTTCATTGATCTAGAACAAGTTAATTATGAAGATGTTAAGATGGCAATGTTTGCACAAATCCTGTCTCGCTAAGCAAGGAAATGGTTTAGAGACTTCCCTGCTAGATCCATTCCTACATTCCAAGCATTTCAGAATGCATTCTTAGAAAGGTGGGGCGATAAGAAGAGTCCATTACAAGTACTATCTCAATATAAAATTATCAAGAAAGGGGGTTTTGAATATGTCCATGAATTTTCAATTCATTTCATGAGAGTGTATAACTCCATCCCTGCAGATATCAAACCTCTAGTAAGCGCTACAAAACTAAACTATGTTGATGCTTTTGATAGTGATTTTTCTTTATTATTGAGAGAGAGGAAATCATCCAGTATTCCTGACATGTTTAAATATGCATTAGAATTAGAATCCAACATGATGGCATGTGGAAAGATGAGGCATAAAATAGAAACTAATAAAAGGAAAATCAGGGAAGAAATTGTACCTTCTACCTCAGTTTCTACCTCTTCCAGTGATATAAAATTTGAGATGATATTGAAGGCAATGGAGAAAATGATGGATAAACTAACTACAAATTACAGGCCATTGAACAGGGAACAAAATGAGCCTAAAATCAGGAACCTGAATTTCAGAAGACCCAATCCTCCTCAACCCCCATAAATCAGACAGAGGGATATAAGGAATCCTAGAAATACAAATGACCAGCAAATGCAACCACCTTTCCCTGAAAATTATGTTGATGGTGAAGGTGACATTGAACCTATTGAATATAAAATCCATCATTTCGGTGATTTGCATTCTAATATATACTTCACAAAAACAGAACATAACATGTATGCTCAGGAGGATGCTAATAAGTATTTTGAGGTAGAATCAGAACAGTACCAAAGGGGGTACCTACATGCTATGGATGATTCCCAAAGAAAGATTCAATTGAGGAATAGAAATGTTACTGTCAATAAAGGAAAGATCAATCCAAATCAGCCTTCTAGCAGTCAACAGAACACCGATAAAAAAAAAAAGAACAAATTGTATATAAAGAGCCTGTAAATAAAGTAGAAAGGAAAAAATAAGTTAAACAACCAACACTGATAGATGTGGAAAAAATTGTTTCAAATTTCAGCCTATAGACAGAGCTCTCAAAGGTAAAAATCTCCATCCCTTTTAATGAGTTGCTAAGAAACAGAGAATACATAGACAAGATAACAGGTATGGTTAGGAATCAAGGAGAATTTCAACCTGATATCTTAGAAGTGAATGATGATGATCTTACTATTGTCTTTGGGTCTAAAATGGAAAATGGAGATGAAGATGAAGTTCCCCCTTTTTACCTAAGTCTAAATGTACATGATATGGTTGTGCACAGTGCCATGTTAGATCCTGGTGCCTCCCATAATCTGATGCCAAAGGGAGTGGTAGAAAGTTTGGGATTAGAAGTTACTAGACCATATAAGAATTTGTACTCTTTTGATTCCATGAAGGTAAAATGTCTTGGACTGATTAAAGATATGGTAGTAACTTTGACATAAATTCCCTCTTTTTTAAAACTGTGGTAATGAATGTTGTCCTAGCAGACATTCCTCCTAAATCATGTGTGTTACTGTCAAGGTCTTGGACCTCTAAATTAAAAGGAAGTCTACAAATGGACATGTCCTATGCTACCATTCCTATGGCTGGAGGGATTAAAAGGTTATATTGTGAGAAAATATCCTCATATGTAGTTAGAATCCAATACAAACCAAATAGTCATGAGATATATGTTGTTGATACTGACTTGGGATCTTCCATTTTATTTAATGATGTTTCTCCCAGTGATCTTGAAATTCCTGCACCTATTGAAGTTAAGGAGGAGGAAGAGTCTTCAAAGAAACAAGAATATTTAGAGAAGAAACATAAAGAAGAAGGTCTCTAGACCATGTATTTTGATGGATCAGTGGCTACGGTCGGTGTTTGTGCAGGTTTGTATATTATTTCTCCCATTAGGGATTTTAAAGGTCTGTCTTTAAAGTTGACTTTTGAACGTACTAATAATGTGGCAGAGTATGAAGCTTTATTTTTAGTTCTACATGCTTTAAAATATTTGGGAGCCAAAAGGGTACAAGTGATGGAAGACTCGGAGCTAGTAATAAATCAGGTAAATGACAACTATCAAACCAGACATCCCAAAATAACGGCTTATAGAAATGAATTATGGGATATGTTTGGTAATTATTTTACCTAGAATAAAATCAGAGTAGTTCCCATATATGAAAAAAGAGTGGCTAACTCCTTAGTTGTAGTTGCTAATAAATTCAAAACTCCCACTACTTGCCAAAGAAAGTATAAGGTTGACATTGTAAACAGACCCTCCATACCAGATAATTCCAAATACTGGGATGTATTTGAAGATGATATGTAGATTAAGAGATTTTTGGATTTATCTAGTGAGTTTCTAAATACTCAGGTAGATAATGAAAATGACAATCTTGAGAACTTTCAAGATGTCAAAGACAATGAAGAAAAAATTGTTGAAAACATGAAGTACAAAAACTCCCTAGAGGGGAAGGATATAGTTTAGTTGAAGGGTAATCACATACCCAGAGGCCTGATCCCTCTAGAGAAATTGTTTGACCAAAATGATGTCGCTGAGAATCTAAATATGAAGCATGTTGATGATTTTGTCAAAGATAAAAAAATAGGGACCGAAGAGAACCCAAAGATCATAAAACTGTCAAAGAGCTTGCCTGTCAAAGAAAAAGAGGATTATATCAATTTGATGAAAAGGTACACTAACGTTCTTCTCCTGGAGCTATGAAGATCTTAAAGACTATGATACCTCCATAATACAACATACTGTCCCTATAAAACCTAGTGGGAAACCTTTTAGACATAAATTGAGAAGAGTTAATCCAATGTTGTTGTCTGTAATTGAGAAAGATATCATAAAATTGTTCAATGCCAAGATCATTGTAACTCTGAGATTTTCCAAGTGGGTTGTGAATCTAGTACCTGTTAGAAAGAAGAACGGTGAAATACGACTTTGTATAGATTTCAGAAATATTAACAAAGTCTCTTTGAAAGATAATTATCCTTTTCCCAAGATGGAACATATTTTGCAGAAAGTGGTGGGGTCTGGAAGGATTTCCACCATGGATGGTTTTTTAGGACAAAAAAGGTGTTACTTGAGGATCAAGAGAAGATTGTCTTCACTACACCATGGGGTACTTTTATGTATGCCAAGATGCCTTTTGGTCTAATGAATGTAGGGGCCACTTTTTGGTGTACCATGGACATTTCCTTTGCAGAAGAAAAAGATAAATTCGTAGTTGTCTACATGGATGATATCACTATGTACTCTAGATATGACAGGGAACATATCAGGAATTTGGAGAAAGTTTTCCTGAAATGTAAGAAGTATAGAATATCATTAAACCCCAGGAAACCAAAATTTGTGTTGGAGGAAGGAAAATTGTTGGGACAGTTCATTTCAAAAGATGGTATAAATATTGATCCAGAGAGGATCAAGGAAATCCTAAAGGTTGAAGAACGAAGAAGAAAAAAGGAAGTGTAATCTTCATTGGACAGGTAAATTTTCTGAGAAGGTTCATCCCCAGTTTTGTTGAGATACTAATGAATATCTAGTACATGCTAAAAAAATACCATGAGATTAAATGGCCAGTGAATGCAAGGAAAGCTTTCAGAAATATAAAACAGGATATCACAGAATCCCCTGCTCTGGTAAGTCCATATTTTAGCAAAGAATTTTTAATATTTTCTTATGTTTTCGATCACACTGGTGTTGGAGTGTTGTTACAGAAAAATATTCAAAATGTTGAACAACCTATAGCCTTTTTTAGAAAAGTGTTAAGAAATGGGGAATTGAAATATGACATAATGGAGAAACAAGTGTATGCTCTAGTCGAATCTCTGAAATATTTTAGAGTCTATGTTCTTCATTCACATATCATTGCTTATGTTCCTAGCAGTGTGGTGAAGGGAATCCTCACACATCCTTATCTGGAGGGAAAAAGAGAAAAATTGATTGTTGTGTTACTAGAGTATGGCATTGGGATCAATCCCACCAAACTGATTAAGGGTCAAGGACTGGCAAAGATGATGAAAAATTCCAACTATGAATCCTTTCAACTAAATTTCTTGACCAGTAATTTGAACCATATTGAAACAAAGGTGCAGGTAATGCCTGATTTCTCCATATCTCCATGGTATTCTGACATTGTGTATGTGCTACAAAATTTACAGGCTCCTACAGGGTTAAGAAAAACAAGGGCAATGTCAGTGAAGCTAAAATATGCCAATTTTTGTATTCTTAATGAACGTGTATATTGAAAATATCCTGGTGGTGTCTTATTAAATTGTATTTTGGAGAATCAAGTCCAGCAAACCATAGAGGAGTTTCATAAGGGAGATTGTAGGGGGCACCATTCTTGGAAAGTAATAGCCAACAAAATTTTGAGTGTTGGTTTCTACTGGCCCTCATTATTTTCCTATGTTTATAAAGAGATCACTAACTTCCACCAATGTCAAACTTTTTATGGTAAGAGGAAATTGGTTCCACTTCCTCTTAATCCAATATATGTAGAAGCACCTTTTCAACAGTGGGGACTAGATTTCATTGGGGTAATAAATCCAAACTCTTCAGGACAACATAGATGGATTTTGACGGCCACAAACTATTTTACAAAGTGAATTGAAGAAATACATACCAGGAAGGATATTGATGCAATGATTATGGGTTTTCTGGAAGAAAACATTTTGGCTAGGTTTGGGTGCCCCGGGAGGATTGTGACGAACAATGCAGCAACTTTCAAGTCTAAGAAGATCATTAATTTTTGTCATAAGTATCATATCAGCCTCAACCATTCCACCACCTATTATCCCCAAGGGGATGGGTTGGCAGAATCCTCAAATTAAATCCTGGTAAGGATTATTAAGAAGTTGTTGAAGATAACAAGAGAGCCTAGCATACAAAGTTGAAATATGCTTTGTGGGACGACAGAATCAGCAAAAAAGGGGCAATTGGAATGTCACCATTCTAGTTAGTATATGGAGTTGAAGTAGTTTTTCCAACATACTTAGGAGTGCCAGTCATGAGGCTATTGCAGGAACAACAAAATGAACCAAATAATATGCAGAGAAGAATCAATCAAATCATATAATTGAATGAGTTAAGAGACAAATCCTATGGTAAAGTACAAATACATCAAGAAAGGATGAAGAACACTTTTGACGAGAAGGTAAAGGAAGAGCGATTCCTGATTGATGATTTGGTTCTGAAATGGGATGCACCTCATGAAGAGAAGAGGAAACATGGGAATTTTGATCATATGTGGATGGGTCCTTATATCATTGCAGCACACAGAGGTGAGAATGCATTTATTCTACAACATCAACATGGGTCTCTGCTAGAAGGAGGTCCAGTAAATGGAAGATTTCTCAATCATTATTTGACCTAAAGGGAAGAGGTAAACTTTTGTATCATAGTTGTATATATTTCCTTATTTTCAAACAGTACAAATGGTGAACCAAAGGATTTGAATCCCGAAGAGAAGGCCGTAAGGTATGGAGGGGTAGCCATGTTCCTTTTTTTGTTTTTTGTTTATAAAAACAACAAAAATAAAAAGTTTTGAAGTCTAAAATATGGGGAGCCACCCAATGGATTCGGCACCTAGTCTACAGGGTTCTTTGCTACCTCACAGGGAGGATAACATCCCTAGTTGGAGCCACTTGTTAGCACTATTTTTGTGCTAAGTAGTTGGAGAGGTATAAAACAATATAAGAAGGAAAAGGGTTTGTAAAATTTTCATATTATACAACCTTAAATATTGTTGATCATGATCTGCAAGTGTTTGAAGAGACATTTCTAGGTTAAGAGTGCCAAATACATGAAGAAATTTTTTATTTTTGAGCTTCAAATACATGTAAACGAAGAAAAACTGCCTTAGCTAAATGTTGATAGGAAACAGACGGCCTAGATGCACAGCGCAGGAGATCAAAGGCAAAAATTCATCTCCATCAAATAAAAATTGAGAGCGGAAGTGCAGGAAAGGATAAAACGTATTGGTGAAAATGGTAAAGCCTGACTTCCACCTTTCGTGATCTGGGATCTGAAGGCTCAGAGCGCATTTGCAAATATCAATGGTTCGAAAAAGAATGAGAAAGGGGGGAATTGAAAGCGTAAGAATTTGGTCATGAAAGGGTTGAAATTCTGTAGATTCCTCCCAAGATCAGCAGTTCAGAAAGAAGAAGAAAGGTAGAAATTGGAAATGTAAGAATTTGGTCATAAAAAGTACCAATCCCGCTTTCTGTTTTTCGTCCTCTGCAGCTCGATCTCAAATTAACAACTGAAGATGAATCTTGCAGAGAACGATGGTGTGAAAAAGGGAAACATGTGCACGAGATAAGCAACTTTCCAGATTCATGGAATTCCAAAAAAGGTTTATATTTCAATGGAAGCAACCAATAGATAGGTCAGATTGATGGTGCAAGTCCATTCCACCAATATAAGTCGCACGATGAAAGGTACTTTTTGTATTTGTGAAATTGGTTAAACACCTGTAGTTTTCAATGGTTGAGATCAAAGATGATTTAGATCAATGACAGAGGTGAATTCCACTGATATAACGTGCTCGTGCAAAATAACATTTCAAATCCGTGAAATGGTTTAAAAGGAGCACATGTTTCAATGGTGGTGATCAAGTTGGGGATGGATCTATGCCAGAGAATGATTATGTTGATCGAACATGTGCAGAGAAATTCACAATTGAAATTTGCAGAATGTGGTAGGCCCTTTACACTTGGACGGCAGAGATTATAGGCTGTTTTGTTCAGAGGCTGAGAATAATTCCGAAAATTGAAGTTGTACGGAGGAAAGTTGAGGTTGATATTTGCAGAATTGAATGTGAGCCACATATCTTAACAGTTTGGATTAAAGTTGAATTTTGAATCAACAGTTTGAAATTGTTCTGCTAATCCAAAGTGTGAGGAAGGAAATTATTGGTGAAAGTGCGGAAAATGTACAGTATTGAAGGTGATCAAGGGTACTGATTTAAGATAAAATGAATCTACGACCATAAATCAATCTAGGCATAGAAGTTATAAGGAGGTTAGTGAAGGTAATAGAATTGGAAACTAATATTTAATAAAAATCAATATGGACGACTCAGATTGGGGAAAATTTTCAAATCAAGGATGGATATTTGTTCCGATACTCAAAGTTGCATGAGGGGTGAAATAAGCGAGAGTAAGATAGTCTAGTTAACCAATAGTCATTAATCAAGGGATCAGATTAAAGAATACCATATCTACGAGTGAGATTGAATTTCAATGAAAAAGATGCGCAGTCAATATGGAGAATAAAAGTAATATAAAGACGAGTACATGGATTCAAATGATTTGTTTTTTCTGAAGCATTGGAAAACGAGAATTCAAACTATGTGGAAGACGCCACCATGGACAAACTTTTGAGCCATCTTTTAGCTGACCAGGTAGGTTCATTTCTTTGTTGAACTACTATTTCATGGCTTAAATGGAAGATTTAGAGGTTCATAATATTGAGTACCAGAATGTCAAAGAATTTCTTGAGGATAAAGATTCTGAAATATTCGACACTATATTGTTAAATGATAATGTAGAAGCTGCAAAAAAAAAATGGAAAATCCTCAAAGATCAGGGAATTGATACTCATGGAGTATTCAGTTTGTATTTCTTTTATTTTCCATTGAACAAACCCCAAATTGTCTAGAGTTGGTGCACTAGTAACTACTCTCCTTTTGAGGGGATAATAATGGATGCATATAGGTCTAATATTTTGTGTCGAGTAAATTCCCTTGTCATCTGAAATACTCTGTTAATTCTTGCTTATTTTGTCCAAATGTCAAAAGAATATAAAGAAGAAAACCTAGTCCATTTTTTTGAGAATCCTCAGTCGAACAAAAAGAAACTTTCCTCAAAACCTGCTCAAAACCTAATAGCCAGTTGTTAAATCACCATTTTCCCATTGATTACAACATGTTTAATGAAGAAAAATAGTCTCTGATAACCTTTGCAAGTCAATTTTTTGGTTTGGACATGAATAAATACATCACAGAACCCTTGTTGAGTCTAATGTTCACCCTTAGTACCGGTCAAGTAGGGTCTGAGCAATTGATTCATTTCATGCAATCATCATGTCTTAAATTTGATGAGTTTTTAGATGAGAACATCTATTCTCAGCTAATAAACTTCCAGAAGACAAGAACTTTCAGATTTCATTCTTTCCTACTGAGGGTGTTTTTAACATTCAATGAAGATAATTTAAAACTCCCAGAGATGGTTATAACAGATGAAATGGGTAGATATTATCGTAATTTTATGAATTTTCTTATGGAGCCAGTATACTAAGTTTTCTTTTAGGAAATATTACCTTGAACAATACCAGAAATGAAAGAATTATTACAATTATCACCTGAAAGAAGAGGAGGGGATTGGTTCCTTTCTGAACATAATACTGTGATCAAGGTATATGGGTTTACCCATCAACCCTATGTCTTCCCATCATTTTTGACAGTGAGAATGTTTGCATTGGATTGATTAGAAATAGGTTAATATTTGAAGATGAACATTTGCTGAGCTATAAGAAGCCTTCAGAAATAAAATTTCCATGGACAATTGGTCCCCTTACCATCAAAAGTAAATAATCCCTTTCAATGATCAAAAGCATGCTTATATAAATGGGATTTTCAGTAGAAGTTGTAGTTAATTATGACCCTCTCCATGTCATATCATATAGGAGACAAGCGAATAAAAATAAACTATTTGAGAATTTTGAGGTGGCAGGACTGTTCGAAGTAGAAAATTGGATGGATTACCCCAAGTATGTTAATAATGGTGAGAATATGCAAGAAGATTCACTTTCATATACACCTGGGAATTCTTCTCCTCGGCATGATCTTTCTAGTATTGTTGCAGCAGCTACTCATATTACTCCATTGGCTAGTTTTTCTGAAAAAAGTGAATAAGAGAGATCTCTCAGAAGCCATGGATGTAGATGAAGAAAAAACTGCAAGAACACCCAAGAAACAAAATATTGAAAAGGAAGGACAAGAACTTGAAAAGGTCACAAAATCCAAAAGAAAAAGGAAGCAGATGAATATCAAAGGCCCAGCCTTTGAGATCCAAGAATATACCTTTGATAAAATTCTTGAAGGAGCCACAGATAAGTACAAATCCAGTACTGAATTGCTAGGAAGATATAAAGATGTGGGTGAAAAGAATTTTAATGAAAAAATTAAGCTGTATGACGAAGTGAGAAAGTTGTATGGTCAAGATGTATCCCTAGTGATTGTTAGGGATCAGGCTAAAGGCACATTGAATTTGGCTATAACTACAGGAAATAAAGTGGCTGAATTGAGGATGAATTTGAAGAAGATTCCTACTATTTATATGATACATTTACACACAGAAGCAAGTGCTATCATTTATATTGATTTGTTACAATAAACATTGCAGGTGTCAAAGTTGCAATCAAGTAATAAAAGAGTTGAATATTTACTCAGAAAGGAGAAGGTGGAAAACAAAGCTCAGCAGGCACAAATTAAGAAGCTTCAAGTGAAATTATTGGTGGCTGACAGTCAAGATGGTAAGGGATCTGCCACACAAATTTTTTTTAAAGAAAACTAAAATTCAATTCAATTGCTAAAAAAGAAGATGAGTATCCCATCTACTCAGCTTATACAAACCTCTGAGATGACAGAATTTAAAAAAGAAAAAGAATCTTTGAATACTGAATTGATTGATTATAAAGCAAGGTTGTTGAAGTTGGAGGAAACAGAAAAATAATCAGAGAAAGATGCAAGACTTTGGGATGAGAAAGAAAAGGCCTTTGAAACAAAACAAGTAGAACTAGAAAAGGGACTAAAAGAAAAGAACAAGGAGCAGTAAGTGCAAGTTGTTTCACCTTCTATACAATCTGGTGCAAATTCCCTTTCCCAGGTTATGTCTCAGGTAAGTCTTAGAGATTTAGAAGTCACTGGTTTAAATAAATAAAATAAAATTTTCAAAGACATGGCTGAAAATAGAGAATGGGAAAGAAACAAATTGGAAGATAAGTGGAAGATAAGTGTAAGGAGCTGGTAGAAAAGAATAATAAATTGGAAAAACAAGTGACGGGACAGGAAGCCTTATAGGGAGCTAATCATCTCATCTGGGATGTAATGATAGCAGAAGCAACTAAGCTCAAGCCATACTTGGATTTTATTCTAGACAAGGAAATTGTTACAAAATAATCTAGGCAAAATGTCTTGATGGTAAAGTAGGTTTTCAACAAGAAACCCATAGACACAACTAATAATGCAATCAGTTTTTTGAACAGTTTGACAAAAGAAGAAATAAGGAAAGCAAATCTACAGGATAGGGCCTTGGTTATCATGTGGGAAATAAAGGTGGTGAATAATTATCATCACTTAGAAATGGTTCAAGAAAAAATTGATGTTATGCGTCATCAAATTAAGGGGTTCATTGAATTGGTTAACCCTTTGTTCAAAAGAGGACTTCCTTTCTTTTGGGAAGAGAAAGGAGGAATGTAGTCTCAAAAGGAGTATAATGACATATTAATCAGTTGTAGATTATATCACATAGGAAATTTGATGATATTCAGTAGCAATATTTGTCTGGAAAAGCAGTGATTGATAAGTTGGCTGGAGATTTCGAGATGTTGTTCGACTTCAAGGATACGTGTACCAAATTTCCAAATTTCTCTTATTCAAAAAACATGGAGATCTGGGTATTGGCTAAGGAGATGATCAATTTGGATCTGTCAGCTGTGGATCAATGGAAGATAATTGAAAATTATGGGAAAAGTAAATACAGGGTGCACCATTGAAGACATGAAGATAAAAGATATAGTTTTAGAAAGATCAAGTGAGCCAGAATCCTAAGGATTCATTAGTGTTTTAAATTCAGCATGCGCGTTAACCCCATGTTTTTTGTTTATGTAAATCATGGAAAATGTACCGTGTTATATTTTGTTGGAAGTTTGTTTCTCAATTTGTAACTAATTTTGGCCCTGTTTCGAGGTTGGTCTCAGGGGTCTAAGAAACTATAAGTATACCCTTAATAGAGAAAGAAAGGGTTGAAACCTGTGAGACTTTTGTGTTATTTAATTATGAGATCTATCCTTAATAAAAGTTACAAAGTCGAATACTGGCCTTTGAATGCAAAAATTCATGTATATTTCTTAGTTACATTATGTGGTTTCTTTCTTTATTGTGCATGTCCTCTTTGTTAATCTTTCCATTATGTTTTCTTTCATATATGAGATAAATGTGTGATAGTTTCAGAACTCATACTTGGTTATGCTTTGTCTATCGTTTCATATATTCACAAATTGTTTCTACCAAAGTTAATACAGAATTCATCCTTGTTGGTGCTCTGTGTTAATGGACTGTCATCATTTCTTCCTTATCGCCACACCAAAAATATCTTGACCGTAACCGAAGTATTATTTTTCTTTTGCAGACATTTTCCATGCAAACTTCTATGTGTTTCTTGATAACTATGACTCCATATCCCAATGTACCCTTACTCTATTTCAACCACTACAATGTCTAAATTACATTTCGTGTCTATATATGGCCATGTTATATATCTTTGAGAGATCCCTCTCTAGAAATGGAGAAGCCAGCTCCCTTTCTTAAAGTGGTTCCGTTGTTACCTCGGGGTCTGCCTTCCGCAACCTTGGGTGCGATTTTGAGATCTAATAAACTGGCTTCATTTTCGGGGAGGAAGAAGTGCAAATCATCCCTGGGAGAAACGACAAATATTCTAAGAAGAAAGGGTTTTTGTGGGGAAACAAAGACTCCTGCATTTGAATAAGGTTGTATATTTAACCTAGCGACTCCACATTGGTTCTGAGTGAATTGCAGAAGGCATCCTAGATTCCAAGTGGCCACATACACGAGGTAATCCTCACACTTAAATATTACAAGGTGTGGATAGCCCCAATAAATTACTTAAAAATAAAGGAAAATACCAACTAGACATTCCTCAATTTGGAAATTTATCTACTCTAGAATTTCATAGCATTCAATATTCTGTGTGGGAAACTAGTTTTGAAAGATCACTTTTAAATTCTAAATCAGAATCTAACTTAAAGAATACATAATTAAATCCTAGTAGGTTAGAGTCATATTTTATTGACTCTCTTTGGCATAACCTTCAAAAGTCTGGGAAAACTAGTGCAAGAACCCCTACTTTTCAGAAATTTCAGCCTCATATCCCACCAGTTGTTCAAAACCCTCTATACTTCCAGGCACCTCCTGTAGTTCCAAATCCACCTAGACCAATGGAGGCCAGATTCACCCCTTTGGATTTTCCTGCTGCATTACGTGACCTCCCTCTGAAATATGCCCAAAGAATTACTTTTTATGATGGTGAGGGTAATTTCACAGCCATACAACATGTGGGTAGGTTTGATTACTTCATTGATTTGGAAGAGGTTGATTATTAAGATGTTAAGATGAGACTGTTTTCACAAATCCTGTCTAGGGAAGCCAAGAAATGGTTTAGAGACTTCCCTTCTAGATCCATTCCTACATTCCAAGTATTTCAGAATGCATCCTTAGAAAGGTGGGATGATAAGAAGAGTCCATTACAAGTACCGTCTCGATATAACAATCTAAAGAAAGGGGGTTTTGAATCTTTCCATGAATTTTCAAGTCATTTCATGAGAGTGTATAACTCCATCCCTGCTAATATCAAACCTCTAGTAGGCACTGCAAAACTCCTCTATGTTGATGCTTTTGATAGCAATTTTTCTTTATTATTGAGAGAGAGGAAATCATCCAATCTTCTTGACATGTTTAAAGATGCATTAGAAGTAGAAGCCAACATGATTCCATGTGGAAAGATGAGGCATAAAATAGAAACTGATAAAAGGAAAATCAAGGAAGACATTGTACCTTCTACTTCTGATGTTGCCTCTTCTAGTGATAAAAAATTTGAGATGATATTGAAGGAATTGGAGAAAATGATGGATAACCTAACTGTATAGAACATGCCACTAAACAAGGAACAAAATTAGCCTTAAATCAGGAACCCGAATTTCAGAAGACCCAATCCTCCTCAACCCCCACAAATCAAACAGAGGGATATAAGGAATCCTAGAAATCCAAATGACCAGCAAATACAACCACCTTTCCATGAAAACTATGTTGACGGTGAAGGTGAGGCTGAACCTATTGAAGATCAAATCCATCATTTTGGTGATTTGCATTCTGATATACACCTCACAAAAATAGAACATAACATGTATGCTCAAGAGGGTTATAATAAGGATTTTGAGGTAGAATTAGAACAATACCAAAGGGGGTACCTACATGCTATGCATGATGTCCAAAGAAATATTAAATTGAGGAAGATAGATGTTACTGTCAATAAGGGAACGCTCAATCCAAATCATCCTGCTAGCAATCAATAGAACACTGATAATAATAAAAGAAAAACAAAAAGAACAAATTGTATATAAAGAGATTGTAAATAAAGTAGAAAGGACAAAATAAGTTAAACATCCAGCACTGATAGATGTGGAAAAAACCGTTTCAACTTTCAACCTGCAGACAGATATCTCAAAGGTAAAAATATCCATCCATTTTAATGAGTTGCTAAGAAACAAAGAATACAGAGACAAGATAACAGGTATGGTTAGGAATCAGGGATAATTTCAACCTGATATCTTAGAACCGAATGATGATTCTCCTACTATTGTCTTCGGGTCTAAAATGGAAAATGGAGATGAGGATGAAGTTCCCCCTTTTTACCTAATTATAAATGTACATGATATGGTTGTGCACAATGCCATGTTAGATTCTGGTGCCTCCCATAATCTGATTCCAAAGGGAGTGGTAGAAAGTTTGGGATTAGAAGTTACTAGACCATATAAGGATGTGTACTCATTTGATTCCAGGAAGGTAAAATTTCTTGGACTAATAAAAGATATGGTAGTAAATTTGACAGAAATTCCCTCTAAAATTGTGGTAATGGATGTTATCGTAGCAGACATTCCTCCTAAATTTGGTGTGTTACTGTTAAGGTCTTGGACCTCTAAATTAAAAGGAAGTACGCAAATGGACATGTCATATGTTTCAATTCCTATGGTTGGATGGAATAAAAGTTTATACAATGAGGAAAAATCCCCATATGTAGTTAGCAGCCAAGACAAACCAGATAATCATGCTATATATGTTGTTGATATTGACTTGGGATCTTCCATTTTCTTTAATGATGATTCACCCTGTGATCTTGAAATTCCTGCACCTATTGAAGTTAAGGAGGAGGACGAGTCTGCAAAGAAACAAGAAGCTTTAGAGAAGAAATAGAAAGAAGAAGGTCTCCGGACCATGTATTTTGATGGATCAGTGGCTAAGGTAGGTGTTGGTCCAAGTGTGTATATTATTTATCCCATCAGGGATTTTAAAGGTATGTCTTATAATTTGAGTTTCAAATGTACTAACAATGTGTTATAGTATGAAGCTTTATTATTAGGACCACATGCTTTAAAATATATGGGAGCCAAAAGGGTACAAGTCTTGGGAGACTCATAGCTAGTAATAAATCAGGTAAATGACAACTATCAAACCAGACATCCCAGAATGAGAGATTATAGAAATGAAGTATGGGATATGTTTGGTAATTATTTTACCGAGTATACAATCAATTTATTCCGATATATGAAAACACAGTGGCTGAATCCTTAGCTATAGCTATTGGTAAATTCAAAAATCCCACTACTGGCCAAAGGAGATATAATGTTGACATTGTAAACAAACCCTCCATACCAGATATTTCCAAATACTGGCAGGTATTTGAGGATGTAATGCAGATTAAGAGATTTTTGGAGTTATCTCATGAGTTTGTAAATACTCAGGTAGATAATGAAAATGACAATCTTGAGAACTTTTAAGATGCCGAAAACAGTGAAGAAATTTTTTTTGAAAACATGAAGTACAAAAACTCCCTAGGGGAAGGATATATTTCTGTTGAAGGGTAATCATATCCCCAGAGGCCTGATCCCTCTAGAAAAACTGTTTAACCAAAACGATGTCGCTAAGAATCCAAAGATGAAGCTTGTTGATGATGCTTTCGAAGATAAAAATATAGGGACCGAAGAGAACCCAAAGCTCATAAAACTATCGAAGAGCTTGCATGTCAAAGAAAAAGAAGATTATATCAATTTGATGAAAAGGTACACTGACGTTTTTCCCTAGAGCTATGAATATATTAAAGAGTATGATACCTCCATCATACAACATACTATCCCTATAAAACATGGTGAGAAACCTTTTAGATAAAAATTGAGAAGAGTTAATCCAATGTTGTTTCATGTCATTAAGAAAGAGATTAGAAAATTGTTCAATGCCAATATCATTGTAACTCTGAGATTTCCCAAGTGGGTTGCAAATCTAGTACATGTTAGAAAGAAGAGCTCTGAAATCCAGCTTTGTATATATTTCCTAAATCTTAACAAAGTCTTTTTGAAAGATAATTATCGTTTTCCCAAAATGGAACATATTTTGCAGAAACTGGTGGGGTCTGAAAGGATTTCCGCCATGGATGGTTTTTCAGGATACACTCAGATAAAGTTGTTTCCTAAGGATCAAGAGAATACTACCTTCACTACACCATGGGGTACTTTTATGTATGCCAAGATTTGTTTTCGTCTAAAGAATGCAGGGGCCACTTTCCAGTGCGCCATGGACATTGCCTTTGCACAAGAAATAGATAAATTTGTATTTTTCTACATGGATGATATCACTGTGTACTCTAGATCTAACAGGGAACATATGAGGCATTTGGAGAAAGTTTTCCTGAAATGTAAGAAGTATGGAATATCATTAAACCCATGGAAATCAAACTTTGCGTTGGAGGAAGGAAAATTGTTGGGACGCATCATTTCAAAAGATGGTATAAAGATTGATCCATAGAGGATCAAGTCAATCCTGAAGGTTGAAGAACCGAGGAGCAAAAAGGAAGTGGAATCCTTCATTGGACAGGTAAATTTTCTTAGAAGGTTCATCCCCAATTTTGTTGAGTTACTAATGAATGTCACTAACATGTTGAAAAAATACCATGAGATTAAATGGACAGTGGATGCAAGGAAATATTTCAGAGATATAAGACAGGCTATCGCAGAAGCCCTTGTTCTTGTAAGTCCATATTTTATCAAATATTTTTTAATATTTTCTTATGATTCTGATCAAACTGTTGCTAGAGTGTTGTTATAGAAAAATGATCAAAAAGTTGAACATCCTGTATCCTTTTTTAGAAAAGTGTTAAGCGATGGGGAATTGAAATATGACATAATGGAGAAACAAGCATATGCTCTAGTCAAATATCTGAAATATTTCAGAGTCTATGTTCTCCATTCACACATCATTGCTTATGTTCCTAGAAGTGTGGTGAAGGGCATCCTCACACAAATTGATCCAGAGGGAAAAATAACAAAATGGATTTTTGTGCTACTACAGTATGACATTGAGATCAAACCCATCAAACTGATTAAGGTTCAAGGAGTGGAAAATATGATGACAAATTCCAACTGTGAATCCTTGCAACTAAATTCATTGACCAGACATTCAAAAAATCTTGACACAGAGGCGCAGGTAATGCCTAATTTCTCCATATCTCCATGGTATTGTGACATTGTGTATGTGCTACAAAATTTACAGGCTCCTGCAGGGTTAAGCAAAACAAGGGCAAGGTCAGTGAAGCTAAAATATACCAAGTTTAGTATTCTGGATGAACATCTATATTGGAATTAAGATCCTAGTGGTGTCTTATTAAACTGTCTTTTGGATAATGAAGCTCGGCAGACCATACAGGAGTTTCATAAGGGAGGTTGTGGGGTGCACAATTCTTGTAAAGTAACAACCAACAAAATTTTGAGAGTTGGTTTCTACTGGCCCTCATTGTTTTCCAATGTTTATAAAGAGATCACTAAGTGCCACCAATGTCATATTTTTTATGGTAAGAGGAAACTTGTTCCACTTCCTCTTAATCCAATATTTGTAGAAGCACCTATTTAGCAGTGTGTACTAGACTTCATTGGGGTAATAAATCCAAACTCTTCCAAAAAACATAGATGGATTTTGGCGGCCACATACTATTTTACAAAGTGGATTGAAGCAATACCTACCGGGAGTGCTACCGATGCAGTGATTATGGGTTTTCTAGAATAAAACATTTTGGATAGGTTTGGGTGCCCACGAGTATTGTGACAGACAATGCAGCAACTTTCAAGTCTAACAAGATGATCAATTTTTGTCATAAGTATCATATCAGCCTCAACCATTCCACTACCTATTATCCACAAGGGAATGGGCTAGAAGAATCCTCAAATAAAATCATGGTAAGGATTATTAAAAATCTGTTGGAAGACAACAAGAGAGCCTGGCATGCAAAGCTGAAATATGCTTTGTGGCCTGGCAAAATCAGCACAAAAAGGGAAATTGGAATGTCACCATTCTAGTTATTATATGGAGTTGAAGTAGTTTTTCCAACATTCTTAGGAGTGCCAGTCATGAGGTTGTTGTAGGAAAAACAAAATGAACCAAACCATATGCAGAGAAGAATCAATCAAATCATATAATTGAATGAGTTATGAAGCAAATCCTATGATAAAGTAGAGATACATCAAGAAAGGATGAAGAACACTTTTGACAGGAAGGTAAAGGAAGAGAAATTCCTGATTGACGATTTGGTTCTGAAATGGGATGCACCTAATGAAGAGAAAGGGAAATATGGGAATTCTGATCATATGTGCATGGGTCCTTATATCATTGCAGCACACAGAGGTGAGAATTCATTTATTTTACAGCATCAATATGGATCTCTACTGGAAGGAGGTCCATTAAATGGAATATTTCTCAAGCATTATTTGACTTGAAGGGAAGAGGTAAACTTCTATATCATATTTGTATATATTTCTTTATTTTCAAACAGTACAAATTGTGAACCAAAGGATTAGAAGACTGAAAAGAAGGCCTTAAGGTCTAAAGGGGTATCCATCTTCCCTTTTCTTTGTTTTTTGTTTATAAAAACAACAAAAAAAAAAAAAAAATTGAAGTCCAAAATATGGGGAACCACCCAATGGATTCGGCACCTAGTCTATGGGGTTCTTTGCTACCTCACAGGGAGGATAGATTCCCTAGTTCGAGCCACTTATTAGCATTGTTTTTGTGCTAAGTAGTTGGAGAGGTATAAAACAATATAATAAGGAATATGGTTTGTAAAATTTTCATATTATACAACCTTAAATACTGTTGATGAGGATATGCAGGTGTTTGAAGAGACATTTCTAGGTTAAGAATGCAAAATACTTGAAGAAATTTTGATTTTTTACCTTCAAATACATGTAAATGAATAAATTATCCCTTAGCTAAATGTTGAAAGGAAAAGGATGGTCCAGATGCGCAGCACAGGAGATCAAAGCCCAAAATTCATCTCCTCCCAAGGAAAATTGGGAGCAGAAGTGTGGGAAAGGATAAAACATATTGGTGGAAAATGGTAAAGCCCGACTTCTACATTCTACCATCCGGGATCCGACGACTCAGAGGGAGTCCGCAAATATCAATGGTCTGGAAAAGAATGATAAAGGTGGAAATCGAAAGCGTAAGAATTTGGTTGTGAAAAGGTTGAACTTATGTTTTCCGCAATCCACAAGATCGACGGTCAGGAGAGCTTTCGCTCAAGATCAGTGATTTGAAAAGAAGGAGAAAGGTAGAAATCGGAAACGTAAGAATTTGGTCATAAAATGCAGACATCCCGCTTTCTATTTTCTTCCCTCCAAAACTTGATATCATATCAATGGTTGAAGATGAATCTTACAGAGATCGAAGATGTGGAAAAGGGAAACATGTGCACGAGATAAGCAACTTTTCAGATTCACGGAATTGTTAAAAAGGTTATATTTCAATGGCAGTGATCAACAGATAGGTCATATTGATAGTGCAAGTCCATTCCACCAATCTAAGTTGCACGATGAAAGGTAATTTTTGTATTTGCAAAATTGGTTAAACATCTGCACGTTTCAATGTTCGAGATCAAAGATGGTTTATATCAATGGCGGTGGTGAATTTCGCTAATCTAAAGTGCTCGTGGAAAATCACATTCAAATCTATGGAATGGTTTAAAAGGAATGCATGTTTCAATGGTGGCAATCAAGTTGGGGATGGATCTATGGCAGAGAATGTTCCATTGATTGAGCATGTGTTGAGAGATTCACAATTGAAATTTGTTGAACGTGGTAGGCCCTTTACACTTGCACGATGGAGATTACAAGTTGTTTTGATCAAAGGCTAAGAATAATTCCGCAAATTGAAGCTTTAATGAGGAAAGTCGGGCTTGAGATCTGTGGAATTGAATATGAGCCACATATTTTTATGTTTCAAATGAAAATTGAATTTTGAATCAACGGTTTGAAATGGTTCCACTAATACAAAGTCCGAGGAAGGATATTCTTGGTGAAAGTGCAGAAAATGTACAGTCTTGAAGGTGATCAAGGGTACAGATTTAAGCTAAAATGAATATACAACCATAAATCAATATGGCCATAGAAGATATAAGGAGGTTAGCGAAGGTAATAGAATTGGAAACCAAGATTTAAGAAAAATCAAGATGGACAGCTCAGATTGGGGAAAATTTTCAAATCAAGGATGGACATTTGTTCTGGTACTCAAAGTTGCATTAGGGGTCAAAGAAGTGGGAGTAAGATATTCTAGTTGCGCCGAGAGGCGCTCTACAGCCCAGTATGGGGGAGATCTTGTCACGTGATGTAACGTTACTAACATGTCGGAAAAAAATAATAGTGAAAGTGAATATTATGGGAGAGATCTTGTCACGTGATGTAACGTTACTAACATGTCGACAAAAAATAATAGTGAAAGTGAATATTATGGGGCAGATCTTGTCACGTGATGTAACGTTACTAACATGTCGGCAAAAAATAATAGTGAAAGTGAATATTATGGAAGAGATCTTGTAATGTGATGTAACGTTAGTAACGTTTGTAACATGTTGGCAAAAAATAATGGTGATAGTGAATATTATGGGAGAGATCTTGTAACGCTTG
>LPNX010074970.1:67437-110605 GCA_001517045.1 Pseudotsuga menziesii | reverse complement strand
CACATTCCTGAACTCCTAACATAGACCGAAGTTTAGAAAACTTCGCTTCTGTAAGAGACTTGGTGAAGATGTCTGCAACTTGATCATCTGTAGGGAAATGGAGAACTTCAATAACAGTATCATGAACAAGATTTCTGATGAAGTGCATGTGTAGCTCAATGTGTTTGCTGCGCTGATGTAGAACTGGATCTTTGGCAATCTTGATGTCACTTTGATTGTCGCACCAAAGTGGAGTAGGCTACTGCTGCTCAAATCCAAACTCTGAAAGGATCTATTGAAGCCATAAAGATTCCTGACTGGCATTAACTATAGCTTGATATTCTTCTTCTACTGAAGAAAGAGCAAGAGCTTGTTGTTTCTTACAAGCCCAAGTGACAGCTCCAGATCCCAGACTTAAAACATAACCTGCAATAGACTTTCAATCATCAAGATTTCCAGCCCAATCTGAATCAGTGAAACCAACCAACAAAGGTTTCCCCCTGTACTGTAATGAATCCCAAACTGAATTGTACCTTGAATATATTGAAGTATTCTTTTTGCTGCTTTCCAATGACTTTCATGAGTAGTTTGCATATAACGGGCAACACGACCAGCGGAAAAGGAAAGGTTAGTATGGGAATGAGTCAAGTATAAAATACTACCAACAAGCTAACGATACAAGGTGGCATCTACTGCAGGGGAAGTACAAGTGGAAAAATTTTTGACTCCAAACTGGAAGGGAGAAGGGGCTAGTTTACAATCTTCCATGTGGAAGCGACGAAGAAGGTCCAAGAATACTTAGAATGGGAAAGAAAGATTCCTTCTTTGGTTTGCAAGACTTAGAGACCAAGAAAATAATGCAAATGTCCCAAGTCTGACATTTCAAAATTTTGCTTAAGACTGGATTTCACATGGGTTATAAGATTAGGGTCACTACGAGTAAGGATAAGATCATCAACATAAAGAACAAGTATGATGAGATGGTTTCCTACTTTCTTGGTATAGATATTGGGGTCAGAATGGCATCTAGAAAAACCAGTGTCAAGGAGAAAGCTATCCATTTTGGCATACCAAGCTCTAGGATCTTGCTTAAGGCCATATAAGGATTTCTTAAGGAGACAAACAAGGCTAGATTTATTCTAAACATATCCAGGAGGTTGTTCCATGTAAATTTCCTCATCTAAATCACCATGTAAGAAGGCAGACTTAACATCCATTTGATGGACTTCCCAGTTATCTAAGGCTGCAAGGGAAAGAACAAGGTGGATGGAGTTCATTTTTACTACAAGGGCAAAGGTTTCATTGTAGTCAATCCCTTCAACTTGGGAAAAACCTTTGGCAACTAACCTTGCCTTAAGTCTTTCAACACTTCCATCTGATGCATACTTAGTTCTGTAGACCCATTTACATCTAACAAGTTTTCTTCCTTTTGGAAGAGGAACAAGATCCCAAGTATCGTTCACCATTAAGGAAGGATATTCTTCATCGATAGCTGCATCCGAATCTAGATTTCCTGAAGCTTCTTCAAAAGTTTCTAGATCATGATTATCGGAAACTTGAGCCAAAAGAGAAGAGGCTCACTGAAACTGAGAACGTGTTCGACGCTAATCTATAGGATCACCGACAAGATCACCAGCTACTTCACATGTTGAACGGACCCATCGAGGAAGTATTGGTGCTGGTGCAATTGGAGGAACATGAGCAGGCGGAGGTGGATTTTCATCCTCACTGTCATCATCAGAAACTGGAGTTGGAAACCTGTCAAGGAAGTTGGAAGAAGAAGAAGAAGGCATAATCATCGAATCAGGCTTGCATGCCAAAGATGGCACACCCGCCAAGTTAGGCTCTTAAGTCAAGAGATTTTCATCAAATTTAACATCTCTTCTAATGATTATATCATGTTAATGGGGATGAAGAAGTATATAACCTTTTACATCTTCAGAATATCCAACAAATATGCACTTTTCACTTTTAGGCTGCAATGCTTTCCATTTTTCATCTGGAATGTGGGCCCATGCTTCACAATTAAACACACGAAAGTGACTTACATCTGGTTTAATTTTACTCCATGCTTCTTTCGGTGTTATACCTTGTAAAACTTTAGTGGGTGTGCGATTAACTATGTAATTTGCACAATTTATGGCCTCAGCCCAATATTGAAGACTTAATCCCTTAGATTGGATCATACAATTAGCCATTTCTTTTAAAGTGCGGTTCTTCCGTTCAGCTACACCATTTTGTTGTGGTGTATATGGAACAGTGTGCTGTTGTTGGATTCCTTGTTAAGTGCAAAAAGTAGTGAACTTGTTGTTAGCATATTCTCCTCCATTGTCAGATCTTAACTTAATAATTTGATGACCATATTATTTTTCAACAAGGGCTTTGTAGGCCAAGAACATGTTAAATACTTCGCTCTTAAGTTTTAGGAAGTAAACCCAAGTGCGTCTAGAGTAGTCATCAATGAAAGTTAAGAAATATTTGAAACCAGAAAAGGAAGCAGATGGAAGAGGGCCACACAAGTCACTATGCACAAGCTCTAAGGGAATCGAGGCGTGCCGAGAGGCACGTTTTTCAAAACTGTCCTGGTGATGTTTTTCGAGTACACAATCGAAACAAACGCCATCCTTGCAAGATACCAGCAGAAGACCAGTCACGATATTGTCTTTACATAGTTGTTGCAATGAGCGATAATTTAAGTGACCAAATCGCTCATGCCAAAGTTTGCTCAAGTTATCACTATAAGCAACAAAAACTGAAGGAAAAGGTGATGACCCAAAGTTGTTAAATTTGTACAACCTGGTAATATCATCAACAGTTCCAGTAGCAAGGACATTTTGAGGATTTTTAAAATCCTTGATTACAACTTGGTGAGGTGTAAACATCACAGTTTTACCTTCACCTGAATGAGTAATTTGATACACTGATAACAAATTGCAGGAAATTTTTGGAACACATAGTACATCACTGAAATGACCATTTTCTACTGGAACTGTTCCAAATCCTACAACACTTAGAGATCTATCATCACCAACAAATATTTGTTTGGTGTTACATTCATGCATAGTAGAAAAGATGGCTTGATCCTTAGCCATATGATAAGATGCTCCAAAATCAATGAGTCATTCATTTAAAGTAGAAGAAGAAGATGCAGTATAAGAGTAACCAGAAGCACAAAGTGCATGTCCATGAGAGTTAGATTCTGAAGACGAATCTAGGCTGATGTGGTGCTTCTTCATTGCTGCTTCCAAGGCTGCCATCTTCTTCAAACATTTAGATTCATCATGATTATCTTTCCCACAAAAATTGCAATGACGCTCAGTCTTCTTTCCGTTTTGCTTAGATCCTTTGTCATTTTTTGAAGAAGGAGCTGACTGAGAGGGTTTGGGACCCTTGTTGTTTGGCTTATTATTACAAAAATTCTATTTCTTGGGAGGCTTGGACTTTTCTTTCTGTTGGGACAATAAGGCTTTCCCAAATGTATCTGCATTGTTAATTATTCCAAGATGAATGAGCTTATCTTGCTCTCTAATTAAGGAATCACAAAAGGATTCAAGACTAGGCTCTTGATAGCTAGCTGTAGTCAAGGATTCTTTCATGGAGTAGAATGTAGATACAAAAACAAAATATGCAGGTCCAAGTTTGGAAAGAATATGATAAATACATTGTTTGTCTTCTTTCTTAATCTTGCATTCTGCACATAAGAGTCTAAGAGTTTTATACTTAAATAAACAGTCTTGAATGCATGAAAAATCATTTGGATTCAAGGAAAGCAACTCATTCTCAAGTTGATGACCTTGAATTTCATTGTGTTTACCAAACACAGATTCCAACTTTTCCCAAGCTTTATCAGGTTCATCAATGCCAGATATGTGGAATCGCAAATCAGTAGAGATTGACATCTCAATCAATCCACGAGATTCATCACATCTATTTGCCCATTTAATTTTCTTATCATCATCAGTGGGTTTTGTTTCTTTCCCTGAGATTATCTTGAAAAGTCCCCTACTTCATAGAATAGCTTCCATACGCGATTTCCATGAGAAATAGTTAGAACTTGTAAGTATAATATCATAAGGGGCGGAAATACTTTAAAATAATGGCTGAAATAATAGAAACTAACTGGCTGGATGCAAAGAACTCAAAAAATAATGCGGTTTTAAAAAAAATGGCACTTAAAACTGATTCTGAATGATGAAGTTATGCTTGATCAAAGAAAATGTTCAAGATGTCCCCAATAGTGACATGGCAGATATTAACTTGACCAACTAAAAAAAAGAATCCCCCTCTTCCCAAAATCAACCTTTGACAATCACTTTTACAATAAAGTTGCTTTGAAGTGAATCACTTTTGTAGAATAAGCGATGTTCACTTTTACAATAATGTGACTTTTAAATAGTGCGGCAATAAATTAAAAGACTTAAGTGACTCACTTTTATTTTATTTTATTTATGTGAGATGCACTTTTACAATAAAGTAACTTGAAAATAGAAATTGCATGCACTAAAAAGTAGTTTGATAAGACTTGAACTCAAGACTTATCAAGGTGTAAAGCAACTTTGGACCAACTGAGCTAAGTTTAAAAGGTACGTAAGAGAATGGAAAGAGGAAGGGGGATTTTTTTATTTTTTTTTACTCTTCTCTTTTGTTTTCCATGCTTGCTTTCTTTTCCTGCAAATCACCAAAAAAATGAAAAACAAAAACAAAAACAAAAAAATTTCCACACAATGGGGTTAGATCTTGGTTAGCTTACCCGAAAAGTCTACGTTTTCAAGTTTTCTTGCTGTTTCTGATTTGTCGTGATCACACAAGGTGCACGGCAAAGAGCATACGTAGCCGAGAAGACAAGAAAAAAAACTTTCCCTTACTGTTTCTGATTCGCCACGATCACGCAAGGTGCACGGAAAAGAGCATACGCAGTTAGGGAAAACAATAGTCTGAGACTAAAACATAAAAGATCTAATAATAAACTGATAAAATATGAGAGATTTAAAAAAAAACAAATTCGTCACTGTAACATTATACCTTCAGATTTGCTGAAATGGGTGTTTCTGGAGCAAACGGAAATGGTTTTCGGTGAAACAAAAACTATTTCCCAAAGGAAATGGAGCTCCAGATGCAATGGAATAGCTCCCATAGGCCAAAAATGCATAGAAAATCTAGAACCAGAAACCCTTTCAAATTTTCGGCAACACCGGTTCCAGATCTTGATCAAAATCGAAAGTGGCTCTTCATAAAAGCTCTGATACCATGTTCGGGTACACAGGGTACTCCCAAAAGACTGAACACCTTCAGATACTGCTTCACACAAACAGATCATGGATCAACAAACTGATGTTTGTCATGTGGTTAAAACCCTCGAGAGGGAAACAGTCCACGGCCCCAGCCAAATAGCTACTTGGAGCAATTTATTATGCAAAATAAAGAAAGTTGCATGAGCTTCTCATAATCGATCAACTAGACAAGGACCCTCTATGCTCTTTAAATAGAGATCATAGACCAATCGGGTGTTAAGCCACGGATCAATGGTAGGTATGATCTAAGAGAAGTTGAACCATCGGATCACTCTATGTCTAGAACATATCGTGACCGTCGGATTAGAATATTTACAAATGCATACTAATGCATACTAAAGAAACACACTTTTACCTAACAGATATATTACACAAGTTGATCTTAACTAACTCCTAAGTGTCTAAATATCCTAACAATCAACTGATTTGTGAGATAACCAATGTAAGTAACCCCATCTCTAGAGCTGTTGATTTTTGGGTCGACAGTATTTTGCAAGGGTATATTACTGAGTTTGCAGTAGAGGTGATAGCCTCATATAGTGAGTCCGAAAGAAATTTTTTCCAAGGACCGCAAAGAAAGTACTTAATGTCTATAAGTACATGGATAAAGATGCTCGTCTATGAGAACAGAATTTTGTAGTTGAGTAGTTGAGTTGCATATCCAAAGGAGGGGATATGTCGCAAACAACCTATAAAGAAAATGGGAAATGGTGAACTAAAATGTTCCTAGGGAGTACAGAACCTAAACTAGAGGTTGGATTCCTAAGGAGTGGAAGGAGATTTAGGTCAGGAAAGAGAAGAAAGACAGTAGGAGGTAGACGGACTCCTAGTCTGTTTGAAGAGAGTGAGTACGAAGTTGAGTCATGTCTAGATGAAGGGTCTTGCAATGAAGAGGAATACTATAGCCTGATTTCTTAAAGAGAAAAAGAATCTAAAGAATATGTTGAGACACCAAGATCAGGACGCAAATACACCATGCCAGGAGTATCGCCAGAGGTAAGTTCTAGAGCCTCATCTCCTAAAAGATTTGTTAATAAGGATAGTGCTAGTACTATGACTAGAATTCAAGAGAGTACAACTCCATTAAATTATTCATTATACAACCCCGATGCCAAGTTAATGGTTGGGGAAAATATTAGATTACCCACATTCAATGGGAATGGAGTAGAATATCTGTAGCAGCATTGGTTCCTTTGCGAAGTTGTTTGGATGGTTCACCAAGTTCACAATACAAACATAAATAAAGTGGAGATGATTATGACTATGTGGGGCCATGCGCTGGACTAGTTTATGAATTTCTGTGTAGTACCAGCAGGAACCCCACAGAAGACCCTTGATGAGATATGACTCGCGATGACCATTCTGTGATATCATGGAATGGGTCCATACCTAAGTTTAAAATGAAATGGTAATAAGGTCATGAAAAATGCAGGTGGATGTGAAATCCTAACCTATATTCCATTTCATACATTATAACTATAATAGGCACGAACAAGTCAAAGCCTCGGAGAGAGTGTACAAAAAATCGTACCCTACATGACAATAATAATAGTCCAAAATAGTGGCAAATGGTAAGTAAAGATTCCAAACTATAGGATATAGGGAGTATTGATCATGGAAACTGCATCCAAAGGAAATAGTGTGGTGGACGATGGGACATAAAAAGGAATGTAAAGTGTAGACCCAACGTTCATGTATCCACTACGACCCCCGTGAGAGTGAACACTAGTGTTAAGACCAGATGAAGGGAGTGAAAATCCTCTGCAAATGGAGTAGAGGATGGAATATGACCACTCCTGAATCTATGAGAAAGATAAGGGGTTGTGGAGCTCCCCAGTCCAACACCAGGGTCCACACTAGGACCTGGAGCAGGTGACGGGATACTAGTAGTGATATCAGGCATGCCGAACATAAAAGGAACTGAAATCAAGAGAACATAAATACACTCAAGTAACCACGATCCCAAAATCCAACTAGAACACAAAGAGCATACTCCTAAGAAAATATATAGCCAAAATGTAAGCAAGATAAGGGGACGATAACTAAGCTCCCAAATTTTGTAGGTGTGTCTCTCCTAGGAGAGGCTCAAGACTCCCATACACTACAAATGGAGGTGTGTAACCAATTACATTGGCCCTCAGCTTCAACGCATAAAGTGACTGTGATGTCCGGCCCCTACCTGGCCAGGACACTCACAAAATAATCTCTGCAAGTACCCCCTGCAATACCTAGGTAAAGAAACTAAGGTCACCCCAATATAACCAATGCTCAGGCGTATAGTCGCATGTGAGATCGACCGTATGGGAAGGGTAGCAAAGCCCGAAACTCAAAAGATCCCCCAAATACGAATACGATCCTGGAAATATGTCTGGCGCTCACAAAAAGTGACCAAGGGCTATTCCAATCACAATCATGCATGTTTCCTCATGCTTGAATCCTGTGTAATAGGAGCATCCTGAGAAACACTAATTGTACCAAGGATTTCTCTCTCTCACCTAGATAGACACCTATTTGTTTGTGTTTAGTAGTCTTGGAGAATTGACTCACAATGAAGTATTCCAAGACTCTAAATCCTAATCTTGTTGGTGAACCCTATAAAATAAATATGTGCAATTCATTTTAATTAAGCATTGATTTTAGTGGCTATGATTACTCAAAGGGAAATGTTCATGAAACTAGTAATATGAAGAATCAATAGTGAAATAAAATTGCACCCCTAACAAACCATGCCAAGTCCAAATATTTGTCGAATGAAAAACAAGGTATGCCACTACATGAGATGCAAAAATATGTATTCCTTTCCAAATGCCAATGTAATCCTTCCTATATGAAATCCTAAACACAACTCTCATCCAAGCAATCCAATGCAAGTACCTCTTAAATCCATATGTGAGATGCAAGTAAGAATGCAACTATTTAATTGTTTTGAAAATGTAATAAAAGTCATTAAAATTCTCAGTCTCTGCAGCAATCATCAAACATAAGCCAAGCAAGACACCGAGACAAAAATACTAATGCACTAATGGAAAAACAAAAAAGGAGATAAATGACTAGAACTACTTTCAAAAAAAAATCAATGAAAAAGCGGTCTCTGGTCACAAAGGAAGCAATCAACAGACAACATCAGTACCCAAGAAGACCCAGCCACACTAAAAACCCACCCAGCAACTTCCCACATCAAACTCAACCAAAAAAGGGAATATGTACATGACTGTATAAAGAACAGCAGTGTATGCACATGAATTTTGGCCAAAAACCTGCATGTATGCATGACTTTTGGCCAAAAACATGGTTGTATACATGACTTTTGGCCAAAAACCTGCGTATGTACGTGAATTTTAGCCAAAAACCTATGTATACAGAGAAGAAAGTGGTAAAAAGAAGGCCACGGGTCAAACCACTCTAAGGGAGTGTCAATGTATGAACATACTACTAAATGCAACACAGAAATGCAGAGAAACAGAGAGCAAGTCAAGCACATTATGTCCCCAAACCCCAAACAAAAACAAGGAACATCCCCAACAGAGTCGCCAATTTTGTTACGGAGAGAAACTTCCTATGGACTAGGGGTACCACAACAGACAGTATGACACGAGAAATCAATATTCCCCAGTATGCAAGAAGAGTAAGCAAATCTAACACTAAGGGATATCGAATCATACCTTATTCCAGACGGCTGAAGTAGATCCCCATTGATCTTTTCCAATGCAATTGCAATTATAATTTTCTCTCAACAACAACAAAAAAAGCAAGCATGATATACATAAATATGTTAGAGTTATTCGAGCATATATAATCAACCATGTATAAGCAATTAAATACATCCATGGATTCAATATTCATATCTAAAATGCACATGAATTGGACAAGAAAAGATATTTCTATTAATAAATCAGAGATATAATAGTGACAAACGTTGTTTGCACTTCTGCGAATCGGAGAAACCAAGTCCTCCACCTGGGCCTCCACCACTTCAATCCTCCATCTCTCGGTAGCAAGCTCACAAAGCAAAGGCAAGATTGGGAAGAACACTATGTGCTCCAAGGTACAAAGGGATGCAAACTCAAGTATAAGCAAAGCTGAGGAAACAATGGACTATAGTTTTCTTGCTCTTCAATTTCTCCTCCTTCAATGTATCCAAGGGGTTCCTTATATAGCACTCCAAAGAGGTAATGGAGGATTGAATCTGAGCGTTCTCAAGGCATTTGGAAGGCCAAGAGTCAAGTTATTCGGACTCATATGAGGAAAAATCCAAAATTATTTGGACTTATGCACACATCCCAATGTACGTAGGTTTGAGGTAAAGTCCCGTGTACACATGAGTATAGCTTTAAAATTCGTGTACAGGAATAAACCGATGTTTTTTAGGGATGATCATGAAACATCAAAGTATAATACAATTCCATGGGGTATAAGGAGTCTGTAGAGGGAAAGGGAAGGCCATAAATGTGTGATCTACCTAGTGTGGTAAAATAAGCTATAACAGATGCCCCCTAATGTGTGAGATTAGAGGGGTCACATGATGGTCGAAACACATTATAAAATCCATCCCAGAAGTGGAGTAATGAAGACCTAGGTGGAAGAGCCAGCCACTCATCAGTATGATACAATGATAAATCTCTACATGTGACTGCAAATACATGTAGTAGTCCCAGATACATAGGAGTACAATGGCCATGAATAGGCATGATATACAAATTTTCATGTGTGGTCATCACCACGTACAATATACAATGGATCAAGATCTCCATAATGGATGAAGATATCTAATATACATTGGAAATACTGGAATCATGGTCACGAGAGCTGAAATCTCATGAATACTAGCACGATCAAGGAGGTAGCATACATGGAATGCCACCAAGATGGAAGTTCTTCTACACAAACCACTACGAGTACATGTACTACTATGTGAATAGATGTGTCAAGGTCAAACATAGTAGTCCATTGTCTAATTACCAGTAATTGATGTATACCATTAACAGACGTGAGATAACCCACTGATAATAAAAATGGGAATCAAGGTACAGAGTACAATCTAACAAATGCGAATAGATGTGTTGAGGTCGAACACTTGGAAGATTCCATCGATCAGGGGACATTTATGTATTCCCAAAACTGTCGATGGAGAGAGAACCTACCATTGATGACTCTAAGTCTCAAGGCACTCAAATGACTCTAGACTCCTATTCCAAAATAAATGATCTGATGTTGATGGAACGGAATCCACTGGAAGGAGGGCATTAAGGCATCCCCCATCAACCAACATGAGGTACTCAACAACATTGTATAATGTGGAAGAACTCAACGAACAAGATGTGCACAAACCAGTAACAGTACTGGGAATGGATGACATGCAAAGTCAAAATAAATAAGGAATGGCCAACTCATGATTCAACTTCCTTCGAACAAGAGCATAAGGAAAGTGGTGACTGAAAGTAGGAATCATGGACTCGATATGCAAACTGGTACATCTATGTGACATAGGAGGCATCAACAGAGGCTCCATGGGGACTGGAAGCATAACCAGTTGGTGGAGATAAAATCAGAGTAACGAGTATAGCTCCTAAAGTCAAACTAGTAACCCAACCAATGAATGTGATATACAGTGCTCTATTTGAAGGAGACACAACTCGACTCCTACCAAAGATAACATCTTTTCCCGTCCATCTTTTTATGTTTTTTTATTTTTTTGGAATTTTCAGATATTTTGAAAAGCTTGAAAAAGAATAAAAGTGCTTTATAGTACATATCTAGGAGGAGACGAGTGTCAGGGGACAGGAAAGCTAGTTCCAAGCAATGGAACATACCCATTCTCAATGTAAGGAAACATATGGAGGAAAACGACACTCGGGAGAAGGTCTCCTCCTGATAAAGAGGTGATCAAGCTGCAAAGGATATATAAAAAGGCTCTGCTTGGCTAGACATGAGACAAGATCAGGCTATATGGATGATAACTCAAAGTCAGGGAGCCGGCATAAATCTCAAGAAGGCAAGAAAAACTCATGAAAAAAAATTACAACTTGATATATACAAGGGAGTCACTATGGGGAAAAGCCAACATAAATTTCAAGAGGAGTATGAAGCTCTTGCTCAAGGACATGGCCGGATTAAAAAGGGACTCCCATAACCTAAAGGAGGTATCTTAGCATGGGAACCAAATGAAAAATAGGATCTAACTAGGGCACCCATGTATAGGAAAGTTCTACCATTCACACAATACCACTTCTAACAGCAGCATGAAGGTTCAGTGATATCATGGAATGGATTCATACCTAAGGTTAAAATGAAGTGGTCATAAGGTCATGCAAAATGCAGGCAGATGTGAAATCCTAACCTATATTCCATTTTAGACATTATACATTTAATAGGCACGAACAAGTCAAAGCCTCGCAGAGAGTGTACAAAAAAACAAACCTACATGACAATAATAATAGTCCAAAATACCTGCAAATGGTTAGTAAAGAGTCCAAACTATAGGATATAGGGAGGATTGATCATGGAAACGACATCCAAAGGAAATAGTGCGGTGGACTATGGGACATAAAAAGGAATGTAAAGTGTAGACCCAACGTTCACGTATCCAATACCACCCCTATGAGAGTGAACACTAGTGTTAAGACCGGATGAAGGGAGTGAAAATGCTCTGCACCATTTGGTGTGTCGCAGTGGAATTTTGGTTGACCCAATGAAAGTTGCGATTAGTATTGAATTTCCACCACCTACATCAGTCACGCAACTTAGATCAGTGTTAGGACACATGGGCTATTACAAAAAATTCATCAGAGAGTATGCAGAGATAACTGCACCTATGGAGAAACTGTTAAAGAAAGATGTGAAGTTCCAGTGGATGGAAGATTGTCAGGGAAACTTAGACAAATTAAAGAACAAGATGGCCACTATGCCAATACTAATATTTCCCGACTGGAAGAAGCAGTTCCATGTCCATTTCGACGCACCGTCTGCCACGCTCGGCATAGTCTTGACGCAACCATGTGAGGGTGCGCTTGATCACCCTATTTATTTTGGTAGCAGAAAAATATCAATGACAGAGAAAAAATACACAATGACATAGAGAGATCAAGGCCTCGCCATGGTATATGCACTGTAGAAGTTCCGACACTACTTGTTAGGTGGACATTTTAAAATATACACTGATCATTTGGCATTAAAATACTTGGTCAATAAGACAGTGTTGGGGGGGGAGATCTGTCAATGGCTTCTCCTATTTCAATAACTTTACTTTGAAGTCATTGTTAAACCTAGTCGACTGAATGTGGGACCTGATCACCTATCGAGGATGGAAAGTGGTGAAGAACCAACAATCCTGGAGGATAAACTCCCCAACGCACAACTGTTTGTAGTCACCATGATTGAATATTAGAATAAGGAGTTTAATGCTATCATCCACTTCCTGAGCACAAGATATGCAGATGAAGGATTCACCACTGCATGGAAGAAAAATTTGGTCGTCAAGGCCGTTGATTATACATTATTCACGAAACACCTATACAAGATGGGCCCCGATGAACTATTGTGACAGTGTGTCTTTGACCATGAACGACATTGAGTAATGAGTGAAGCACATGTCGGTGTTGCAGGAGGACACTACACTGGAAAGGCAACTGTGCACCAGATATTGCAAGTAGGATTGTGGTCACCAACCATACATATGGACACTAAGGTCTTCTTTTGGCGTTGTGATGTTTTCTAGAGGACAGGAAAACCATCAAGACGGGACGAGATTCCTCTTGCGTCGTAGCTAACCCTTCAAGAATTTGCTAAGTGGGTCATTGATTTTGTGGGTCCTATCAGTCCACCAGGAAAAAGGAATAGTACGCACTAAATTATCACTGTGACAAAATACTTAACAAGATGGGATGAATCCATTCCTATTAAATGTTGCACTGCTAGGACTACGGTGAAGTTTTTATTTGAAAACGTGGTGACCAAATTTGACTTCCCAAGAATTCTGCTAAGCGACCAAGGAATGCATTTTGTTAACAAAATGATTGATGAGCTTACTGCAAAGTTCCAGATTCAGCATAGGAAGACGACACCCTATCATCCTCAGGTGAATGGAACGATTGAAGAATTCAATAAGATCCTTGAGAATGCATTAACTAAAGTATGCAATGTGCGCAGAGATGATTGGGATCAAAAAGTATCAGCTGTGCTATGGGTGTACCGAACAACTTACAAGCGAATCACAAGGCACACGCCATTCATACTGGTGTATGAACAATATGTTGTTGTGCCGATGCAATATATTGTGTTGAGCTTAAGAATTGTTGTGCTGATGGAAATGACAAATGTGGATGTCATCAACCAAAGGTTGTCGCAGCTTGTCCAAATGGAGGAAGAATGCTTCGTCATAGAATTTCATCAAAACATAAAGAAACAAACGCAGAAAGCATGGCATGATCGCCATATCAAAACTAAGAACTTCAAATTCGAAGGAATTGTTTTGATGTATGATAACAATTTTTTGAAGCATCCTGGGAAATTGAAGACACATTGTCTAGGTCCATATGTGGTCGCACGTATCACTGATGCAGGAGTAGTGATGATAAATGGAAGCCGCCTGAAACCGTACTATGATGGCCGCGACATTCCTGGGTAAGGCAGGATTGTTAGGATATTTAGACACTTAGGAGTTAGTTAAGATCAACTTATGTAATATATCATTTAGGTAAAGTGTGTTTCTTTAGTATGCATTATTATGCATTTGTAAATATTCTAATCCGACAGTCACGATATGCTCTAAACATAAAGTAATTCGATGGTTCAACTTCTCTTAGATCATATCTACCATTGATCTGTGGCTTAACACTCGGTTGGTCTATGACCTCTATTTAAATAGCATAGAGGGTCCTTGGCTAATTGATCGATTATGAGAAGCTCATGTAACTTTCTTTCTTTTGCATAATAAATTGCTCCAAGTAACTATTTGGCTGGGGCCATGGACTGTTTCCCTCTCGATGGTTTTAACCACGTGAAAAACATCGGTGTATTGATCTATGATTCATATTTGTGAAGTGGTTTCTCTAGGTGTTTGGTCTTTTGGGAGTACCCTATGTACCCAACATGGTATCAGAGCATTTATAAAGAGCTGCTTTCGGTTTTGATCAAGATCTGGAACCGGTGTTACCGAAACTTTTAAAGGGTTTCTGGTTTTGTATTTTTTGTGCATTTGTGGCCTATGGGAGATATTCCATTGCATTCAGAGCACCATTTCCATTGGTAAATAGTTTTTTGTTTCATCAAAAACTGTTTCCGTTTGTTCCAGAAACACCCATTTCGGCAAATCTGAAGGTATAATGTTACAGTGACGGATTTGTTTTATTTTATTTTTTTAAATCTCTCATATTTTATCAGTTTATTATTAGATATTTACTATTTTAATCTTGAACTGTTTCCTTCCCTGGCTGCGTATGCTCTTTTATGTGCACCTTGCACAATCGCGGAGAATTAGAAACAAAAAGAGAAAGTTTTTCTTCTTGTCTTCTTGGCTACGTATGCTCTTTGTCGTGCACCTTGTGCGATCACGACAAATCAAAAACAGTGAGAAAACTTGAAAACGTAGACTTTTCAGGTAAGCTAACCAAGATCTAACCCCATTGTGTGGAAAAAGTTTTTTTGTTTTTGTTTTTCATTTGTTTTTGTGATTTGCAGAAAAAAAGGGAATGAGAATGAGAGAGAAGAGTTTAAAAAAAAAAACCTTCCTCTTTCCATTCTTTTACATACCTTTTAAACTTAGCTCACTTGGTCCAAAGTTGCTTTTATTCATTAATAGGTCTTGATTTCAAGTCTTATTAAGGTACTTTTTAGTGCATGCAATTTTCAAGTTACTTTATTGTAAACGTGCATCTCACTTAAATAAAATAAAATAAAAAGTGAGTCACTTAAGTCTTTTAATTTATTGTCACACTATTTAAAGTAACATTATTGTAAAAGTGAACATCACTTATTCTAGAAAAGTTATTCACTTAAAAGCAACTTTAATGTAAAGTGATTGTCAAAGGTTGATCTTGGGAAGATGGGGGTTGTTTTTTTTAGTTGGTCAAGTTAATATATGCCATGTTAGTATTGGGGACATCTTCAACATTTTCTATGATCAAGCATAACTTCATTATCCAGAATCAGTTTTAAGTGTTGTTTTTTTTTAAACTGCATAATTTTTCAAGCTCTTTGCGTCCAGATAATTAGTTTATATTATTTCAGCCATTATTTACATTATGGCCACCCCTTGTGATATTATACTTATGTTGCAGCTGCAACATTTTCCCAAAATTCAAAAAAATTTGGGACCATCCTTTAATTCATTTTGCTCAACTTTTTGGTTTTGCTTGATGTTTGCGCAAAGATTACTTTGATGCCAGCGATGTTTTACGGTTTGAATTTATTTTTCCTTGCCTTCGGAAGCATTTAAGACTATGAATCGGAAGTGTAGTTAATTGCGCACCCACCGTTGTAGAGAATTAACAAGAAGTCGGGTCCGATCCAAGATTTATTTCCTCCTATGCTTTTTATTTATTTTTCTTAATCGACGACTTGTTGGAATACCGTCGAAACATTTGTCTCTATGTCTTCTGCCATTGCGGAGGAGATACTGTGAAGCTTCCCGAGGATTGTATTAACCTTTTCCAATCCCGCCGTTTTGACTCCCAAATCCTTAGGATTTTAGCTCTCGCCATTGCAGCTCTGGAAGGCACTATTTTTCCGATGTAGTTTGATTTTGTTTTCCGCTTGACTGATTTTTTTGTTTTCGCCGAAGTCATGTTTATTTTTGCTTCAATTTTGATTGGTCTACAGAACTCGATTTCTTTTATGGTTTCACAGTTGCGGCTCTCCAACCATCTATTGATCTGAAGCCTTACTCTCGCGAGCTTCGATGCAATTTTTGATTTGTTTCTCTGCCGGTGCCATTGCGGGTTTCTTGGTTGTTTCATCATCCACCGTTGCGAAGGCAATGTTGACAGGATCGCCGATCCCATAGTCGTTTGCCTCCTGATTGATTTTTATTTTTTCCCGCCAATTGCATGTTGACCGTGGCATATATAGTGGGGTTGAGGTTTATTGTTTTTTATTGTTATTTTGCAATTTCCCCATGCTATCATTATCGCTTGAGTAGACCAACGCATTCGTTGTCGGTACCTCGCTCCCGGGTGGCTCCACCGTGGAGGTTTACGGTTTTTCTCGACCAGTCGCGCAGCACATTGCCAAGTAGGCCCTTATGCCCGTTTTTTCTTTCCATTTGAATGGTCAAACTGAGTTTTGTTTCCCTTGGTTAGTTCGTTGCCTCTGCGGTTAGTAGATACCTAGTTCCTATTACAACGCATATATATAATCTATAGATAGTCTGGCGGCCTGGTGGGGGGTGTTTGTGGTTTTGCTTGATGATTTCTTTCGCAGCCGTTATGGGTTTGCAAACCGCACTCGACTACTGGGGAAACCGATGCAGATGGCCGTTACGTTGTCCGCACCAGTATCCTCCAGTCTGCGAATGGCCGTCTGGGGAGAGAATTTCATTGGTTTTCTTTCGAGATGCTGAGGTTTTGGTTCCACAGTTTGGTCGCCCTCATTTTTGTGAACCAAGGTCGCAACGTGGAAGTTACGCCCCTTAGGACGATATTGTTAAATGTTGAACACAAACCGCGGACAAGTTTAGGTTCAAAATGCACTATCTATGTGGATTTTGATGCGAGTGTTTTTTGCAAGAAGCAGCTTCCTTTTGTGATTTATCCGAGCTTACAGTGAGTCAAATGCACTATCACATGCAGTATCCTTCGCTTGGGATTAGGCACCATATTTTCCATGGAGCGATTTAGTTCATAGCGCCGAGAGGGGGTTTTGAGTTTGTTTTCCACTTAGCGAAAGGAGAGGGATATTCTTCGTTTTAGAAAAAGCCATAATATTTTGAGTTGATTCTGCAAAGCCATAAGCCAGATTGTTTTTATGCGGGAACTTTTGGTTTGAGTATTGTTTGTTTTACTTTAATAGTGGCAATCATGTTTAGCCTAGACGAGGTAAAATGCTCATACATTTTGTCTCCATTTTTTAATGTTATCAAGGAATGGCCCAACATAACCTAAAAGCAATTTCTGTATATGACAGGGAAATTCTTCAGAATCCAAGAGGTCTAAATGGAAAAAGAAGAAGGCTCCCGTAGTAGAAGAGGAACCCGAAGTCGAAATTGTTACCAGAGTTCAGTACACCTACGAGGACACCAAATGCATAGTGGGTGTGGAACCTGAATATAAATGGGGGGAGGTCTATAGACTAATAACACACTGGGAGGTACTTGACATAGGTTTTGAGGAGGAAACCATCTATGCCAATATAGAGAGATCTGCATTGATGAGAGTTGCTACCAGACCTGAGATTCTTCCATGCTCAAAGGTGATTGGGTGGATTCTACCCAGGGCAGATGTAACCACCATAATTTTGGCAAATGTTGATAAACAAGGTTATGCTACTTATAGCCCTGGGTATGTATCACTGTCCTACCACTTACCAAAAGCACAAATGTACTTAACTGAAGACTGGCTGAAGACAATTAAGATGGACCTAGTCGAGACACTGAAGAGGATGCTGGTGCCTGGCAACAACTTTAGAACTAGGCCAACCGGGGAATATGATACTGCCACTCTAAGAACCCCTTATAGGTTCATTTCCCTGATGCTAAACAGGATTTTTGGGAGGGCCCATGGTAAAATCATCAAGTTAGAGTGGGTGTCTATCATTTTCTATCTTGCAACACAGGGGACAGTGTTCAACTGGGCAAACATTGTGTCCAACAGCCTCTCAGCCTGCATTGCATCAGCATTAGGAGGGGTGTCCCAGAAGAGATCAGAGTTCTATGTGAGCTCTATACTGATTGATTGCATACTATGCAACCAACCCTTCCCCAATCTGAGGTGTATCTAGGACCGAGAGAGAACACCAGTCTACTCAGCATATAAGCCACTGTGGGCACACAAATACCACAGTCACTATAGGGAAGTGTCTAAGCACTTAATCATGCCATTATATACATTGATCTTCTTAAAGGAGTGCAACTGCATGTCGAAGGAAGCATTGCAAGTGATTGAAGAATATTCAGACTACTACTTAACGGAGGATGGATTGTATTTCAGAATGTATGGATGCTCCAGAGCACCCTCACTACTGCCAAAATATGCCACTGACTATGTAGTCCACAAAGAGGCAGTTAGGCAAGTCTTTTTAGATGGCATAGGGAGATTTTTGTTTGAACATAAGAAAGCAGCTTATCCTCCCTTACCTTTTAGGTTGGGAAGCTATAAGTTCACAAGAGTGAAGAAAGCTGATGAGTTTGTGGAAAAATTGGGGAAATTCCATTTTGGGGAAACAAATTTCCACAAGAACGATTCCTGGAATAAAGTGGTAGAGCACTGCAAGGAGGCAAATGTACATTTTGAATACACAAGCCACTGGGATAGAGATGAATCAATTTTCTACAGTGCAGAAAATATAATGGCCTTAATAAGAAGATTTAAAAAGAAAATCACCACCAAAGACGGGAAAGGACAGGATGAGCAGGAAAAGGCAGGGGACAAAGAAACTAGAAAAAGAAATGAAGATGCTAGGAGACTAGCACAGGAAGTCGAAAGCTGGCTTAAAGGTGAGGAGGAAGAAAAGAGAAGAGATTAACAAGAAGCAGCTAGAAAGGCAGAAGAAGCTCCCCGGAGTGAAGAGGAGGAAAAAAAAAAGATAGATGAGGAACTGAAGAAGCAAGAAGCAGAAAGGCTAAAGCTGATAGGGGTAGTGACAGAACAATCAGTTTCCGATCCTGTAGACAGTCAAGCTCAGGACTTGGGTAATCCTGATATTCAAGATTCTGAGGCAGTTGCTGGTAGCACAACAGGATAAGCTATGGTCCCTACCCTTAGGCTAATCCCTTTTGAACAAAAGAAAGGGGAGGAGGTACTAGATTTCAACACTATCTTTTATGATAAGGAAAGTAAAATAATAGTGAAGAGGACTGAGAGAAAGGTTGATACTGGGGAGCAGGCGGGTAAAATGATAAATGATAAAACTGTAGTATATGGGATAGACAAGGACCCCAGATTCACCATCAGAGCTAGGGCTGCATTGATCCATGCTTCTGAGGACAATGTAGATCGAATAATGACTGATCTTGAACAGTCAAAGAAGTCTACTACCCAGCTAAAAGATACCCTGGGAAGAGAGAGAGAGGAAAATAATAGAGTGAAAATAAAGTTTGAAGACATACAACATGAAATAAAGTCTTCAAAAGCTGAGCTCTAGTTCCACCAAGTAGAGAAGATATCTTTGAAGGCTGCCCAAGGAAGTTTGTAGGAATTGCAGCAGGAATGTTAAGGGTTGAGGACAGTAAAGGAGCATCTGCTAGGTAAGATATGGGAGTTAGAGCTACAGAAAGCTACCTTGGAGGAATCTAATAGGAAATCTCAAGGGAAGACTATAGAGATTAGAGAACAGGTTGGCTCATTAACAGCAGCTCTAGAAGAGGCCAAGGAACAGCAGGTCAGTCTTCAGCCTTTCAAGGATCACATTCTAGCACAAAGGCGTAATATGCACCGGCTGAAAGTAGCCATAGAGGAAGAAAGGTGCAAGATTTTGTAGGTGGACAATCAGCTGGAAGAGATTTTGGAAACCTCTTCATATTTTGTAGATAGATCACAGGATATCTTAGAAGTCCTGACAGGAAGGATGGAGAGATTAGAAGCAAATGAAGAAACCCCTGTAGATCTACCATCAAAAGATCAACAAGCCCTAAGGCAAGACTACGATCTACTGGAGTTTTCCATAAACACATCCGAAGAATTCAAGAAGGCTGTCAAGAAGACAAAGAGGACTTGTGCATAGTTCTTCAGGAGAATTTTGATTACGTATAATCGTTGTCAGGTTGAAGCTGAGCAGAGAATGGATACCTTTCCAGAGCATAGCCTATTTTTGGAGATATTGCAAAGAAAATATCAGGAAGATGAACAGAGGGTTCAGCACATTGAAGCCCTAGACGAGCAGACCCTGAGGAATGAAGTAGCTCATTCCATGGTTAGTGTGCAGTTACTCAAAGACCAACTTTGCCTGAGCGCAGCCAAAATAGAAGTAATAAGAAATCAGGCTGCTAAATTTGAAATAAATATCCGTTTCTTAGAACCTTCTGAGTTCGAAAGCATTGCCTCAGAGGCTTCAGCGTGGAAGAAGTTTTTGAATAGTCAAGTGGGACCCTCCTCATAAGCACTTATTGTAATATATTGTAAATTCTGTAAGCACTTAATGAAAGAAAAATGTGGGAGGTGAAGAGTTGGGGAAGCCCAAGAGTCATTCGTGGGCAGCCCAACAGTTTTGTTATTTTTGTATAAATATAGAAGATTTAGATAAGAGTGGGACTTTTTCCCATTAATATTGGTGAGGACATATTGTAAGAAGAACTATTTCCTTTTGCAATAGATAATTATAGTTTTCATGTTGGAGAAAGCTTGGTGGAATGTTCAAATGTTGTGCTATGGATTTGTTGAAGAGGAACTATTTCGTTTCCAGCTTTGTGTCCATTAACTATGAGATCATTCTAACTCTTGGAACCTATGTTCTTGTATGAATGTTCTCTGGTTTATCTTATTAAAATTTCCACTATGAGTAATGAATGTTGTTCATAAAACAATTAGCTATCTGGTTGTTCAAATATCTTTAATTGTTCATGTGTTTTGAAAGAAGTATCAGCTATCTATGATTTTTCATAATGCATGTACAAAATACATTACTCATTAATAAATGATAATATTGCTCCCTAGGGATAGGCTAGGTAGTTAGTTTTAATTCCTTGATGTGTGTGATTCAGATGCAAGAGAGTCTAAGACGAGAGGTAAGAGCCTGCACATCACATTGTGACCACTCCTTGCATTCTTAATTAATATGCATTCTAGATAGGCACTTGCATATCGTACTTAAAACTAAAAAAAAACACAAAAATATACACGGTGGACCGGGATACAACCGGTAAAACCTTTTATTTTTGTTACTTGACCTACGGTAGCCAAACCGCAAACTGGACAGATTCCCTACACCAAATAGTCACGGGCTAGTTGGGAACATTGAATGAGGAGAATCCCTTGTTGTTGTTGCCTGCGAATTTCCAGGCCTCAATAGTTTCTGGTGCTAGAAGGAGGGCCTCCAGTGCATGGTTGGCCGTGGAAACACGTTTCCTCGAAATAACTCCACCAGTGATATTTTTGAAAGCAATTTGTTTCCTGATCCAAATACTGAAGAGAATAGATAACATTTGTTTGATGTGAACAACCAAGTAGAAAATTATTTGAGAAGACACATGTGGGCTTATGTAAAGAGTATTGGAGGATTACCCATTATCCCTGATTTACCCCAAAGAGAATACAAGAAGAAAGACCGTCCCATCTTGGAAGATTCAGTGTTGGTTGGAGATTTGGAAGAGTTAGTAGAAGGAGAATTACAGGAGGTTGTTCAGCCTTTGAATCAAATAGGCCCAAACACACCTTACTGTTCACCTGTGCAGACTCCTGTTCCTTCACCTCCTCACTCCCCACCCAGACTCATGGCAGGTGTAAATGCAAATCATCCACCTAACCCACCAAATCCACCACCGGTTTGGAAAGCCAGATCACCCTTGAACTTAACACCTCCGTTGCATGACTTACCTCAATCTTTTGAGAAGTTGCTGCCTAAGTTTGATCCTAATGAGAAGGTTGTAGTAGATGACCATTTTCAAAGTTTCTATTTGGCAATAGAAGGATTAAGGGCTGGGGAACATGAGGATGTTGTTTGTAGACTTTTTCCACACACCCTAAAAGGAGCAGCAACATCGTGGTATTTTGGTTTTCCTACAAACTCTATCCCAGGTTGGGATACCTTTGAAAGGATTTTCAGAAGTAAGTATGCATCCCAAAAGACCCATGCAGCACTAATGAAAGGTTTAGGTGCTTTAAAAAAAGAAAGGAAAGAAAAGGTACACTATTTCACTCAAAGATTTTCTGCTTACCTCAAGAAATTCTCTGCAATTGATAAGCCTTCTAATAAAGTTCTGATTGAGTATTATACCTCAGCTTTAAATCTGGACTTGGCTATGTTCGTAAAAGCTCAAGTTAAGCCTACGTTAGCAGAGATGCATGAAGAAGAAGAAAGAGTAGAGGCTGAAAAGGAAAGTATAGAAGATTATCTCGAGCAATATGGAGAAAAAACTTCTGGGAAAAGAGCGTTATTGTTGTCCAAACCTAAAGAGGAGCAATCACATGATTTTGAGGGGATGTTAAAGATGATGCAAAAGCTTTCCAACAGAATAATAGATTTGGAGAAGGAAAAAGAAGCTCAGAAAGCTTATAAGCCTTACTACAAAAAAAGGGAAGATAACAACCAATTCAAGACCCCTCCACACGGTTCAGCATCAATGAATCTGACAGAGGTAAGGATGGATAATTTCTGCACTTTTCACCAACAACCCCATTCTGAAAAGAATTGTCCTCAATGGTTAAATTCAATGAGATTGGTAATGAATCAGCTCTTGGACTCTAAATTGATTGAGGACAGTGATGAGGAGGAAAAAGGTAATAAGACCATAGAAAAACAAGAAAATGATACCATGTTTTTATGGGATTGTGTCTCGTTGTTTGATACAGAAAAAAAGTACTCTTAAACCTGAGAATATGCCAATGACAACAAAACACATGAATTTGGTAAATAAAGACAATTCAATAATCTCAAAAATCAAGAAGTTGCAAGAGAATGTCAGGAAACAGCCAAAGAACAATGTTGAGGACAAAGTACCCGAAATTACCATTATCAGCCAAGATCCGGAGCAAATCAACAAGCCTGCTAAGCCTATGGAAGAACAAGTAGGTGTTAACAAAGAAAATATTGAAAATCCTGAAGAGCCAGAGGAAGAGATACCTACCGAAAACCAACCTGTGGAGGAAGATGTCAAATCAATTGGGGAAGAGAAAGCTAGAACCCCACCTTTCCTTTTGACTCTAGAAATTTTGAACCATAAGGTGCATAATTGTTTGGTAGATTCTGGATCATCTGTGAATGTTATGCCACTTGTAATTTGCAAAAAAGTTAATGGGCAGCCAAAACCTACTACTTGGGAAGTTACTCAATTAGATAGAACTGGTGTCAAAGTAGTGGGGGAAATGGAGAATGTTCTCATTCGTTTATTTGCAAATAACAAGATATGTCAATTTATCGATATTGTGGTGGCTGACATACCGGATGGGTATGGACTTATTCTAAACCAAGACTGGTCCGCGAGGTTAAAGGGGTATTTTGCTTCAGATTGGTCACATTATGGTTTCCTGATAAAGGGGTCCCAAATCGGATCAAAATTTTAAGGGAACCTTACATGAAGCACACTATCACTAAGTTGGAAGAAGAAAATGAATCTGCAAATTCTGTTTTGGGGAATTATCTAACGAAGCTTGAACTAAGATATCATGCATCGGACGAAGCCAGCAATATGACTGACACTCAGCGTGATCTCCTTCAAGGTTCACATGCTGATGAGATTGATTGTAAATCGGTAGACATAGTTTCAGTCTCAAAAATAGTAGAATTAGACCATGGTTAGGTACCTCATGTCTACAATCCAGCCTAGCCCCTTGACTCATAAGTTGATAGATTTTTAGGGTTGGGCACAGAACTTATCAGGTGGTGGTTGGGTCTTGAATTTTATTTTTATTTTTATTTGATGACCTTGTACATAAATAATTTGATGCAGTTTTACTTTGATTTACCGCTTTTATTTTTGGTTATTTTGGTTTGTTTTTGAATAAAAGAGGCAAACTTTTGGTTGCATGGAAAGCATCAAGGTTCTCGATTAACTGAAATATTTGGGATAAGGATGTGCATTTTATTTTGAAATGATATAATTTCTTCCAGTAAGTAGTTTTCCTAAATGGCTATGCACTCATTGAAGTCCTGCTTAACCCCTGAAAATAACTCAGAATTAAGAGGTCTGGAATACTATTTCGAGGCTCCATCCATTTCACATCTAAGATGTCCTAGGGAGTGATAGCAAAATACCCACGAAAAGGAAGCAAGGTGAACAGTTTATTATATATAAATGATCCCATGCCATGATTTTAAAAGCCTAAAGGCTATTAAGAGTCAAAACTACTAAAAGGAGCAATACATATCAAAACGAAGTATCAAAAACATGAAAATAATCTGCCAAAAGTTCTTCTTCGTCTTTGAGCTGAAAAGTAAATACATCTCTCACACAAAATGACACTATGGATAGAAGAACCTGAATAAAATTCAGAAAGAAAGGCAGATGGAGGACTCAAAAGAACAAAAGTTCAAAAGGGCACAAAGTGTAGTTGGCATGGGAATGAGGAACAAATGAATAGATCTGTTTACCATATGTTACGATCCTATGGTGTCCAAGATAGAAACTACCCAAATACAAAGGTAAAATAAAACTCACCTATTAAGCCTCAAAACAGTTATCTGGACTTTCAAATATTTTGGGTGTCCCCATTTCCAAAGAATGGATTGTCCTCAATGATTCAAATGCATGTGTTTGCCATCTTAGGAATACAAGCATCTAGAAGTATTCAACTTATCAGCTAAATGATTAAATATTCTTTTAATGAGAAGAAGCTGATTTAGAAATCTGGGGTTCACCAGGTAGTCGCCAATCATTGCAGTTGCAACATTTTCCCAAAATTCAAAAAAAATTGGGACCCTCCTTTAATTCGTTTTGCTCAGCTTTTTGGTTTTGCTTGATGTTTGTGCAAAGATTACTTTGATGCCAGCAATTTTTTATGGTTTTAATTGATTTTTCCTTGCCGTCGGAAGCATTTGAGCTATGAGTCGGAAGCGCAGTTAATTGCGCGCCTGCTGTTGCGGAGAAGTAACAAGAAGTCGGGTCCGATCCAAGATTTATTTACTCCGATGATTTTTATTTATATTTCTTAATCGGCGGCTTGTTGGAATACCATCAGAACATTTGTCTCTATGTCTTTCACTGTTGCAGAGGAGATAATGCGAAGCTTCCCGAGGATTGTATTAACCTTTTCCGATCCCGCCGTTTTGACTCGCATATCCTTAGGATTTTAGCTCTCGCCATTGCGGCTTTAGAAGGCACTATTTTTCTGATGTAGTTTGATTTTGTTTTCTGCTTGACCAATTTTTTCATTTTCCGAATTCATGTTTATTTTTGCTCCAATTTTGATTGGTCTACAAAAATTGAATTCTTTTATGGTTTCACAGTTGCATCTCTCCAACCATCTATTGATTCGAAGCCTTAGTCTCGCAAGCTCCGATGCGAGTTTTGATTTGTTTCTCTACCAATGCCATTGTGGGTTTCCTAGTTGTTTCATCATCCGTCGTTGCAGAGGCGATGTTGACAGGATCGTCGATCCCATAGTCATTTGTCTCCCGATTGATTTTTATTTTTTCCCGTTGATTGCATGTTAACCGCGGCATATATAGTGGGGTTGGGGTTTATTGTTTTTTATTGTTATTTTGTGATTTCCCTGTGCTGTCATTATCGCTCAAGCAGACCAATGCATTCGATGTCGGTACCTCACTCCTAGGTGGCTCCGCCATGGAGGTTTACGGTTTTTCTCAACCAGTCGCATAGCACATTGCCAGGTAGGCCCTTATGCCTGTTTTTTCTTTTCGTTTGAATGGTCAAACTGAGTTTTGTTGCCCTTGGTCATTTCATTTCCTCTACGGTTAGTAGATACCTAGTTCCCATTACAGTGCATATATATAATCTATAGATAGTCTGGCGGCCCGGTGGTGGGTGTTTGTGGTTTTGGTTGATGATTTCTTTCGCAGCCGTTATGGGTTTATAGAATGCACTCGACTGCTAGGGAAACTGGTGCAGATGGCCGTTACATTATCTGCACCAGTATCCTCGAGTCTACGAATGGCCATTCAGGGATAGCGTTTCATTGGTTTTCTTCCGATATGGCGAGGTTTTGGTTCCACAGTTTGGTCGCCCTCATTTTTGTGAACCAGGATCGCAATGTGGAAGTTACACCCCTTAGGACGAGATTGTTAAATGTTGAACACGAACTGCGGAGCAGTTTAGGTTTAGAATCCACTATCTATGCGGAGTTTGATGCGAGTGTTTTTTGCAAGAAGTAGCTTCCTTTTGTGATTTCTCTGAGCTTGCAGTGAGTCAAATGCACTATCACATGCAATATCCTTCGCTTGGGATTAGGCACAATATTTTCCATGAAGCGATTTAGTTCATAGCGCCGAGAGGGGTTTTGAGTTTGTTTTCTACTCAGTAAGAGGAGAGGGATATTCTTCGTTTTAGAAAAATCCATAATATTTTGAGTTGATTCTGCAAATAATGATCGTGAGCTGGTTTTAGCCTTTTGGGCAGATTGTTTTTATGCAGGAACTTTTGGTTTGAGTATTGTTTGTTTTACTTTCATAGCAGCAATCATGTTTAGCCTAGACGAGGTAAAATGCTCTTACATTTTGTCTCCATTTTTTAATGTTATCAAGGAATGGCCCAACAGAACCTAAAAGCAATTTTTGTATATGACAGGGAAATTCTTCATAATCCAAGATGTCTAAATGGCAGAAGAAGAAGGCTCCCATAGTAGAGGAGGGACTCGAAGTCAAAATTGTTACCAGAGTTGAGTACACCTACGAGAACACCAAATGCATAGTGGGTGTGGAACCCGAATATAAATGGGGCGAGGTCTACAGACTAATAACACACTGAGAGGTACCTGACATAGGTTTTGAGGAGGAAACCATCTATGACAATATAGAGATATCTACATTGATGAGAGTTTCTACCAGACCTGATTTTTTTCCATGCTCAGAGGTGATTGCGTGGATTCTGCCTAGGGCAGATGTAGCCACCATGATTTTGGAAAATGTTGATAAATAGGGTTATGCTGCTTATAGCCCTGGGTATGTATCACTGGCCTACCACTTACCAGAAGCACAAGTGCACTTGACTGAATACTGGCTGAATACAATTAAGATGGAACTAGTTGAGACACTGAAGATGATGTTGGTGCCTGGAAATAACTTTAGAACTAGGCCGACTGGGGAATATGATACTACCACTCTAAGAACCCCTTACAGGTTCATTTCACTGATGCTAAACAGGATTTTCTGGAGGGCCCATGGTAAAAGCTTCAAGTTAGAGTGGGTGCCTATCATTTTCGTTGTTGCAACACAAGGGACAGTCTTCAACTGGCCAAACATTGTGTCCAATACCCTCTCAGCGTGCATTGCATCAGCATTAGGAGGGGTGTCCCAGAAGAGATCATAGTTCTATATGAGCTCTCTACTGATTGATTGCATACTATGAAACCAACCCTTCCCTAATCTGAGGTGTATCTGGGACCGAGAGAGAACACTAGTCTACTCAGCATACAAGCCACTATGGGCACACAAATACCACAGTCACAGTCAGGTTGGGAAGCTATAACTTCGCAAGAGTGAAGAAAGCTGATGATTTTGTGGAAGAATTGGGGAAATTCCATTTTGGGGAAATAAATTTCCACAGGAACGATTCCCAGAATAAAGTGGCAGAGCACTGCAAGGAGGAAAATGTACATTGTGAATACACAAGCCACTGGGATAGAGAGGAATCCATTTTCCACAGTGCAGAAAATATAATAGCCTTAAGAAGAAGATTTAAAAACAAAATCACCACCAAAGGCAGGAAAGGACAGGATGAGCAGGAAAAGGCAGGGGACGAAGAAACTAGAAAAAGAAATGAAGATTCTATGAGACTAGCACAGGAATTCGAAAGCTGGCTCAAAGGTGAGGACGAAGAAAAGAGAAGAGTTGAACAAGAAGAAGCTATAAAGGCAGAAGAAGCTACCCAGAGTGAAGAGGAGGAAAAGAAATGAAATATGGATGAGGAACTGAAGAAGCAGGAAGCAAAAAGGCTAAAGCTAACAGGGGCAGTGACAGAACAATCAGCTTTCGATCCTGTAGATAGTCAGGCTCAGGACTTGGGTAATATTGATATTCAAGATTCTGAGGCAGCTGCTGGCAGCACAACGGGACAGGATATGGTCCCTACCCTTAGGCTAATACCTTTTGAACAAAAGTAAGGGGAGGAGGTATCGTATTTCAACACTATCTTTTATGATAAGGAAAGGAAAAGAATAGTGAAGAGGACTGAGAGAAAGGTCGAGACTGGGGGGCAGGCGGGTAAAATGATAAATGATAAAACTGTAGTATATGGGATAGACAAGGACCTCAGATTCACCATCAGATCTTGGGATGCGTTGATCCATGCTTCTGAGGACAATGTAGATCGAATAATGACTGATCTTGAACAGTCAAAGAAGTCTACTCCCCAGCTAAAAGATACCCTGAGAAGAGAGAGAGAGAGAGGAAAATAATAGATTGAAAAGAAATTTTGAAGACATACAACATGAAATAAAGTATTCAAAAGCTGAGCTCCAGTTCCTCCAAGTAGAGAAGAGATCTCTGGAGGCTGCCCAAGGAAGTTTGCAGGAATTGCAGCAGGAATGTCAAGGGTTGAGGACAGTAAAGAAGCAGCTGCTAGGTAAGATAGGGGAGTTGGAGCTATAGAAAGCTACCTTGGAGGAATCTGAGAGGCAATCTCAGGGGCAGACTACAGAGCTTAGAGAATAGGTTGCCTCATTAACAGCAGCTCTAGAAGAGGCCAAGGAACAGCAAGTCAGTATTTATCCTTTCAAGGAGCATGTTCTAGCACAAAGGGGTAAGATGCACCAGCTGAAAGTAGCCATAGAGGAAGAAAGGTGCAAGATTTTGTAGGCGGACAATCAGCTGGAAGATATTTTGGAAACCTCTTCATATTTTCTAGATAGATCGCAGGATATATTAGAATTCCTGACAGGAAGGATGGAGAGATTAGAAGCGAATGAAGAAACCCCTGTAGATCTACCATCAAAAGATTAACAAGCCTTGAGGCAAGATTATGATTTATTGGAGTTTTCCATAAACACAGCCGAAGAATTCAAGAAGGCTATCAAGAAGACAAAGGGGACTTGTGTAGAGTTCTTCACGAGACTTTTGATTACGTATAATCGTTGTCAAGTTGAAGATGAGTAGAGAATGGATACCTTTCCAGAGCATAGCCTATTTTTGGAGATATTGCAAAGAAAATATTAGGAATATGAATAGAGAGTTCGGCACATCGAAGCCCTAGACGAGCAGACCTTGAGGAATGAAGTATCTCATTCCGTGGTTAGTGTGTAGTTACTCGAAGACCAACTTCGCCTAAGCACAGCTAGAATAGAAGTAATAAGAAATCAGGCTGCTAAATTTGAAATAAATATTCATTTCTTAGAACCTTCCGAGTTCGAAAGCATTGCCTCAAAGGTTTTGGCATGGAAGAAGTTTTTGAATAGTCAAGTGGGACCCTCCTCATAAGAACTTCATTTTATTGTAATATATTGTAAATTTTCTAAGAACTTAATGAAATAAAAATGTGGGAGGTGAAGAGTTGGGGAAGCCCAAGAGTCATTTGTGGGCAGCCCAACAATTTTGTTCTTTTTGCATAAATATTGAAGATTTAGATAAGAGTGGGACTTTTTCCCAGTAATATTGGTGAGGACATATTGTAAGAAGAACTATTTCCTTTTGCAATAGATAATTACAGTTTGCATGTTAGATAAAGCTTGGTGGAATGTTCAAATGTTGTGCTATGTATTTGTTGAAGAGGAACTATTTCGTTTTCAGCTTTGTGTCCATTAACTGTGAGATCATTCTAACTCTTGGAACCTATGTTATTGTATGAATGTTCTCTGGTTTATCTTATGAAAATTTCCACTATGAGTAATGAATGTTGTTCATAAAACAATTGGCTATCTGGTTGTTCAAATATATTTAATTGTTCATATGTTTTGAAAGAAGTATCAGCTATCCATGATTTTTCATAATGCATGTACAAAATACATTACACATTAATAAATGATAATCTTGCTCCCTAGGGATAGGTTAGGTAGTTATTTTTAATTCCTTGTTGTGTGTGATTCAAATGCAAGAGAGTCTAAGACGATAGGTAAGAACCTGCGCATCACATTGCGACCACTCCTTGCATTCTTAATCAATCTACATTCTAGATAGGCACTTGCATATCATACTTAAAACTAAAAAAACACAAAATTATACACGGTGGATCGAGCTGCACCGGTAAAACCTTTTATTTTTGTTACTTGACCTACGGTAGCTAGACCACAAACCGAACAGATTCCCTACACCAAACAGTCATGGGCTAGTTGGGAACATTGACTGGGGAGAATCCCTTGCAGTTGTTTCCTGTGAATTTCTAGGCCTCAACAACTTACAAGTTCTAACTATTTCTCATGGAAATCTCGTATGGAGGATGTTCTACGAAGTAGGGGACTTTTCAGGATAACCTCAGGGAAAGAAACAAAACCCAGTGATGATGATAAGAAAATTAAATGGGAAAATAGATGTGATGAAGCTAGTGGATTGATTGGGATGTCAATCTGTACTGATTTGTGATTACACATATCTAGAATTGATGAACCTGATAAAGCTTGGGAAAATTTGGAATCTGTGTTTGGTAAACACAATGAAATTTGGGGTCATCAAATTGAGAATGAGTTGATTTCCTTGAATTCAAATGATTTTTCATGCATTAAATACTATTTATCTAAGTATAAAACTCTTAGACTCTTATGTGAAAAATGCAAGATTAAAAAAGAAGACAAACAATGTACTTATCATATTCTTTCCAAACATGGACCTACATATTCTGTTTTTGTATCTACATTCTACTCCATGAAGGAATCCTTGACTGCAACTAGCTATCAAGAGCCTAGTCTTGAATCCTTTTGTGATTCCTTAATTAGAGAGAAAGATAATCTCATTCATCTTGGAATAATTAACAACGTAGATAAATCTGGGAAAGCCTTATTTTCCCAACAAAAAGAAAAGTCCAAGTCTCCCAAGAAATAGAATTTTCGCAATAATAAGCCAAACAACAAGGGTCCCAAACCCTCTCAATCAGCTCCTTCTTTAAAAAATGACAAAGGATCCAAGCCAAAAGGAAAGAAGACTGAGCGTCATTGCAATTTTTGTGGGAAAGATAATCATGATGAATCTAAGTGTTTCAAGAAGATGGCAGCCTTGGAAGCGGCAATGAAGAAGCACCAGATCAGCCTATATTTTTCTTCAGAATCCTCCTCTCATGGACATGCACTTTGTGCTTCTGGTTACTCTTATAATGCATCTTCTTCTTCTACTTCAATTGAATGGCTCATTGATTCTAGAGCATCTTATCATATGGCTAAGGATCAACCCATCTTTTCTACTATGCATGAATGTAAAACCAAACAAATATTTGTTGGTGATGATAGATCTCTAAGTGTTGTAGGATCTGGAACAGTTCTAGTAGAAAATGGTCATTTTAGTGATGTACTATGTGTTCCAAAAAATTTCTACAATTTTTTTCACTCTGTCAAATTACTCATTCAGGTGAAGGTAAAACTGTGACGTTTACACCTCACCAAGTTGTAATCAAGGATTTTAAAAATACTCAAAATGTCCTTGCTACTGGAACTATTGATGATATTACTAGGTTGTACAAATTTAACAACTTTGGGTCATCACCTTTTCCTTCAATTTTTGTTGCTCATAGTGATAACTTGAGAAAACTTTGGCATGTGAGATTTGGTCACTTAAATTATTGCTCATTGCAAAAACTATGTAAATACATTATGGTCATTGGTCTTCCAATGGTATCTTGTAAGGATGGTGTTTGTTTCGATTGTGTACTCGAAAAACATCATCGGGACAATTTTGACAATTGTGCCTCTTGGCACGCCTCGATTCCCCTGGAGCTTGTGCATAGCGGCTTGTGTGGCCCTCTTACATATGCTTCCTTTTATGGTTTCAAATATTTCTTAACTTGCATTGATGACTACTCCAGACGCACTTGGGTTTACTTCCTAAAACTTAAGAGCGAAGTATTTAACATGTTCCTTGCCTACAAGGCCCTTGTTGAAAAACAATATGGTGATCAAATTATTAAGTTAATATCTGACAATGGAGGAGAATATGTTAACAACAAGTTCACTACTTTCTACACTGAACAAGGAATCCAACAACAACACACTGTTCCATATACACCACAACAAAATGGTGTAGTTGAATGAAAGAACCGCACTTTAAAAGAAATGGCCAATGTATGATCCAATCTAAGGGACTAAGTCTTCAATATTGGGATGAGGCCATAAATTGTGCAAATTACATAGTTAATTGCACAACCACTAAAGTTTTACAAGGTATAACACATGAAGAAGCATGGATTAAAATTAAACCAGATGTAAGTCACTTTCGTGTGTTTGGTTGTGAAGCATGGGCTCACATTCCGGATGAAAAATGGAAAGCATTGCAGCCTAAAGGTGAAAAGTGCATATTTGTTGGATATTCTGAAGATGTAAAAGGTTATAGACTTCTTCATCCCCATTCACATGATATAATCATTAGAAGAGATGTTAAATTTGATGAAAATCTCTTGTCTTATGAGCCTAACTTGACGGGTGTGCCATCTTTGGCCCGCTGGCCTGATTCGATGATTGTGCCTTCTTCTTCTTATTATTACAACTTCCTTAACAAGTTTCCAACTCCAGTTTTTGATGATGACAGTGAGGATGAAAATCCACCTCCACCTGCTCATGTTCCTCCAATTGCACCAGCACCAATGCTTTCTTGATGGGTCTGTTCAAAACGTGAAGCAGCTGATGATCTTACCGGTGATCCTAGAGATCAACGTTGAACACGTTCTCAACTTTAGTGAGCCTCTTCTCTTTTGGCTCAAATTTCTGAGAATCATGATCCAGAAACTTTTGTAGAAGCTTCAGGAAATCCAGATTGGGATGCAGCTATGGATGAAGAATATCGTTCCTTAATGGCGAACGATACTTGGGATCTTAATCCTCTTCCAAAAGGAAGAAAACTTGTCAGATGTAAATGGGTCTACAAAACTAAGTATGCATCAGATGGAAGTGTTGAAAGACTTTAGGCAAGGTTAGTTTCCAAAGGTTTTTCCCAAGTTGAAGGGATTGACTACAATGAAACCTTTGCTCCTGTCGAAAAAATGAATTCCAACCGCCTTGTTCTTTCCCTTGCAACCTTACATAACTGGGAATTCCATCAAATGGATGTCAAGTCTACCTTTTTACGTGGTGATTTACGGGAGGAAATTTACACAGAACAACCTCTTGGATATGTTCAGGATAACTCTAGCCTTGTTTGTCTCCTTAAGAAATCCTTATATGGCCTTAAGAAAGCTCCTAGATCTTGGTATGCCAAAATGTATAGCTTTTTCCTTGACACTGGTTTTCTAGATTCCATTTTGACCCCAATTTCTATACCAAGAAAGTAGGAAACCATCTCATCATACTTGTTCTTTATGTTGATGATCTTATCCTTACTGGTAGTGACCCTAAACTTATAACCCATGTGAAATCCAGTCTTAAGCAAAATTTTGAAATGTCATACTTAGGACATTTGCATTATTTTCTTGGTCTCCAAGTCTTGCAAACCAAAGAAGGAATCTTCCTTTCCCAATCTAAGTATGCTTGTGACCTTCTTCGTCGCTTCCACATGGAAGATTGTAAACCAGCCCCTTCTCCCTTCCAGTCTGGAGTCAAACTTTCTGCCACTTGTTCTTCCCCTAAAGTAGATGCCACCTTGTATAGTCAGCTTGTTGGTAGTCTTTTATACTTGAATCATTCCCATCTTGACCTTTCCTTTGTCGTTGGTCATGTTGCCTGTTATATGCAAACTCCTCATGAAAGTCACTGGAAAGTAGCAAAAAGAATACTTCAATATATTTGAGGTACAATTCAGTTTGGGATTCATTATAGTACCAGGGGAAACCTTTGTTGGTTGGTTTCATTGATTCAGATTGGGCCGGCGATCCTAATGATGGAAAGTCTACTGCATGTTATGTTTTCAGTCTGGGATCTGGACCTGTCACTTGGGCTTGTAAGAAACAACAAGCTCTTGCTCTTTCTTCAACAGAAGCAGAATATTGAGCTGCAGTTAATTCCATTCATGAATCTTTATGGCTTCGACAGATCCTTTCAGAGTTTGGATTTGAGCAACAGCAGCCTACTCCACTTTGGTGCAACAATCAAAGTGCCATCAAGCTTGCCAAAGATCCAGTTCTACATCAATGCAGAAAACACATTGAGCTACACATGCACTTCATCAGAAATCTTGTTCATGATCGTGTTCTTGAAATGCTCTATTTCCCTACAGATGATCAAGTTATAGACATCTTCACCAAGTCTCTTACAGAAGTGAAGTTTTCTAAACTTCGATCTATGTTAGGATTTCAGGAACGTGTCCTTAAGGGGGGATAGGCTCTAATGCATCCTTCCTTCTCCCAATAGTGTCACTTTTGTAAATCCTTCAATCCTATCCCAAGTTGTTCTTAAGGGGGGATGTTATGATATTTAGAAACTTAGGAGTTAGTTAATATCAACTTGTGTAATATACCGTTAGGTAAAGTGTGCTTCTTTAGTATGCATTATTATGCATTTGTAAATATTCTAATCCGATGGTCATGATATGATCTAGACATAAAGTGATCTGACAGTTCAACTTCTCTTAGATCATACCTACCATTGATCCATGTCTTAACACTCAATTGGTCTATGATCTCTATTTAAAGAGCATGGAGGGTCCTTGGCTAGTTGATCGATTATGAGAATCTCATGTAACTTTCTTTCTTTTGCATAATAAATTGCTCCAAGTAGCTATTTGGCTGGGGTCGTGGATTGTTTCCCTCTCGAGGGTTTTAACCACGTGACCAACATCGATGTATTGATCTGTGATTCATTTGTGTGAAGTGGTTGCTCTAGGTGTTTTGTCTTTTGGGAGTACCCTGTGTACCCAAACAAGGATTATAGGAACGAAAATAAAAATAGAGAGAAAAAGAGGAAAGAGAAAAGGAAATTGTTTTGTCGCAAGCCTACGACGCGAGTATTCCAATCCCGAAATAAGAGCAGGAATGACAGGTTGGATGTCATTAAAGCACAGATACCTGAAAATATTTAGGCGGTTATGACAGCAAGGTGTCATTAATTCAAAAATTCCAAGGGGAATGGTGACGTGCTTTTTGGTCCCATCTGTCATCCTCGCTATAACTGCCTTGACAGGTATAGATCAGAACTCAAGTATGTGAGTTAATGGTGGAATGCATCAAATGGGAAGCCCATGTGATCGACAAGATGTCGATATGCCATCGAATTATCACATGCAATACAAGTACATCCCTATAAATAATACCTTCATCGACAAGAATCCCTTTACTTGCTTAGAAAAAAGAAAAGCGAACCAGAGCTTCAAATTATGAGAGCCGAAGCTAATGGTCATTTCCATTTCTAGTACCAGTGAGAAGTAATACATTACAAGAACATTACCTTTCCTGATAGAAGAAGAAATTATGTTGACAAGGGTGCAACAGCGAGAAGAAGAACCGGAAACAATGGTGCATCAAAACCCATAGACAGTTCCTACGGCTGGTTCGACCCCTCCTTTGACTTCTGGTTCAACCTATGCGTCAACCCCAACTCAAAATCCATCGATCAATATACCATTTTTAGGTTCGCAACCATTTTTTTTAGATAGAGACATCCCAGAATCATCAATGCCTTGAATTAGGGTGTCTAAGTTCACCAAGAAGCATAAGGATACTGAGGACGTCGCCACCAAGGAAGCACCAGGTTTTCCACCGCGAAGAGATGAAAATGCCACTATAGAGGAGTAGAACTTGTTACCACCATATGTTTTCCCAAGGAGAGCAGAGGCACCTGAAGTGAATCTTCCAAGGAAATCACACTCCTCCTTGGTCGCACCCTAGATACCTGCGGGAGTGTCGCTACTAATGAACATAATCTCGAAACTAGTGAATTTTCAATTTGAAGATACCGATACAAGGAAGCAAGCAGACCTAAAGAGAAATAACTACATGATCACACTGTCAGTCATCCCACCTAAGCTGTAGTTGGTCATTCCAATGCAATGGGCTCGAGGTATAGAAAGCGCAGGCCTACTTAACTTACTGCTCATGCCACACTTTGGCTGAAGCAAGCAGACGAGCACATATGTGAAACAGATCCTGGTATGTTTCCATGGAGGATATTTATGCCTCAATCACCCCTATGACCTCTAGCACCCAAATAGAGGTTTCTTGATTTCCTCTATAACTGACAACATAGTGAGGTTCACCACAAATATTCTATCTTGCAAGCTGTTGTGCAAGATGCGGCCCACAGAATGCACCGTCGGGACGGTGGAACTTGTGGAACAGTGCATAGGGGGAGTGTTATTCAATTGTTCCCAGTATCTATAGAATGAGATTTTGGAGTATGTCAAGCAGGCATGGGAGGAGATTAAGGCCAAATTTCACTACTCATGGTTCCTTGTTTTAATTTCTTTTGTTGTTTGTTCAAACCCGCTGGATTACCAGCCGGTGGATGTCCCAGTACTTTTCCATGGTGAAAAGTATCAAAACCTCTGGGAGGACAAAGAATATAGGATCTAGAAGAAGGAAAATAACATAGAGTTCTTTCTGCATGGGGAGTCACTACATGAAGTAATAAAACACCGTCACAGACTGCGAGCTGGGAAAGTCCAAAAATATTCGTCTTTCATAAACTTTCAGGATGGAATACATAATATTATTCTAGAGCCGTGGAAGGATTCTGAGAATCAGGTGTAGCTGACGCATTTTATGATCACTGAATCAAATGTGGAATAGGCCATCCAGGAGTGGCCTGCAGAGTGGCACGTCCCGATCGACATGCAAATGGAACAATAAGGAAGCGGCCAAGGGAATGGCCAAGGGAATGTCCAAGGAAATGGTCAAGTCAATGACCAAGAAAATGAATAATGAAATGATGGGGGTGACGAGAAAAACAACCAGTCAATGATTTCATAGGATGATGATAGCGATGACCACTCTAATCAGGATGATTCAAAAGGCACACCTACTGACGAGGATGTGTAGAGTCAGAAGAAGGAACAGCCTCAGTCACAGCATAAGAAGCGCAAAGACAATAAAACATCTAACACAGTCATCGTAGCCAAGGAGGACATGATCTTGCTTTCTAAATCAATTGTATAGGTTGCAAAGTCTAGTCTTAAAGGAATAAGTAAAAAGAAGCTACAAATGATAGAAAAACTGGCAGAGCATATCAATACGTTCCCTGAGGCTATCAATGAAGTAAAAATCACAGTAGAAGCTGAGAATTATGCCATGGATCCTAATGACCCACTAGTAACACCTTACTTTTTCCACTAGTGAAGATATATGTCCATGTGTGATCAATGGAGATGGGGACACCCAAGTTTGATAATGTTGTCCATGAATTTGGGACGCTATATATAGATTTCTCCAAACTCGCGTTGGCTGAAGTATATGTTGTTCAGCATGCAGCTGAAACTCAAATTTGAATTAGAGAGAATTATCTTGCATATCAGGATACCAAGTAGACAAGGAAGGAAAAAAGTCACAAGGCTCTCCTTCACAAAAAAGAGAAAGAGATCGAAGTGCATGAACAGAGTAGGCTCGCATTAGTTGAAGACATCAAAGACGTAGTCGCAGAGTTCCCTTTGGAAGAAGGCCAAAAATATGCAGATATGGCCACAAAGTTAGCACGATTGTCTAGAATTTCCAAAGACCTAAGGAAACAGGTCTAAGAGATTAAGGCGCAGCAGATACCAAGCACACCTCCTGAGGTGTTGGAAGAGCACAAAAAAACAACGTCTGGGCCTCTTAAGCGAATAAGGAAAGGAGAAATACTATGCACTAAAGCAGTTGAAGACGTCTCTACGATGTGGGAATTGCTTCTGGAAGATGAATCCATGGAGAAAATCAAGGAAGATGCATGGCAAGATGATTTAAAGATCAGTGCGATTAGGGCAGACATGAAGAAGTTGTCGATCAGGGAGAAGATATCAAATCTCATCAGGCTAACGTAGCTACAACTTGAAGTAAAAAATCTTCGCAACCAAGATCAAAAAAGAAATGAGGAAGTTCTAGCACAGCAGAAAGAGGTCAAAAGAGTTACAGGGTTCATCCAGCCTGTACAGCAGAATATCCATCTTACCGCTCAGTTGTTGAAAGAAGGACCATTAGAACATATCAATTCCAACTGTGTGGAACAATTGGACAAGCAGGCACATGAAGTAGCACAAGAGGTTTCTCGAGTGGAAGGAATTTTCGGACAATGTTGGTCCCATGGCGCAGCCTGTGCCAGAGACATAAGTTTGCTTAGTGACTTGGGACAAGCCACATGTGAGTTTTGGGGGCATGTTGGGTTAGGAAAGAGATAAAGGAAGAAACCGAAGTGCAGGAGCAAAGAAAAAAAGCAGGTGTGCGATGGAGTAAAAGCAAGTAAAGGAAGAAAAGGAAGCGCATAATAGAGAAAGCTGCGAAGATGAAAAGCACACCCTGATTCAGTGGAATATTGGTAGGTATAAGAGTTAAGAATGGAAAGAGACAGGTCAAGAAGGACTGTAGATGATCGAGTCGGCAAAAGACTAAAGGACATTTTTTTGCGACTAGTTATGGCATGTGTTAAATGTATTAAAGGGCATTTTGCAGCTAGTGTGGCCTATCATTAATGTAATAGAAGATGTTTTGTGGCTAGTTATGACTGTAATAATTGAGTTGTACTCAGTCGACCCTGCGTGGTCTTGTTACTTGTATAAATAAGAGGATATTTTTCTATATAAGGGTTAGCTAGTCATTTCGGAGAATAGTGAGAAGAGAGCGGAGAGAATTCTGATAGTATAGTAGGTTGTTGAGTCGTGGATCTACAATTGAGTGTGTAGACCATTTTGTAAGATTCATTTTGCAGCTGAGTGTGTAGATAGTAGAGTAGAAGATTCGATCAAGGCTGTGTGCGGATTAGTAGAAGTAGTTAGAAGAATAAAGCTGAGAGCATGAGAGCAAGAAAGAGTCTGCGCTAAATAGAAATATATCAAAACAGTCTGTAAGTTGCAGACTGCAAGGTGCCATATATTTCTCATGGAATATGAAGAGCACCTTGGTGGTTTTACCCAAATGGGTTTCCATGTTATTTCTTGTGTTAATGAATGTTGAATGTTGAATTTTGTTGAGTGTTTAATGTTTAACGGTTAATGTTGAATGTTGGATTGTCTTGGATTGTTTATGGTTATTGCTTGAATGAATGTTACAACATTGATAAAAGCAGTGAATGAATGAATGACTAAAGTATTGTCGAGCACTTGGTATTATTTCATGTAAAATACTGTTAAGATGATAATACAGTCGCATCACTATCATTTACATTTAAGGAATCAGCTGCGTCGCATAGTTGCACCAGTTGTTAAGTTGGCAAGGACAAGGTTGTGTCACACACTGGTTGTGTCACATAGTTGAGTTACTGTCGAGTAGTAAAAGACTCCATCCTTTTGAATCTGTTGAGCACCTTAGCCGCACTCCAAGGGACTATAATCCTTCACTGAATCCTGAAACGTGGTTCTAGAAGTTACATATTAAGATATCTCGGGTGAGACTGTGCCTGCCTCGTAGGTGTTGTTGGTTGAGCTTGCTCCGTCAGGATGATGTATTTGGGTGTTTTGTTGGTATTGTGTTGTTGTTGAAATTGGGTCGTGAGAGTGAGGAAAAGTAGGCCAATAGATTTTGTGTCCAGTAAATTCCCTTGACATCCGAAATACTCTGTTAATTCCTGCATATTTTGTCCAAATATCAAAAGAATACAAAGAAGAAAACCTAGTCCATTTTTTTCGAGAATCCCTACTCCAACAAAAAGAAACTTTCCTCAAAACCTGCTCAAAACCTGATAGTCAGTTGTTAAATCACCTTTTTCCCATTGATTACAACTTGTTTAATTAATAAACACATTGTCTAATAACCCTGGCAAGTCATTTTTTGGGGCTGGACACGAATAAATGCATCACAGAACCCTTGTTGAGTCTAATGTTCACCCTTAGTAGTGTTCAAGTAGGGTCTGGTCAATTTATTTAGTCCATGCAATCATCATGTCTTAAATTTGATGATTTTTTAGCTGAGAACATCCATTCTCAACTAATAAACTTCCACGGGACAAGAACTTTTAGATTTCAATATTTTCTGCTGAGGATGTTTTTAACATTTAATGAATATAATTTGCAGCTCCCATATATGGTTATAATAGATGAAATGGGTAGATATTATTGTAAGTTTATGAATTTTCTTATGGCACCAGTATATAATGTTTTCTTTCAAGAAAGATTACCCATAATACTACCAGAAATGAAAGAATTATTACAGTTATCACCTGAAAGAAGAGTACGGGATTGGTTCCTTTCTGAACATAATACTATGATCAAGGTATATGGGTTTACCCATCAACCCTATGTCCTACCAGCATTTTTTACAGTGAGAGTGTTTGCATTTGAGTTGATTAGAGAGAGGTTAATAGTTTAAGATGAACATTTCTGTTGATGTGTATGTAACTTCGGAATGTATTCTTCTATGTATTTTATATTATTGTAACCCGATGTTTATTCCGGGATGTTTCTATTATGTATTTGAGTCATGTGGTCATGCCCCAATGTTCCGATCGGGAGGATTATAATGTAAACAAGTCATATCAAGTCATTGGGTAAGTCCCCACTGTTTAGGAGCACTTGGGTTATTATACACTAATTAAGGTGTAGGCTCAAGTAGTAATTATTAGGTTGAGTGCACTTCAAGTCAACGGAAGAATATAAATAGAGAGTGAGAGTCTCTCTATTTATCACTTGTGACTTAGCTCTCTTGCTATCTCAAGTGTGGCGCACTTTTGGAGAAGGAAATCTTTGGCTTGACAGAAGACAGAAGGCTGCTATTGTGTTGGGAGGTCATCTTACTGTTTTGGGATCACATCTTGTGGTGATAGGATCTTAGAGGAATTTGAGGGGTTTTCTCCATTTATGGTTTCCCCTCCTAAAATCTTTGTGTCTCTTGTCTCTTGTGATGTGCTTATGTTATTGCTGTGCTTGTTATTCCCTCAGTAAAAAGATCCTAACATAATGCTAGCTTAAATGTTGAAAAACTAACATGGTATCAGAGCTAACCTGAGAAGAAGACATTGTGCAGCTACAGGAACTAGGGCTTCCTATTTTGTGGATCTTCCTCCACATATTTTCAGCACAAGTATGCTAGGATGACTCTCCATTGAAGGGTGCATCTTTCTGTTGATGCGGAATTCAATTTCAATCATTTTCAGTTTCGATGTGGAAATTAGGGCTTTCTACAGAAGAGGAATTTTTGGATGAGACTAGCACAGGATTTTTATCCTCATCAAAACCGAAATTTAGAGACCTGGATCAAGAAATTTGGTTGGGTAAATCTCCAGGAAAGTCAAACCCTAGTTTGACCCCAAGCTAGAGAAACCCTAAATGCTAAAACTGCTAAGTTTTGATACAGTCGCTATATTCTGAGATTGGCGAAGTATTAGATGCTTAAAATTGCAGGGGCCGAATATAACATCGTGATGAACACTGTGTCCAAAGGGCATCCTCTGATTCGCTATATTCTGGGAGATATGGTCTCTCCAAGTTAGGGTTCCATCCTCTTCCAGAAATCATCCATAAACAGGACACCGGGGGAGATCTGAAATATCTTGGGCTACAAAGGTCCAAATGAAATTAATGAAGATGTTCCAGAAATGGCATGGACTTTACGTTCTGTGGTCCGAAGGTCAGACTCAAAAGATGAACCAGTGACACGTGGCATGCCGTACAACTTCGCTGTTCTGAACAGTCCAGTAACAGGTTACCTTGGGAAAAGGATCATAAATCCCAAATGGTGAAACCAATTAAGATGAAACATGTGGTGTTGGATCAGGGACATGCGATATTACCTCAGTGAGAAATTTCAGATACAGAGGATTAGTAATTTCAGAGATATAACAGAAACAGTAACAGGCATTTCTGCAGAAGAAATCAGAAAATTAGGGCTTCCTGTTCCGGGAGTTTCCCTTCACTGTTTTCAGAAAAGGAGTACATTGGACAGCTCCATTTGAAGAGATATATATATTCATCCAATCAGATCTGAAGGATTCCAAGTTTTGAAAATTAGGGTTTCTGCGACAAACCCTAGATCAGCAAACTCCGGGACAAGGGCGGACACCTCAAATCGGTAAGATCTAATCCTTTGCTATTTCCATTTGAGGTTCTCATTTCAAAGTGATCAGCTTGATTATAAGCTTCGTGAAGTTGACAACTTCCAAGCATAGAAGTATTTTATCTCTCTGGATTGGACACCTACATGAGCATAGAGGTTCCAGTTTCAGAGGGAGACGAGGCCAAAGAAGACATCATGCTCATGCTGCAGAGGATGATGAACCTTCCAGAAAGATATCCAGATATGAAAGTGAAGATTCTTCAAGCGAGGATGAATATGTTCTGATATCAGCTCTCACAGGTAAAATTACTCATGGAAGTGATGATTGGCTCATAGACAGTGGTGCTTCCAAGCATATGACGGGATTCAAGGAATCCTTTGTAAGACTATCAGAACATGAATCACCTCACAAGGTGAAACTAGGAGATGACTACCAATGTCCAATAAAAGGTAGTGGGGAATCTTCATACAAGCTAGACTCTGGAATGCAGGTTGCATTCATAGATGGTAAAATCATCATGTGACCAAAAGGAAAGACTATCGATGATGCGGTAGTGATTGGAGAACAAGAAGGAGGCTTGTATGAATTGAAGGGCCATCCAGAACAAGCCTTGTTCCATGTAGATCCAAATGAGATTTGGCATAGAAGGCTTGCACATGTGCACTACAAAGCAAAGTTGTTGAAGGTCTTCCAGAATTTCAAGCTATTTGAAGGGAAGAACAACTTGAAGCAGTAAAAGAAGCGGTGAAGAGT
>LPNX010074970.1:0-64744 GCA_001517045.1 Pseudotsuga menziesii | reverse complement strand
ATATAAATAGAGAGTGAGAGTCTCTCTATTTATCACTTGTGACTTAGCTCTCTTGCTCTCTCAAGTGTGGCACACTTTTGGAGAAGGAAATCTTTGGCTTTACAGAAGACAGAAGGCTGCTATTGTGTTGGGAGGTCATCTTACTGTTTTGGGATCACATCTTGTGGTGATACTATCTTAGAGGAAGTTGAGGGGTTTTATCCATTTATGGTTTCCCCTCCTAAAATCTTTGTGTCTCTTGTCTCTTGTGATTTGCTTATGTTATTGCTATGCTTGTTATTCTCTCAGTAAAAATATCCTAACATAATGCTAGCTTAAATGTTGAAAAACTAACAATTTCTTGAGCTATAAGAAGCCTTCAAAAATAAAATTTCCATGGACAATTGGTCCCCTTCCAATCAAAAGTAAATCAGCCCTTTCAATTATCAAAATCATGTTCACAGAGATGGTATTTTTAGTAGAAGTTGCAGTTAATTATGACCCTCACCATGTCATCTCAGATAGGAGAAAAGAGAATAAAAATAATCCAATTGAGCATTCTGAGGTGGAAGGACTGTTTGAAGCAACAAATTGGATGTATTACCCCAAGGAGGTTAATAATGGTGAGAATATGCACAAATATTCACTTCCATCTACACCTGGGAGATCTTCTCCTCAACATGATCTTTCTAGTATTGTTGCAATAGCTACTCATATTAGTCCATTGGCTATTTTTTCTGAAAAAAATGAATAAGAGATATCTCTCAGAAGCCATGGATGTAGATGAAGAAGACACTGCCTGGACCCCCAAGAAACAAAATATTGAAAAGGCATGACAAAAACTTGCAAAGGTCACAAAATCCAAAGGAAAAAATAAGCAGATGAAGGTCAAAGTCCTAGACTTTGAGATCCAGGAATATACCTTTCATTAAATTCCTGAAGGAGCCACATCTAAGTACAAATCCAAGAATGAATTGCTAGACAGATAAAAAGATGTGGGTGAAAAAAATTTTAATGAAAAATGAAGTTGTATGATGAAGTAAGAAATTTTTCTGGTCAAGATGTATCCCTGGTGACTATTAGGGATTGGGATAAAGGCACATTGAATTTGGTTGTAACAACATGAAATAAAGTGGCTGAATTGAGGATGAATTTGAAGAAGATTCCTACAACTGATATGATACATTTACAAAGAGAAACAGATGATATCATTTATACTGATTTGTTACAAGCAACATTGTAGGTGTCAAAGTTGTAATCAAGTAATAAAAGAGTTGAAGATTTACTCAGAAAGGAGAAGGTGGAAATTAAATCCCACCAAACGCATATTAAGAAGCTTCAAGTGGAATTATTAGCGGTTGAATGTCAAGCTGATAAGGGAGATTCCACCCATAAGTTGTTAAAATAAATGGAAAATGAAATTCAATTTCCAAACAAGAAGTTGAGTATCCCATCTACTCATCTTATACAAACCTCTAATCTAACAGAATTTGAAAACGAAAAAGAAGCTTTGAATACTGAATTGATTGATTGTAAAGCAAGGTTGTTGAAGTTGGAGGAAAAAGAAAAACAATGGGAGAAATATGCGGGACTTTGGGATGAAAAAGAGAAGGCCTTTGAAACAAAACAAGAAGAACTAGAAAAGGGACTAAAGGAAAGAGCAAGGATCATCAGGTGCAAGTTGTTTCACCTTCTATACAATCTGGTGCAGATTCTTTTTCCCAAGCTATGTCTCAGGCAAGTATTAGATATTTAGAAATCACTGGTTTAAAGAACCAGAATAAAATTTGGGAAGACATAGCTGAAAAGAAAGAACAGGAAAGAAAAAATTGGAAGATAAGTGTAAGGAGTTGGTAGAAAAAATACTAAATTGGAAAAACAGGTGACAGGACATGAAGCCTTACAGGGAGCTAAGCATCTCATCTAGGATGTACTGATAGAAAAAGAAGATAATCTCGTGCCATACTTGGATTTTATTCTAGACAAGGAGATTGTTACACAATAAACTAGAAAAAATGTCTTGATGGTAAAGTAGGTTTAAAAAAAAAACCATAGACAAAGCCAATAATGCAATCAGTTTTTTGAACAGTTTGACAGAAGAGGGAGTAAGGAAAGCAAATATCCATGATAGGGTATTGGTTATCACATGGGAGAGAATGGTGGTGAATAAGTATCATCATTTAGAAACATTTCAAGAAAAAATTTATGTTATGCATCATCAAATTAAGGGATTCATTGAATTGTTTAACCCTTTGCTCAAAAGAGGACTTCCTTTATTTTGGGAGGAGAAAGGAGGAATATGGTCTCAAAAGGAGTATAATGACAGATTACTCAGTTGTATATTAGATCACAAGAAATTTGATGTTATGTAGCAATAATCTTTGTCTAGAAAAGCACTAATTGATAACTTGGATGGAGATTTTGAGATGTTGTTCAAATTCAAGGCTACGTGTACCAAATTGCTAGACTTCTCTTATTCAGAAAACAAGGAGCTCAGGGTATTGGATAAGGAGATGATCAATCCAAATTTGACAGTTGTGGATCAATGGAAGATAATTGAAAATTACGAGAAAAGTAAATACAGGGTGCACCAATGAAGACAGAAAGCTCAAAGAGACAATTGTAGAATGTTTGGGTACACAGGGTACTCCCAAAAGACCGAACACCTTGAGCAACCACTTCACACAAATAGATCACAGATAAACACACTGATGTTTGTCACGTGGTTAAAACCCTCGAGAGGGAAATAGTCCACGGCCCCATCCAAATAGCTACTTGGAGCAATTTACTATGCAAAAGAAAGAAAGTTACATGAGCTTCTCATAATCGATCAACTAGCAAAGGACCCTCTATGCTCCTTAAATAGAGATCATAGACCAATCGGGTGTTAAGCCATAGATCAATGATAGGTATGATCTAAGAGAAGTTGAACCGTCAGATCACTCTATGTCTAGAACATATCATGACCGTCGGATTAAAATATTTACAAATGCATACTAAAGAAACACACTTTTACCTAACAGATATATTACACAAGTTGATCTTAACTAACTCCTAAGTGTCTAAATATCCTAACATCCCCCCTTAAGAACAACTTGCGATAGGATTGAAGGATTTACAAAAGTGACACTATTAGGAGAAGGAAGGAGGCATTAGAGCCTATCCCCCCTTAAGGACACATTCCTGAACTCCTAACATAGATCGAAGTTTAGAAAACTTCACTTTTGTAAGAGACTTGGTGAAGATGTCTGCAACTTGATCATATGTATGGCAATAGAGCACTTCAATAACATTATCATGAACAAGATTTCTGATAAAGTGCATGTGTAGCTCAATTTTTTTGTTGCGCTGATGTAGAACTGGATCTTTGGCAAGCTTGATGGCACTTTGATTGTCGCACCAAAGTGGAGTAGGCTGCTGCTGCTCAAATCCAAACTTTGAAAGGATCTGTCGAAGCCATAAAGCTTCCTGACTAGCATTAATTGCAGCTCGATATTCTGCTTCTGGTGAAGAAAGAGAAAGAGCTTGTTGTTTCTTACAAGCCCAAGTGATAGGTCCAGATCCCAGACTGAAAACATAACCTGTAGTACACTTTTGATCATCAAGATTGTCGGCCCAATCTGAATCAGTGAAACCAACCAACAAAGGTTTCCCCCCTGTACTGTAATGAATCCCAAACTAAATTTTACCTCGAATATATCAAAGTATTCTTTTTGCTGCTTTCCAGTGACTTTCATTAGGAGTTTGCATATAATGGGAAACATGACCAACGGCAAAGGAAAGGTCAGGACGGGAATGAGTCAAGTATAAAAGACTACTAACAAGCTGACAATACAAGGTGGCATCTAATTTAGGGGAAGTACAAGTGGCATAAAGTTTGAGTCCAGACTAGAAGGGAGAAGGGGCTGGTTTAAAATCTTCCATGTGGAATTGACAAAGAAGGTCACAAGCATACTTAGATTGGGAAATAAAGATTCCTTCTTTCATTTGCAAGACTTGGAGACCAAGAAAATAATGCAAATGTCCTAAGTCTGACATTTCAAAATTTTTCTTAAGACTGGATTTCACATGGATTATAAGTTTAGGGTCACTACCAATAAGGATAAGATCATCAACATAAATAAAAAGTATGATGAGATGGTTTCCTACTTTCTTGGCATAGACATTGGGGTCAGAATATCATCTAGAAAAAATAGTGTCAAGGAGAAAGCTATCCATTTTCGGCATACCAAGCTCTAGGAGATTGCTTAAGGCCATATAAGGATTTCTTAAGGAGACAAACAAGGCTAGAGTTATCTTGAACATATCCAGGAGGTTGTTCCATGTAAATTTCCTCCTGTAAATTACCATGTAAAAACGCATACTTGACATCCATTTGATGGAATTCCCAGTTATGTAAGGCTACAAGGGAAAGAACAAGGCGGATAGAATTCATTTTTGCAACAGGAGCAAAGGTTTCATTGTGGTCAATCCCTTCAACTTCAGAAAAAACTTTGGCAAGTAACCTTGCCTTAAGTCTTTCAATACTTCCATATGATGCAGACTTAGTTCTGTAGACCCATTTACATCTGACAATTTTTCTTCCTTTTGGAAGAGGAACAAGATCCCAAGTATCGTTTTCCATTAAGGAACGATATTCTTCATCCATAACTACATCCCAATCTGGATTTCCTAAAGCTTTTGCAAAAGTTTCTGGATCATGATTCTCAGAAACTTGAGCCAAAAGAGAAGAGGCTCGTTGAAACTGAGAATGTGTTCGACGTTGATCTCTAGGATTACCAGCAAGATCACCAACTGCTTCACATGTTGAATGGACCCATCAAGGAAGTATTGGTGCTGGTGCAATTGGAGGAACATGAGCAAGCAGAGGTGGATTTTAATCCTCACTGTCATCATTAGAAACTAGAGTTGGAAACCTGTCAAGCAATTTGGAAGAAAAAGAAGAACGCACAATCGTTGAATCAGGCTCGCAGGCCAAAGATGGCACACCCGCCAAGTTAGGCTCACAGGCCAAGAGATTTTCATCAAATTTAACATCTATTCTAATGATTATATCATGAGAATGTGGAAGAAGAAGTATATAACCTTTTACATCTTCAGAATATCCAACAAATATGCACTTTTCACTTTTAGCTTGCAATGCTTTCTGTTTTTCATCCAGAATGTGAGCCCATGCTTCACAACCAAACACATGGAAGTGACTTACATCTGGTTTAATTTTATTCCATGCTTCTTTCGGTGTTATACCTTGTAAAACTTTAGTGGGTGTGCGATTAACTATGTAATTTGCACAATTTATGGCCTCAGCCCAATATTGAAGACTTAGTCCCTTAGATTGGATCATACAATTATCCATTTCTTTTAAAGTGTGGTTTTTCCATTCAGCTACACGATTTTGTTGTGGTGTATATGGAACAATGTGTTGTTGTTGGATTCCTTGTTCAGTGCAGAAAGTAGTGAACTTGTTGTTAACATATTCTCCTCCATTATCAGATCTTAGCTTAATAATTTGATGACCAAAATGTTTTTCAACAAGGGCCTTGTAGGCCAAGAACATGTTAAATAGTTCGCTCTTAATTTTTAGGAAGTAAACCCAAGTGCGTCTGGAGTAGTCATCAATGAAAGTTAAGAAATATATGAAACCAAAAAAGGATGCAGATGGAAGAGGGCCACACAAGTCACTATGCACAAGCTCCAAAGGAACTGAGGTGTGCCAAGAGGCACGTTTGTCAAAACTGTCCTGATGATGTTTTTCGAGTACACAACCGAAAAAAACAACATCCTTGCAAGATACCATTGAAATACCAGTCACCATATTGTATTTACATAGTTGTTGCAATGAGCGATAATTTAAGTGACCAAATTGCGCATGCCAAAGTTTGCTCAAGTTATCACTCTGAGCAACAAAAACTGAAGGAAAAGATGATGACCCAAAGTTGTTAAGATTGTACAACCTGGTAATATCATCAACAGTTCCAGTAGCAAGGACATTTTGAGGATTTTTAAAATCCTTGATTACAACTTGGTGAGGTGTAAACGTCCTAGTTTTACCATCACCTGAATGAGTAATTTGATAGACTGATAACAAATTGCAGGAAATTTTTGGAACACATATTACATCACTAAAATGACCATTTTCTACTGGAATTGTTCTAAATCCTACAACACTTAGAGATCTATCATCACCAACAAATATTTGTTTGGTGTTACATTCATGCATAGTATAAAAGATGGGTTGATTATAGCCATATGATAAGATGCTCCAGAATCAATGAGCCATTCATTTGAAGTAGAAGAAGAAGATGCAGTATAAGAGTAACTAGAAGCACAAAGTGCATGTCGATGAGAGTTAGTTTCTAAATATGAATCTAGGCTGATGTGGTGCTTCTTCATTGCTGCTTCCAAGGCTGCCATCTTTATGTGAGATGCACTTTTACAATAAAGTAACTTGAAAATAGAAATTGCATGCACTAAAAAGTAGCTTAATAAGACTTGAACTCAAGACCTAATAAGGAATAAAGCAACTTTGGACCAAGTGAGCTAAGTTTAAAAGGTACGTAAAATAATGGAAAGAGGAAGGGGGTTTTTTTTAACTCTTCTCTCTCGTTCTCCGTGCTGGCCTTTTTTTTTGCAAATCACAAAAAAACAAAAAAAACAAAATTCCACACAATGGAGTTAGATCTCGGTTAGCTTACCCGGAAAGTCTATGTTTTCAAGTTTTCTCGTTGTTTCTGATTTGATGTGATCGCACAAGGTGCACAACAAAGAGCATACGTAGCTGAGAAGACAAGAAAAAAACTTTCCCTTATTGTTTCTGATTCGCCGCGATTGCGCAAGGTGCACGGAAAAGAGCATACACAGCCAGGGAAGGCAACACCATGAGACTAAAATAGTAAATATCTAATAATAAAATTGATAAAATATGAGAGATTTAAAAAAAATAAAACAAATCCGCACTGTAACATTATACCTTCAGATTTTCCAGAATGGGTGTTTCTGGAACAAACGGAAACAGTTTTCGATGAAACAAAAATTGTTTCCCAATGGAAATGCCACTCCAAACGCAAAGGAATAGATCCCATAGGCCACAAATGCACATAAAATCTAGAACCAAAAACCCTTTCAAAGTTTCGACAACACCGGTTCCAGATATTGATCAAAACCAAAAGCGGCTCTTCATAAACGCTCTGATACCATGTTCGGGTACACAGGGTACTCAGAAAAGACTGAACACCTTGAGAAACCACTTAACACAAATATATCACAGATCAACACATTGATGTTTGTCACATGGTTAAAACCCTAGAGAGGGAAACAGTCCACGACCCCAGCCAAATAGCTACTTGGAGCAATTTATTATGCAAAAGAAAGAAAGTTACATGAACTTCTCATAATCAATTAACTAGCCAAGGACCCTCTATGCTCTTTAAATAGAGATCGTAGACCAATCAGGTGTTAAGCCATGGATCAATGGTAGGTATGATCTAAGAGAAGTTGAACCATCGGATCACTCTATGTCTAGAACATATCGTGACCGTCGGATTAGAATATTTACAAATGCATACTAATGCATACTAAAGAAATACACTTTTACCTAACGGATATATTACACTAGTTGATCTTAACTAACTCCTAAGTGTCTAAATATCCTAACATAGAATGATCAAGCAAGACAAAATCCTAAGGATGCATTATTTCTTTAAATCCATCATGCCCGCTACCCCCATATTTTCTCTTTATGTAAACCATGGAAAATGTGCCACGTTAAAGTTTGTTGGAAGTTTGTTTCTCAATTTGTGACTAATTTTGTCCCAGTTTCAAGGTTGGTCTCGGGGGTCTAAGACACTATAAGTATACCCTCAACAGAGGAAGAAAGGGTTGAAACCTATGAGAATTTTGCGTTATTTAATTTTGAGATTTGTCTTTAATAAAAGTTGTAGAGCTGAATGCTGGCCTTTGAATGTAAAAAATCATATATATTTCTCAGTTACAGTCTATGATTTATTTCTTTATTGTGCATGTCCTTCTTGTTAATCTTTCCATTATGTTTTCTTTCATATCTATAAGATAAGTGTGTGATAGTTTCAGAATTCATACTTGGTTATCCAATGTCTATCGTTTCAGATATCCACAGATTGTTTCTACCAAAGTTAATGCAAAATTCATCCTTGTTGGTGCTTTGTGTTAATGGACTATCATCATTTCTTCCTTGTCACCAAACCAAAATTTTATTGACTGTAACCGAAGTATTATCTTGCTTTTGCATACATTTCCCTTGCAAATGGCTCTGTGTTTCTTGATAACTGTGACTCCATAGCCCAATGTACCCTTACCCTGTTTCAACCACTACAATATTTGAATTACATTTCATGTCTATATCTGGCCTTGTTATATATCTGTGAGATATCCCTATCTAGAAATAGAGAAGCCAACTCCCTTTCTTAAAGTGGTTCTACTGTTACCTCGGGGTCCGCCTTCCACAACCTTGGGTGTGATTCTGAGTGCTAACAAACTAGCGTCATTGCCGGGGAGGAAGAAGTGCAAATCATCCCTGGGAGAAATGACAAATATTCTAAGAAGAAAGGGTTTATGTGGGAAAATAGAGACTCTTGCAGTTGAATAATGAAGCAATTCTCAAGAAAATTTGAAATGCTTACCCACTATTTTCAGAAATACTCACCTTCTGTGGACAGAAGTTATTTCCCTAGCCTGAAACACTAGAAGCTAGAACAAAGGATTCAAAACAATGATAATCACTTCCCCTAATATTGATAGATGCTTGGAGTGGATTCTTTCACCTATCATACTATGTGATGTGACAGTCTTCTGGAATGTTGTATCTTCACAGATTTACCTGCATGAAACACACAACAAATCACATGCAAGATCAAAGCACCAAGTACAATCTATAATCCTATGCCAATGACTAAGGATTTCAACAATGAAACAAGTGATTCATACACAATATTATTCATGGGAAGGGAAATTTCATTGCATAAATGGAATAAGAGAGAGAAATTATAACCACGAGCCTTAGTGTTGAGAAGTCTCTTCTCAAGCAAAACCTTACCTCCAAAGCTTCAAACTTTCCTACCAAATTCCCATTTTCCTTGGCTAGATTTCGCCATAGTTTTGATGTTGTAGTATAATCTTTCTCCCGTTACCCATGGGGGATGAGCCAATACTTATAGCCATGAGAGGATAGGGAAGGTTGAGATTCTTATGGGTGAGGTGGAGGGGAGATCCTACAAGGATGTATCTCAAGCCCAGGTGGTTCAGGAGTCTAGGGATGAGGTTGACATGAATCCGAGCTTTGAGAAGCTTCGTGAAACTTCTCTTTTTACCTTTAAAACTCGAGCACTGCACTTTGTTAACTAAGATAGAGTGTTACCCATAGTGCACCGCTCATTGTAAGAAGGCATGTGGAGTTGGCACTGCTTTTTGTCCGTGGAAAATAGGCGTTACACATAGGTGTGATGCACATTGTCCATAAGGAAAGTGCGATGGTGGAAAAAGGAATGAAATCACTAATCCTGGACCAAAATCAATCCCACAACTTAGTAATTTGAGACAAGTTCTGATGTTTGGTTCTCATAATACGATGATGATGAGGAATGTGAGTAACAGAATTCCCCCAAAATCATGAGGCTAGAGGGATAGGATAGGTGAAGGCTTTGTAAGTACAAGTTATCACCTCGAGGAAAGATTTCACCGATTCAAGATCTTCATTAAGCAAGCTCATTCTATAGTGTATCAACACTTTGACTCATATCCATATGACTCTCATCATGGTTGTGTACCAATACAAAGCAGATCCATGTGAAGTACAAACAATCATGGATACTAGAATACAACGTATATCCATGTGAAGAAGACTCAAACTTTGACCTAACTACCATACATACAACGTAGATCTATGTCATACATACACAAATTTGAGCATGACCACGACCATACAAATGTGGATGCATGCTAGGACTTGTTCAAATACTCCAACGCAACCTGGGGGGAAAGTAATGAGCACTAAATAGATACCCATGGTCTTCATCTCGTCTTCAATAAAGTATGATTATATCCATGTGATTACAATGTCTTGATGTCGAACATGGTAGAAACCACTTGATTACCGATCAATGATGACAACCGTTAACAAGTGCAAGGGAGATCACCATTGATGTTGATGATTCCCAAGGTACTCCAGTACAATCTCCTGAATGTGAATGGATGTTTTGATGTCAAACCTTTGGTTGAATATTTCGATCAAAATTCAATAGCGTAAACCTATTGTCGAAAGCGAGAGAATTTGTCATTAATGCATACTGATCTCAAGATACTACTTGGTTTCTAAGACTAATTCCCAAATGGTGAACTAAAGCCGACAGGAATAGTCTCGTCGAAGGAGGGCGATGATGAATCTCTCATCGATGACACGAAACTCAGAAAAAAGTTTTGGAATTTGAGTATGATGTAACCATAGGACTAACACAAAGGTAGTTTTGACTGCAAATGTAAAATCTCAATAGAAATCTCCTTTGAACATAGGGTGAAATGACCAAATACTTAGCAACATTGACTTAATGAGAAGGACACCAAGACATAATGCGATGATGGATGATGAATTCTTTGAAAGAATTAAAGGAATAAGATGACTCATGAAAGCGGATCAACTCAGAAGCAAGCTGAATACCCAATTGACTGAATGAAATGCAGATAAGTGCCATGTTCAAAGGTGACCACAAACTGCTATTATTGCAAATTAAATATGGTTCCCTTCCCTTACTATCGTAACTTAGTCAATCCAAACCGAAAAAGGGGTAAACTATCATCTGAAAGACGACTCTTCAATTCCTTTTACGAGCATGAAGAAGACAATTTCACTCGGAAATCTTTTCACATTTTGAGATTAACAAAAGAGCTTAAAGAGGACTCTACTAGGGTTTCTTTTCATGAGAAAGGTTTAACGAGCCTGAAAGGAAGTAAAATTTGACTCGAAATTTAGTACTAAGTTTAACGAGCATGACTAAAATTTGAAAATAACACTTGTGAGATTTTTCCATTTTGCATGAGGACAAAAAAGTCAAAAATAACTCATTTATAACCAAAAAATTGATTTCTCCTTGCCCTAAAAGCCTCAAAACGACCATTAGACTCCAAAAATATTAAAAACTAGGCTTTATATACTATTTGAGGGTAAATATTTAACAACATAAGTAAAATAATTAAATAAAACCCAAAAAATATTTTAATAAAAGCTAGTAAATAGTAAAAACGAATTACCATTTGCATTTTTACTATTTTGAGAGCATTTTGAGCCATTTACGATGCAGATTTCAGACAAGGATTGCAGAGCCATCAGTCCACCGTTTTCAGAACCATCAGTTCCAGGTAAATTCTAAACTCATTCCCAATATTTTCATGGTTTTCTTTTCCAATTACATGCATGTTTTAGGGTTTTAGGAGCATTTACCCAAAGGGAAAATGCGCCCATCGGGTAACACTCTTTCCTCTTTTGGGAAAGGTGGTGCCAAGGTGGCACCAAGCATTTTCCTATAGAAAAGGGTAGTGGCACTGCTCTTTCCTAACAGGGGACAGGAGGTGCCATAAGTTTCCCTAGAACGTAGTGAAAATAGGCCAAAATAATGAATTTTAAGTACTTCAAATTGTTGGATTTATGTTCTAATGCTTTGTTTTAACTTTTTGGCAAGCTATATTGAGCAAAATATGGTGATCTGGAAAGAAAGAGAGCAAGATCTTGATGAAATTAGGATTGGGAATGATCCTAGGACTATGGATTCTTTATGTGGGTGTGGGCTCTTGAAATTCTTCAACGTGCCCAGCATGAGGTCACAAGTACAACTACTAGACTACATTCTCAGGATGTGGAATCTTGAGAAACAGTATTTTGAGGTAGGGGCTCATGTTTTGACAATGGAAGTAGAGGACATATACTTCTTTATAGGATTATCATGGTAGGGAGTGCCCATTTCATTGATTGGACCTCATGTTGTGGAAATCACCACATAGAGTCTTATTGATCGTTACTGCTTTCTAGGTACCCAAATGTGTGGAAATAAAATACCCATTAAGGCCATTAGAGATATAACTCTTCGTATAGTATTGTTCACCATGCAGCTAATCTTGGGGAGCCAAAATTCTCACCAAGCATCTTGTGCACATATTCTCTATTCCTTGGAGGCAATGGCACCCACGATCTTCAACTGGGAAGAATCCCTACTTGTTACTCTCAAGGAGAATATGACCAAGTGTCGGTGAGGAGAGTTGAAGCGGTTTGGTTATGGCACTATCTTAGTGTCATTTTTCTTTGAGAGAGTTCAACACCTGAGGTCACAAGTGGCCTTCACTGAGTTGAGGGTACAGAATCTTTGTATGTTGCATTGGGTGGAGGATATGGTCTTCCATGGTGGTGGAGGTTCCAAGGTCAAGTACAGGACCACATTCTTCTAGTGGCTATATGATCAGCTCCTCATGATTGAGGACTATGCATATGTCAATACCGACTTCAAGGGAGATCTAGATATGGCCCTACCTGTAGATGCTCAGTGGGGTGATATGGGTGAGTAAGACACTAAGATATTGAAATTTTTTATATTTTATGTTTTATGATTTTTATGAGTGTTAAAGAGACCTACTTTTATCATGCATATGTGGGATTGGAATGAATTGGGGAGTCATATCCCATTGACAAGCGAGTGGGGGCCCGATTTGTACATAGAGGAGACGACGAGATGACCAACTTGGAGGAAAAACTCATCTGGTTGACACTAGATATCATGGACATCACTATGAATGACCTCCCTGTGAGGTATCTGAGACACACCATGGGAGTGTCAAGCCACTTCGAACGCTTTCTACATAGAGTGGCAACAGTCGTCATGTGATATCATGAGCACCACTAAGGTCCCACATGATGTAGACACTGAAAGATATATAGCTTCGGTATTTTTGTTATTTTGTATATCTAAAAGCCAGCGTGCTTCAGTCAGGGTCTCGAGACCATTTTTTGTAAAACACACTTTTGATATATATACAGACTTATCTCTTGGTGGTCTATCGGTTTTCAACCATGGAATGATAGTTATATGAGTTGTATGTATTTTTAATATTTATGTTTATTTACAATGAACCATGTTATTTTACTTATAAAACATCATGAATGAGCAATGTACCAATCTATCATGTAATTGACAAGTGAGACTACAACCATGTTACAAGATCTAGGGACATGTTGATAAGTAATGGATTCGAATGACCTTTCCAACAAACATAGTCTCCAAAAAATTTGAAGGAGTATCAGGTTTTGAATGGCATAAACATGATTTAAATGAGAAACCACTAACTTAGAGTCCATATATACTACCAAATGGGAAATGTCACAAGAGGTAGCTTCAGTTAACAAACCTATCACCGCATGATACTCGACAATGTTATTGGTGGTCAGACGTATACAAACCACTCCTAAACTAATAGGTCATGATCTTGTGAATATAATACCTAGATGACTAAAGAAAGAATCAAGGTGTGATGGCAAGCACCATTAGTAAAACCATAAAAGGCCATCTGATCTGCAGAATCAAAACACGGGATAAACAACATTGATAAGAAATCAAAACCATATTAATATTAATAAAACCACACTAAGAGTCAAAAAATGTACATATATACAAGGCATTAATGCAAAATATATCTCAAGCATGGTACCTTTTCAGGTACAACCCATCACGAGGTTTCCCGAAAGGTATCCCATCATAGTCCAAAAGCTCATATGCCCATTTTTTTAAGACTTTACTTATGATATAAGGACCATACCACATTGATTCAAGCTTCCCCTTCCCAAGTTTTTCATGCTTCTGATCATAGGTTAGAACCAGATCTCCTTCATTAAAAACACGAGGCTGAACTGATTTATCATATTGATCCTTGATTCATTTTTTGTGTGACTCATTGGCAAAGGAGGCATCTCATCGAGTCTCATCAAGGTTCAAAAGATAAAGAAAACATTCTTCTTTGGTAGAAGTGTTGGGTAGAAGCTCAACTGCAAGCTTGAGTGATGGAATTTCACACTCGATAGGTAGGACACCTTCCATTCCGCAGACTAATTGAAAAGGCATAAAACCAGTTTTTGTTTTGAATGAAGTGTTGTAGGCGCATAGTGCAAAAGAAAGAGTTAAGTGCCAATTAGATTTATGATCTCCAACCATCCTACAAAGTATAGTCTTCAATACTTTGTTAATGGATTCAACCTGTTCATTAGCTTGTGGATAGTAAGGGGTTGAGTTTTCGTGAAGAAAACCCAACTTGGTACTTAGCTCATCCTTCATATGATTACAGAAATGAGATCCATGATCAGTTGTTATGGATGGCAAAACTCCAAACCTAGTTGTAACATGATTAAATAATAAGAGGGAGATATTCTTACCATTCTCTACATATGTAGGAATTGCCTCATCCCATTTCGTGAAATAGTCCACAGCTACTATAATGTAACCATGCCCCCTGGCTGAGGTAGTCTTGCAATGCATAAAGTCAATCCCCCATCTGAAAAAAGGGCCAACAATAATTATGGGGTGTAATGAAGCAGGGTGGGTGCACTTTTTTGGAAAGAAAAGATTACAGGGTGGGAATTTTTTAACCACTTCCTAACAATATTTAAAGATTGAGTTCCAAAAGTACCCAGCACGAAGTATTTTCTGAGTTGTAGCTATCCCAAAAAGATGACCACCACAAGCTCTATAGTAGCATTCATTCATTACTTGTTCAGTGTCGTCATGAGTAAGACATCATCGAAGGATAGAGACAATACCACGTCGGTATAATATTTCATTAAGAATGGGTTAATACTTAGTGTGGTCACGAATGCCCCAGATATCATAACGTGATAGGTTGGGATTAAATATTTGGTTCTGGAGATATATGATCAAATCCCCATACCACAGGTCGTTCGTTCTTATCAAGGACAAGAATTCATCCAGAAATGAATCATTGGGCTCAGATTCCATGAGAGAATAGAGAATGTCACACATCAACTCCACGAAGACCAAAGACTTATTGGAAGTGGTCTTGGTGAATTTGAGATCAAATTCCTGTAAGATGACAATCCAACAGGAATATTTTCCCCCTAGTTCCTGACGGGTGAGAATATAATACATAGGGTTTTGATTTACAATTACGGTAGTGGTGCAAAGTAAGATGTAATGATGAAATCATTGCACAATGATGACTGTAGCAAAATCTAGCTTCTCCACGTGTGAGTAGCAGGTTTCAGAGTCAAGGAGACTCTTACTCAAATAGTATATCACATGGTCATTGATCGTTCGTATCTTCCTGCACTAAAACCATGCCAATGGTTGTAGTGGAGGCGGAAATGTAAAGCAGAAACTATTTTGAATAATTTGGGGGTGTAACATTGGTGAGTGTGTTATAGCATGTTTCAAATTATCAAAATATCTTTGATCCTGATCATCCCGTAAAAAGGGAGTGTTTTTTTTTAAAGAGACGCATATATCCATGTGTTTTCTCTACAAAATTGCATACAAAATGACGAATAAAGTTTGATTTCCCTTGCAAACTTTGGAGTTTAGTAATTTCTATCGGAGGTGGTAAGGCCACGATAGCAGAAATTTTTAAGGTATCAATTTGAATCACATCCATAGAAACAATGAAACCAAGTAAGTGTCTAGTCTCAACACAAAAAAACACACTTGTGTGGATTGAGCTGAATATGGTAATGACGAATTCGAAGGAATATATGTCTAAGATTCCTAGAATGATCTTCCCACTATTGTGAATGAGAAGCTAAGTCATCTAGATATAGTTCCACTATGTGTTTTATATCATAAAAAGCATAAGACATAGCTCATTGGAAGGTAGCTCTAGCATTCTTCAAGTTGAAAGGAAACTTTCGATAGGCGAAGGTTCCCCATGGGCAAATAAATGTAGTTTTGTGCTAGTCAGCAGTTAAGATCTCAATATAATTATAGATGGAAAATCCATACATAAAGGGGAAAATGACACTTCCAGAATAGTGTTGGGCCATGATAGAGCACAAGGAAGAAACCGGTGTGCAAGCGCAAGAGGAAAAGTAGGAGCGCGATGGAGTAAAAGTAGGTAAAGGAAGGAAAGGAATCGTAGAAGAGAGAAAGTTGTGACGAGGAATGGGGCAACAAAGGAAAAGTAGACCCAGAGTCGGTGGAATATTGGTAGGTAGAAGAGTAAGGATGGAAATCGACAGGTCAGGAAGACCATAGGAGTTCGAGTCGGCGGAAGACTAAAGGATGCTTTTTGCGGTTAGTTATGGCCTATGATAAATGTAATAAAGGAGGATTTTGTGGCTAAGTATGGCCTATAATAAATGTATGAAAGACGTTTTTGTGGCTATTTATCATTGTAATAACTGAGTTGTACTCATTCGACCCTGTGCGGTCTTCTAATATCTATAAATAGGAGAAACTCGTTCTGTATAAGGGGTCGGAGAATAGTTAGAAGTATTGGAAAGAATCAGAGAGAAGTCTTATAATAGGAGAAGGCTGTTGAGCTGTAGATATGTAGTTGTGTGGATAGACCATTTTCTAAGAGTCATTATGCATCTAAGTGTGCAGATAGTAGGGTAGAAGAGTCAATCCAGGATGTGTGCAGATCAGTAGGAGTAGAAGAAAATCATAAAAATAGAGAGCGTGAGAGAAAGAAGAGTCTAAGCTAAAAATACATATCTCAAAATAGTCTCCAAGTCACAGAATACAAGTTGCCATATATTTTCCATGCCAGATGAAGAGCACCTTCGCGGTTTTTACCTAGATGGGTTTCCACATTATTTCTTGTGTCACTGAATTTGAATGTTGAATGTTTTCTTGTTTTGCATTATTTATGTTTATTGCTTAAGTGAATGTCACAATACTAATACAAGTAGTTGAATGAATGAATGACTAAAGCATCGTTGAATTATTCTATATTATTTCATGCCCAAATACTATTAAGTTTAAATATTGTCACACCATTGTCATTTACTATTAATAAATCATCTGTGTCACACAGTTGCGCTAGTTGTTAAGTTTTCAAGGACAAGGTTGTGTCACACGTCGGTTGTGTCACACTGTTGTGCCACTGTTGAGTAGTAAAAGACTCCCTCCTTCTGACTCTATCAAGCACCTTGGTTGCACACTAAGGAATTGTAATCCCTCACCAACTGCGGAAACATGGTTCGGGTGAGACTACGCCTACCTCGCAAGTGTTTCTGGTAGATCTCGCTTTGTAGGGCCGTTGTCTTTGGTTTTTTTGTTGGTTTCATGGGTCTGTTGAACCTAGGTCACGAGAGTGGGGAAAATTAGGCCAAGAAATGGTTCCATTTTTGGGACCCCTAATCATTTGATTCAAGGGAAATGTTGTGGAATCTGACAAAGAAGGAAATCGAGGATTGGTTTGAGTCTAAGACAGTAGCATTTGTGCAAGAAGAGAGCGCAAGATCATGTTCGAGCATAGAATACTAGTTGGACCGATACATATACTATGATATTCACAAGATCTTCTTTGAAATTTTTTTTTGTTGTGTTGCATGAGCGGTTGTCAATATAGGTGACTCAGTAGACAAATTTCCAGAGAAGAGAAGTGATCGAGTGGAGTGCTCAGCTAATTTGTGAGTTAACCAATGTAAGTAACCCCATCTCTAGAGCTGTTGATTTTTGGGTCGAGAGTATTTTGCAAGGGTATATTACTAAGTTTGCAATAGAGACGATAACCTATTATAGTGAGGTGGAAATAAATATTTTCCAAGGACCCCGAAGAAGGTACTTGTTATCGATAAGTACATGGATAAATATGCTTGTGTGTGAGAAGGGCATTTTGCAGTTGAGCAGTTGAGTCGCATATCCATAGGAGGGGATATGTCATGGACGACCTGTAAAGAAAATGGGAAATTGTGAGATGAGATGTTCTCAAGAAGTGCAGAACTTGAAATAGAAGTTGTATTCCTAACGAGTGGAAGGAGATTTCGGTCAGGAAAAAAAAGAAAGATAGTAGGAGGTAGACGGACTCCTATTCTGTTCAAAGAAAGTGAGTGCGAAGTTGAATCGCCACTAGTCAAAGGGTCTTGCGATGAAGAAAAAGACTATAGCCCAATTTATGAAGGAGCAGAAGAATCCGAAGAGTCTGTGTAGAGACCAAGAACAAGGTGCAACTTCACCACGCCACGAGTATCGCTAGAGCTAAGATCTAGAGCCTCATCTCCTGAAAGAACTGTTAATACCGATAGTGTGAGTACTGCGACTAGCATGCAAGGAATTATGCCTTCATTAGATTATTCATGGAACATCCTTGACACCAACACAATGTCTAGGGTAGATATTAGATTACCCACATTCAATAGGAATGGAGCAGAAGATCCAGAGAAACATTGGTTCCTTTTGCAAATTTGTTTGGATGGTTCACCAAGTTCATAATGCAAACATAAGAAAAGTACAGATGATCACAAATCTGCGAGGTCATGCACTGGACTAGTTTATGAATTTTTTCATAGTACCCAAAGGAACCCCATAGAAGACGCTTGATGAGATATGAGTCACGATGATTTGTGAGTTTAGAAACCATCAATCTAAGTCGTAGTGCATCACTGAGATCAAGGAGATAAAGCAGTTACCGACGAAGTCCGTATAGGATTTCGATCAGTGGTTTAAAACCTTGATGGAAAAATTTAGTTTCCAAGTGTCGAATGTACAGCATAAAGAGTGGTTTATTGTTGTGTTACTACCACACATCTGAGATCCTTTGATGCAACAGAAGATTGTGTCACAGATAGAACAGTTAGAACTAGCAATGAAGATGGAATCCTCGTCGATCGGAGATGGTGGTGCAAGAATGATGCAAATTTAGTTGCAATTAGCTAATGTGACATTATAGCTTCAGGACATTAAGAAGGGAAAAGAATCCCAAGAGGACTTGTGGTGCACCAGATGTCAAATGAATGGACACACCAAGGATAATTGTCCATCGTACATGAATTATATCTCGTCGGGTGCACCAAATCCATTGATTACCCATCGACTACCCTAGTGCTGAACATGCCATACTAGAGGGCATCGCGATGATGATTTTCTATACTTGTAGAAGATTGTAAGTACGCCAGCCAGCCTTTTCTATAAACTCTGAAAATCAGTAGGGCAGTGGTGAGAAGGATTGTAGGGAATACCAGCTCCTGAAGGAGAAGATAGTATACACCTACTTGATGAAGAATGATGGGAAGGCTCAGGAGGAATTGCACTATCAGCATGTGCCTTTCCCACAAAATCAGTATCAGAATCAGTACCCACCGCAGCAACCACACCCTCAAGGAAGGGGGGGTGGAAACTTCAGAGGTAGAGGAGGAGGAGGATTTGGAAGAGGAAGAGGTCAAGATGTATGTTATAACTGTGGATAGTTGGGCCATTATTCTAGATATTGCAATGAACCTTCAAATACATGTTCATATTGCAAAGTGCAAGACCATAATGTGGATCAATGTCCCCAATTGATTGCAAAGTGAAAAGCTAGGAATGTGGGGGTTCCTCCTAACATTGTGCAGAATCCCAATCCAAATCCTAACCCTAATGTTCAAATGATTGTTGCTAAGCCAAGAGATCCAAGCGTTGTTTTCATAACATGAGGAGGTGTTATGACTGGAGCCGATCAATATAAAACACAAGAACAGGTGTAGGTACGACTTGCGGTGCAGAAGAAGGTACCATTCAATGTTCGAAAATAGAAGCAAGTATTTTTGGACATGCAACCAAAATTTGTAGATCCAGAACAGCCATCGACCTCAAATGAAGTCAAGGAAATGCCTGAAAGATTTCAACAATTATTCCAGAAGCAGACTCCAAAAAAAGGTTAGTAAGCTCAAGTCATTTCTATCAAGTTTCTTAGCGCTAATTCAAGATAAATATGTTGTCACATAACTACAAGCACTGATAGAAGAAACCCCAGTAGAGTCGCAACATGGAAGGAGGGTTAACCATGTCAAAAATAAATTCAAAATAGGCCACAAGTTAAGAATGACTACATAGATAGGGGATTATGACATGGATTACATTATTTTAGATATGGGGTCGGACATCAATATTCTGAAGTGACAAACTTGGGAGAGCATGGTAAAAACACGCTTGGACTGGTCCCCTGACTAGTTGAGGATTGAAAATTAGGTGAAGGTCCTACCGATTAGTAGGATAATTCAAGTATCTGTTGACATTGAGGGGCTGTGCACATTCGCAAACTTTGAAGTAATCAACATTGTCAACGACATGAACCCATATCCCGTGCTTCTGGGGATAGATTGGGCCATAGATAATCATACCATTATAAACTTCAAGAAAAGGATCGCCTCATTTGAGGATGATGAGATGAGGGTAGTGTCTCCCATTGATCCACTGGAGGGACAAAGATATGTTGAACCAATCCATACTGAAGGATAGGGTGACTATCTATACCATATCTATAATGTCAGCTCCTTAAAAGATGATTATGTAAATCCTATAGCGGATGGAACCCTGACCTGGAGGAGTACTAGTTCCTACACATCATATTCGGGAGAGGCCTTGGATAAATGGAAAAACATATTGCATGAAGTCTCTATGCAGAGATGCGCCAGGATTACCAGGTCTGTGCAACGAGTGGAGAATCAGTCAAGGGAGTTACCCACATATGAATGGTTACCTAATCTTGTGACCTTCCTCAGTGAGTTTGAAGTATTGGTAACATAACCGCAGTGTTTTTCTACGTTAGACTATGTGCTGAAATCTACGCCCACTAGATGGTGGGGTACGCATAACCGGTCTATATATGAATGGCCACAGTGAAAAACGTTGTTGGAAGTTAGATTCGGAAAAGAAGTCACAGTCATGAGTCAGAACTACACAGGGTTGTCGAATCCTATTGAACACCTCAATTAGTGTCGCATGGAATTTGTAGAATACCCATGACAAGAATGGGTCCATAATTTCATACATACATTGGAAATGGCACCCAGGAGCTGGTATACATCCATGGAGCTGCGACAAGGAACTCAGGATTGGGACGAGACGGTTAAACAATTTGCATACACTTTTTCATTTACTGATGCGCAGCCGACTATCGATGCTTCTCTTCAAACAATCAAGGAGAAAATATTTGTTGAAATCCTTGTCAAAGTGACAAGTTCCCATCAATGCAGCGCGACCATCCACCAATGGATGGCTTGTTACAATTTGATCAAAGAAAATGAAGGATAAAGGTTAACCACTGAAAGAGGACCCGATCAAGTAAATGGTAAAAGCACTTCCGGTGGTTTAGGCACGACTTCAAACAACTCATTAGCCACTGAAAAGTGTTGCTTTCTGCAGCTTAGTGAATAGTCCAATAATGGAATTAACCACCGAAAGCAGGCAAAAAGTGTTGGGGAAAAATTGGTTTCGGTGGCTTAGGCAAAAACTCTGATGTTTCATTAGCCACTGAAAGGCTGGTCTTTTGACAGTTTAAAGGGATATCCGGAGAGGCCACTATCCACCAAAAGTCAAGTTCTACAACGACATTGGGAAAATGGTTTTGATGGCTTGGGTGAAAAGGTCAGCATTTCATTAACCACTGAAAGCCTTGTTTTTGGTGGGTAGCAGACGAATTCCCGAAGACCCTTAACCGCCGAAAAGGTAAAAAGAAAGAAACGGTTAGAAACCTATAAAATCAGAGCCCGTCAGCAAAACAGCGATCATCAAATGGCATGATAAACCACCGAAAGGACAGGAGCCTGCATCAAGGCGTGAGGAAATGAGTTAGGAGATCATTATTAAACTGATAAGGACTGATGTGAGTTGAAACCCTCCTTCTCCCTCCATCTTTCCAAAGAACTACAGACAATCCCCAATGAGTATCCAGGTTGATTTTAACATGATTGTTGGTCAAGGAGGCTCTAAAAGATCAAATAGAGCCATCACCCTCTGACCTAAGCATGAATCATGCAATTGAAAGCCCTCATAATCAATGCCCATTCTTCATTACACTCCGCTTTCAACTTTAGCATTTCTCACCACCAGAAAACCATCTCTAAGAGGCATCCTGCTAAAAACACTATCCCACAGAGCTTGATTTGATTGTTGCAGGTACCCAGGAGTGACATTCAGCAAATGGAGAAGGGAGGGCCTACTCTCAGGCAAGAGTTGGGAGACATCAGCTACCTAGAGGCACAAACAGAAGTCTATCAATTTTTCAAGGACGTTGGCTTCTATAGGTTTTATGAGAAGATTCAAGGTTCACACCAGCAGGTAGCTGAGGAATTTGATCTCTCTTTCGATGGCTCCAAGGCATTCATAGGAAAAGAATAATTTTTGATAAATGAAATCCTAATTACTGAAGTGACTGAACTCCCTAGTATAGGAGAGAAGTGGTTTAAAACCACCATACCAAAGGATGTAGAGTTCAGATCTTACCTGAAGCCTGAACATAGAGGGGTGGTGTGGAAGAAAAGTGTATCATCCTCCTGGATAGAAGAGAGGTGGAAGCAACTACTGAAGTCCATTGTGGTCTACATAACATGTGAAGGGAGATACAACAAGGCCATGATACAGGGAAAATCCCATTGAATTTGTCTTTCTACTTACTCAGGAGCTTGGCCAAAATGGCACACCAGGTGAAGGCTCAGCCAAACAAGATTGCTAGCAGACTGTCTCATCATGGTCTTATCCAACTTCTAATCCAAGAATTGCTGAAGAGGAGAAATATGGCATGGGATTATTTCTTATTTTGGAATGGTTTTGAAATAGGCATGCAGCCAGAAGAGAAGGGGAAGTGTCCTGCTAAAAATTCTAGCACACCAAGAGGTGGGAAAATGAAGAGAAGGGCTATATCCCTAGCAACAACAGAAAAGCCTCCTTCCTCTTCCAAATCCAAGAAGGTTAAAAGAAACTTGGATTTCAGTGAAAAGGGCCAGGAAGTTGTAACACACAGTGAGAACATCTTGAACCTGCCCTACTCAGATTCAAAAGAGGAAAAAGAGGAAGGTGTAGACCTAGCATTGCAGGTTGTAGCAGAGATTGAAGAACTCCCATCACCTACACCAAAAGAGCAAGATGAACCAACAGAGAAGGATTCCTCTAGCAAGCCCAAGAATCAAAGGATAAATCAATTGCTAAGGCAAGTGTATGAGATGGAGATTTTAGAAAGGGAGATAAAGAAAAATAATGCTACATTGACTAGTAGGAACAAGCTACTGCATAGCTCTTACCTAGAGCTGAGAGAAATGTATGCTTTCTTAAAAAGACTAAACAAAAGATACCTGAAAGACAACACAAGGATTTATAGAATGATTACTCTTCAGAGACTGCAGATGAAGGATGCCAAGCTAAACCCTAGCACTCACCTCACATTGGAAACCCTAGTTGAAGCTGCAGTAAGCCTTCAACCTCTAGAAGAAATCCAGGCTACTATTAACCTTCCTAACATAGAGCCTGTTGAAGAAGAAAGCGAAGAAGAAAAACTTGAAAGAACAATTTTGGAGGTGGCATAATAATTTTTGAATAACAGGGCTTTCGATGGCTTAGGAGGACGTTGAGGCAGTTCATTAGCCACCGAAAGAACCACTTTCGGTAGCTAACAGTTCCGATATTTTGGCCTCTTAACCACCAAAATCAAAAAGAGGCATAACATCAAATTTTGACATGAAGGACCAGTTTTAGGAGAACACGAATAGCTCGGGGACAAAGTATAAAGATGAAGGACGCTGAAGAAAACATCAAGGAAGGTATGCTTCATTTTTGTTTTGACATAAAGGAAGAAAGGGTCACCAACACTTAACTGTCAAAGTGGAACAGTGTCTTAACTAGCAGAGGACCAGTGGTAGTGATTTCCAGTACTTACTTTAGTTATCAAAAGGTTCAAACAGTGAACAAATTCTATAGTTAGTTAGACTAGTAGTTAATTAGGGTTTTTTTACCTAATTATGCAAAAAAAAAAAAATTGTCTATTTTTAGTAAATCAGATCCAATTTTTCAGGATTTGGATATTTTTGTAAAGGGCTATAAAGCCTAAGACTTATTTTATTGAAAGGGTTCGACTTCCGGGACTTGTAGACCATTGCTATTGTCAAGCTTCTCATATTGTTCATGACCTAATATAATCTCTTTTGTTATCATATGTTCAGCTTCCATTTGCTGGCTATTCAGTGCTTATGCTTGAATGCGTTATTCAGGTTTTATTCAGTTTATTGATGTTTGATAGCTATCATCCTATTGGCATATTGATGATTTGAATCATAAGTGCTTTCCTTGTCATGATTATCCATTTATATATATCTGTTTTATGTATGAATCTACCAGCATGATAAGTTCTCCATCTTTGCACCATAATGTCAACCTCTAAATAGTGGTAATTAGAAGCCTTATCCTTGATTGAAATTTATACATTTCTTGAGAGTGTGAGGTCCTATTGGTCACCTGACTTGGTCCACTTAGAAAACCCTAAAAAACATTTAAGTTACCAGGCATCCTCGAGCTACAACCTAGAGGAGTTTCCTGGAGTGATAACAAATTGGCGTCGTTTCCAAGGAGAGGAGACTGAAGCTCAGCTTCCCTGGGAGATGACATAGATCCTTGCTTTGATGATAGACAAATATTGGACACTATTCTGGTTGTAATCATATATGTGGTGACTCCATTGAAATAAGGTGGCTTCAAGAAGACCAAGGACTAGAGCAAACCCTGAAGGGCCACCAGCAACACTGGTTTCAGATCTAGAAGAGATTCTGAGAAGAGCTAGGGCTTCACTAAGGCAGACCAGTAGTGCTACAAAGGAATCTACATTAGGTATTTCAAGAAATATTTCTGCTATTATTTCTTCTACTGAAACACTTAATTCTCAGGAATTTATAAATACATCAGAAAAATTTAGGGTTTGGGAATCTTCTAGCACTGTTGCTTGTGAAGATCCAATCACTGGTGACTCCAGTGGGATAAGTTTAACACCATCACATTTCTAGCTACTACCTACATCAGTACTACCTTCCTCCACCCTTTCCATACCCATTTCCAATATGGTTTCCCCTCTAATGACCAAAATGGAAAGGATCTTGGTATCTAGTTATGCCCCCCTAAATTTTCCTAACCCTCTCTCAGCCATTCCCACTGGAGACTACCTCAACTACATGCCTAAGTTCACAGGAGAGAGAGATTTCATAGCTGAAGAACATCTAGAGGCATTTTACAGTTATGCTAAGAACATTAATATAGAACAGGAAGATGTGTGGACTAGGGTTTTTGTACAAATCCTAGATGGTCGGGCTAGGAAATGGTTCAAAGAACTGCCTGCTAGATTAGTAGCAGGCATTGAAGCCCTAGATGACATCTTTCTAAAGCATTGGGGAGAGAGGAGAGACCACCTCTATTATATCACTAAGTTTAGAAACATGAAAAGAGAGAATGGGGATTCTATCTCCAAATTCACCAAGAGGTTCAACAATATGTATAGAAAAATCCCCACTAAAATCAAGCCCACTGATACCTCGGCCAGGATAAATTATGCAAATTCCTTTGACTCTGCTTTCCTCCTGCTTCTCAGAGAAAGGAGGTATGCCTCCTTATCACTCATGCAATATTCTTCCCTAGAGGTAGAATCTAACATTGTGGAATCTCAGAAAGTCAAAGGAAAGATAGATAGGAAGAAGAAGCCAGCACACCCTCTTGGGGATTCTTCATCAGAGAACAAGATTGACAAAATGACCAACTGTTAGATAACTTGACTGCTGAAATGTCTAAGCTAAAGGAACGAGGACAGATACCTGTGAGAGGTAAAGGGCCAAGTGATTTTGTTCCTCAAAACCCTAATTGTGTCCCTTACAGAAGAGGAAATCCCCTAGTTTAGATCCTCGGAAAGGAAAGGAATCAAGGGGAATATCAGAGAATCGGAGATCCTTTTCAGAATGTTGTACTAGAAGAAGAGATAGAATTCATTGAGGAAGAAGGAGAGGCTAAAGACAACATCCACTACATGGAAGATGAAGTTGACTATTCTTTTCTGACATAGGAATAATATGAAGAATCCCTAATGGATGAGCATATCAGTGAAGAAGCAGTATATCAGGTTGATGGTCAAGGAGGGTATAATCTGAGGTCCAGGCTAGTTGCTCCCCTTAAGAAGAATGTTGTTCCTGCCAAACAGCCTGTTGCACCAGCTAAAAAGGCTACTATTTTACCAAAGAAAATGGCTATCATTCCCAAACCATTGCAAAAACCAGCACCTTCCTCAAGCCCTGATCATGTCCAACTCAAATCTCTAGTACATGAGGTAAGGTTTCCTAATAGACTGCATTATTCTTTCAACCTTGAGTTAGAGATTCAGAAATTGAAGATCCCTTTCCCATTAATCGAGCTAATGAAAAATGATGCATTCAAATCTTCCATACTTAATTCTCTTCAGCCAATGATAAATATTGATACTGACTTCGTAAATCTGCAAGATGATAAAACTATGGTAAGCCTAGGACCTATGATCGAAGACCTAAAGGATTCATGCCCACCTTTCTACATATCCTTGAATATCCATGATAAAGTCCTTCATAACTGTCTACTGGAATCAGGAGCTTCCCATAACCTAATGTGAAAAGTTGTGATGGATGAGCTTGGTCTCATCATTACAAATCCCTACCATGATTTCTTCTCCTTTGACTCCAGAAAGGTCAAGTGCTTGGGCCTAATCAAATAACTTGTTGTAAACCTATCTCAGCTACCTTCAAAAAGCATCATGATGGACATTGTAGTGGCTGATATCCCTCCCAAATTTGGTCTCTTGTTGTCTAGATCATGGAGTAAAAGGCTAGGTGGCACCCTTCAGATGGACCTTACATATGCTACAATCCCCATGTTTGGAGGGGAGACCAAGAGGCTTTACAGAGAAAATCAGCTTGCCTACATTATAATCAATGAAAGGAATTTAGTGAACCACCCCATATATACAGTAGACACTAATTTTGGGTCATGCGTTCTACAAATAGATGATTCTCAGCAAACACCAGTCCAGCTGACCAAGCCCACCTATCAGCAGCCCAAAGAAGTGACCACGGTAGTCTGGAACATGTATTTTGATGGGGCTAGCACTCAGAACTTAGCAGGTGTAGGTGTAGTATTGATCTCTCCATCCAAAGAGAATATTCATCCGTCTTATAAGCTTGACTTTAAAACCACTAACAATATAGAAAAATATGAAGCCTTACTACTAGGAGTTCAAGATGCCAAGGAAATGGGGATCATGTGCATGAGAATCTTTGGATATGCAAACCTTATTATACAGTAGGTCAACAACACTTTTCAAGCAAAAAATGTCAGACTAAAGGCCTATAGGGACGAGGTATGGAGACTCAGAGACTCCTTTATGTTTATTGAACTATCATATATAACTAGGGCTTTGAATCACCTAGCTGATTCCCTGGCTGTCTCTGCAAGTCTGTTTGTTCCTCCTTTACCTCCTAAGATCGGCTATGATGTTCAGGTCAAGTACAAACCTTCCCTACCAGATAATGTAAAATTTTGGAAGGTATTTGAGAATGATGATGAGCTTAGTAAATTCCTTCAGCTAGTAGATTAATTCTCTCATATACATATAGATTAGGAAAACCTAAACATGGAAGAATCCCAACAACTCAAGTTGAAAGATAAAGTAGCTGATCAGAATATTGTCCAATTACCCAACAAATATATACCTCAGGGTCTAGTACCTCTGGAAGAGATCTTTTATCATAATGACATCCATTTCAAGCCTACCAAAAAGGAGCAAGACCTTGCTGTCCAAGAGCAAAACATGGGTAGTCAAAGCCATCCAAAACTGATAAACTTGTCCACTGAGTTGATTGCTGATCAGAGGTCCAAATTTTGCAGCCTGATGAAAGAGTTTGCTGATATCTTTTCCTGGGAGTACAGTGACCTGAAAACCTAAGACACCAATATCATCCAACACATAATTCCTTTGGAGAAGGACACCGTCCCTTTCAAACAGAAGCTGAGATCCATCAGTCCTCTCTTACTACCTGCAATTGAAAAATAAATCCATAAGATCCTCAAAGCCAAAATCATAATCCCCCTTAGGTATTCCAAGTGGATTGCAAACTTAGTGGTGGTAAGGAAGAAGAATGGGGAGATCGGGTTGTGCGTGGATTTTAGAAACCTGAACAAATGCTCCAAAAAAGACAACTATCCACTACCCAAGATGGAACACCTGTTGCAAAGAGTCTCAGGGGCTAGTGTCATGTCATTTCTGGATGGATTTTCTGGATACAACCAAGTTGTTGTGCACCCTGTTGACCAAGAGAAGACTATTTTTACCACCCCCTGGGGCACTTTCATGTATGTTAAAATGCCATTTGGGCTGATGAATGCTGGGGATACTTTTTAGAGAGCCATGGACTTAGATTTTGTAGGATTGAAAGATAAATTTGTGCTTATATACCTGGATGACCTAATTGTTTACTCTCACAGCCATCATGACCATTTGCAGCACTCGAGGAGGGTATTTCTGAAGTGCAGGAGGTTTGGGATATCACTCAACCCTAAGAAGTCCAAATTTTCACTCAGTGAGGGAAAACTCCTGGGTCACATAGTCTCAACTGAAGGTGTAAAGATTGATTCAGTAAGGGTGGAAGCAATCCAGAAGCTATCCATACATAGGTCAAAAAGGGATATTCAGTCCTTTTTGGGTAAGATAAATTTTTTCAGGAGGTTCATCCCTAATTTCTCTGAGCTAGTAAAGCACATAACAGCTATGTTGAAAAAGGATGCAGAAATAAAATGGACTGACCAGGAAAGAAGCTCTTTCGAAGACATCAAGAAGTCTATCGTGGAAGCCCCAACCCTGATTAGTCCAGACTATACCAAGAGTTTTTATATCTTCTCCTTTGCATCCTATGACACAGTGACAGATGTGCTGTTACAAAAATATGATGAGGGTCTCGATCATCCAATTGCATTCTTCAGCAAAAACTTGAGAGATGCTAAGCTGAAGTATGATCCCATTGAGAAATAGGCTTATGCTCTCATCAAGTCATTGAATACCTTCAGGATTTACATTCTACACACAAAATTTCTTGCATATGTCCCTTCAGCTGCTATGAAGGATGTTCTGACTCAGCCTGACATTCATGGAAAGAGAGCTAAATGGATTTCCAAGCTTATTGAGTTTGATATAGAGGTGAAGCCCACTAAGCTAGTAAAAGGACTAGATCTAGCCAAACTCATGGCTAAAGAAAACTATGAACTAATTGGGATGAACTTCACTTGTGTCAATTCAGCAAAATTGCAAATTGTAGTAGCAGCAGAAGTAGTTTAGGATCATAAAGACATTCAACAAGTGGTTGAAAACTTGTCTTCATGTGAGTGGTCCTCAGGTATTATTCTTTTTCTGTAGAAATTAGAAATTCCTCCTAGTCTCACTCCTAATAAAGCACAAGGTCTTAAAGTAAATTCAGTTAAATTTTGCATAGTTGATAAACTATTGTACTGGAAAGATCTTTCTGGGGTTTTGTTGAGATGTCTAGATAAAGAGGAATCAGATCAGGTCATGCATCACTTTCATTCCAGCACATGTGGGGCCATCATTATTGGAATACCATATCCCACAAGATCTTGAGGGAAGGGTACTATTGGCCAGTCCTTTTTGCTAATGTGTGTACCTTTGTGAGGGCCTATGACCAATGCCAAAGATTTATAGGGAAGCAGCAGCTCAAATCCTTTCCCCTTAGGCCTGTTGTAGTGAATGGGCCTTTCTAGCAATGGGGTCTAGATTTCATAGGTGAAATAAATCCATCTTCTAGTGGGCAGCATAAATGGATCCTAGTAGCCATAGAATACTTTACCAAGTGGATAGAGGAAGTACCCACCAGGAATGCAACTCATCAGGTCATCATGAAGTTTTTATATGAGAATATCTTTATCAGGTTTGGCTACCCAGTAAGGTTAGTGACTGATAATGCACCAGCTCTCAAAGTCAGGGCATTGGTTAATATGTGTGAATCAATGGGCATTCAACTGGTGCATTCCACATCCTATTACCCTCAAAGCAATGGCCTGGCTAAGTCATCCAACAAAATCCTAGTGTTGCAGCTACAACTTTTTCCAAAATTTCTAAAACTTTTGGACCCTCCTTTTGATTTTATCTTTCCTGGGATTGTTTAGTTTCCTGAACTCTGTCTTTCTTCTACTACAAATTTGGTTTTTTGAGGTTGAAGTGAGGTCAACTGTTTTCCCTCGTCTCGAAAGTCAAATGATCTAAAACTTCCTTTTTGTCTAGCAAATTCTTTTGACTGTGGAGTTTTGTTTCTCATAACTTAGAGTTTTTTATTGTTCGATGATTTTTCTTATCACTATCGGAAATCTATTGATGTGTGAATCAGGGTGTTAGTCTTTTATATCACCGCCATTTCGGAGGGAAAATAGAAAACATGCCGATGGATAGTTCTGATTCTCGCCGATTCCATGGTTTTATTGCTCAAAATTTTTTCTTTTTGATGATTTTGTTTCACTATCGAAACGTTTTTTACAAGCGGTCGGAGTTTTAGTCTTCTACGATGCCGTCATTTTGGAGGCCTTGTTGTTTGTCTCACCGACACTACGAAGTTAGTTATTAGTTGTTTCGATTGTCGATGGTTTTGTAATCTGTGGAACCCACAGTCAATTTGTTATCCGCCGTTGTGGTTGTCTAGTGAATTATCCTGCCGATGCATTAGTGGTTCTGGTCTCCGATATGTGACTACGGTGGCGTTTAGTGCTTTATATTGTCGACACTACAGAGTTTTTTAGCTTTGAAGCACCGACACTGCGAAGATGCTTAGTTTTAAATTCTTTTATCTGTAGTGCTTAGAGACTCTAATCACCGAAGTTTTAGTTTGTCACGGAATCCGTAGTCTGTCTGCTATCCATCGTTGCGGCTGACTTGTGAACTATCCTGCCGATGCATTAGTGCTTCCGCTCGCCGATGAGAGTTTTTTTTGCCCGATGCGTAGTAGTGCTGCTCACCGATTGATTTTTCCCACCATTTTGTGTGCTTTTACTCTTCTTTATGGGATGGCGGAGGTTTTCTGTTGGTTCTGGTCGAGTCAAGGTTTCTTCTGAGATGAAGAGCGCAGTTTAGGGTTTCGTGTTTTGAGTATTGGCGGTTACATTGTTATGGTTAATTCTTTCATGGGAGGATTTTGAGTTAGTTCATATGCGGTCTTAGAATATTTTGAGACACAAACTTGCAGGATTTTCTTTGCCTTGTCATTCTTTCTTTTCATGCATTAACATTGTGTATAGTTTATTTTATAGAATGCATATGGAGGAGGTAAATAGACTGATACAGTTTTTGTCATTTTGGTAAAAGATAAATGGCCTAAGGACATGCTATGTTTATGACAGGGTGATTGTTGTAAACAAGATATGTCTAAAAGACAAAAGCACAAGAGGCAGAGAATTGGTTGAAGAATAAGGAAGAAGAAATTGAGGGTTTGAGATTAACAAGATCTCAAAAAGACCAACAGATTACTGAGCAGATCGATAGCAGCAGAGGCTCGGGCTCGGAAAAATTCCATCAGCGACCAAACTGGTCCCTCTTCATAAAGTGTTCTATTAATTTTTTATTTTAAATGTAAAATATTGTATAAATTATGAGCACTTACTACAGGACAAAATTTTGGGATCGAAAGGTTGGGGAAGCCCAAAAGTCAAGGGGCAGCCCAAAGGTTCTGCTTTTTTGTATAAATATAGGATAGTTTAGATGGAAAAGGGTAACTTTTTCCCAGACAGATTTGTGAGAAGTATGTTGTAAGAAGAACTATTTCCTTTTGCAATAAAGAATTACAAGTTTCCTGCTGGAGAAAGATTGGTGGAATGTTTCAAATGTTGTGCTATGGATCAGTTGAATGTGAACTATTTTGTTTTCAGCTTATGTCCATTAACTGTGAGATCGTTCTAACTCATTGAATCTATGTTCATGTTATAAATGCACTCTAGTTTATTCTGTGAAATTTCCACTGTGAGTAATGAAGGTTTTCATAAACAATAAGCTACCTTGTTGTTCATATATCTATTAATGTTCATGTGTTCTGAAATAAGTAACAGCTATCTGTAATTTTTCTTAATGCATGCACAAAAACACATTAGTCATTGATAACTGATACTTTTTCTCCCTAGGGATAGGTTAGTTAGTTAGTTTTAGTTTCTTGTTGTGTGTGATTTAGATGCAAGAGAGTTAAGACGAGAGGTAAGAACCTGTGCATCACATTGTAACACTTCTCGTTATCTCTATCAATCTGTATTTTTAGATAGGCACTTGCACATCATACTTAAACACAAAAAACTAAAAATATACATGGTGGACCGGGCCGTAACCAGTAAAACCCTTTAATTTGTTACTTGACCTATGATAGCCGGACCATAAACCGGATTGTTGTTACCTATTATTTTCCACGCCTCAATAGTTTTTGGTGCTAGAAGGAGGGTCAACAGTGCATGGTTGTCTAAGGAAAGTCATTTCCTCAAAATTACTCCACTGGTGACAATTATGAAAGTATTTTTTTTTCACATATCCACCCCTGAAGATAAAAAGAAAGGGTATATGTATCTTGTATATAATGAAGTGGTTGTTGATTTAAGAAGAATCTCTAGGTCATATGCGAAAAATATTGGAGGATTATCTATCATTTCTGTATTACCCAGAAGAGAATATCAGAAGAAAGATCGCCTAAGTTAGAAGATTCAGTGTTGGTAGAAGACCTTGAAGAGATGGTAGAAGCATCCCTACAGGAAGTTGACCAACCTTTGAATAAGTTGGGTCCAGATTCACCTTACTGTTCACCTTGTCGGACCCCTGTTCACTCACCACCTCATTCTCCACTCAAAATCATGGCTGATGTAAATGCAAACCAACTGAATCCACCACCTGCTTGGAAGGCTAGGTCACCTTTGAACCTGGCAGCTCCCTTGCATGATTTGCCTCAAGTTTTTGGCAAAATGTTGCCTAAGTTTGACCCAAGTGAAAAAATTCTGGTAGATGATCATTTGTAAAGTTTCTACTTGGATATAGAAGGACTGCAAGCAGGAGAGCATGAAGATGTGGTCTGTAGATTGTTTCCACACACCCTGAAAGGAGCAGCAGCCTCATGGTATTTTTCTCTTCCTACAAATTCAATCACAGACTGGGACACATTTGAGAGAATATTTAGAAGTAAATATACAGTTCAGAAAACTCATGTTGCTTTAATGAAAGGGTTATGCGCTTTAAAGAAAGGAAGGAAGGAAAAGGTGCATAATTTCACTCAAAGATTTGCTGCTTATCTAAAAAAATTTACTGCAGCTGACAAGCCATCTAAAAAATATCTGATTGAATATTATACTTCAGCTCTAGGGCCTGAGTTGGCCATGTTTGCTAAGCTATCATTTAAACCTACATTATCAAAAACCTATGAAGAGGTTGAGAGGGTAGAGGCTGAGATGGAGAGCATAGAAAATTATCCTGTACAGTCGAAAGAAAAAGCTTTTGGTAAGAAACCTTTATTACTGACTAAGCCTAAGGATGAGTGATCACTAGATTTTGAATGGATGGTGAAGATGATGCAGAAGCTATCCAATAGAGTAATAAATTTGGAAAAAGAAAAGCATGCTAATAAATCATATAAGCCTTACTATAAAAGGAGGGAGGACAACAATCAATCTAAACGACCTCCACATAGCCCTTCAGAAATCAATTTAACTGATGTAGGTATGGATAATTTGTGTACTTTTCATCAACAGCCTCATTCTGAGAATAATTTCCCTCAATGGATAAATTCTATTACGTTGGTAATGAATCAGTTATTGGACTCCAAATTAACAGAAACTGATAAGGAGGAAGAAAAGGACAAGCAATCCACAGAAAAACATGAGGAGGATACTCTGGTTTTATGGGACTATTTCTCATTGTTTGATACAGAAGAGGAAGGTTGTCTGAAATAAGAAGAAACATCAAAAACCAATGTGACAACAAGAAGTCAAAGGTTGTTAAAAGAAGACAATTCCATACCGAGAAACTTCAAGAAAATATGAAGATACAGAAGAACACTACAACTGATAAAATGCCAGAATTTACCATTACAAGTCAAGATCCTAAGAAAATTAACATGCCTATTAAGCCTATTGAAGACAATGTTGATAATGTTAAGAAGAATCTCAAAGCACCTGAGATGGGGTATGATATTGTGGAAGACATTAAAAGGCCTATGGAAAATATCTCATTATTTGAAATGTGTAATGTGCCTCAGCAGAAAGAAAAATTGTTAAAAGCACTTGCAGTACTAGAAGAAGGGCTTCCCACTGACAACCAACCTGAAGAAGAATTTGTTGAAGCAAGTGTGGGAGGTAAGTCTAAGTTTAAAACCCCACCATTTCTCCTAATTTTTGATATTTTCAACTATAATGTGCACAACTATTTAGTAGACTCAGGGGAATCAATCAATGTTATGCCACTGTCAGTCTGTAAGAGAATTAATGGACAGCCTAAACTTTCCACTTAGCAAGTTATTCAATTCGACAGGACAGCTGTGAAAGTAGTCGGGGAAATGGAAGATGTTCTAATTCGCTTATCTACAAATGAGAAGGTATGTCAATACATCGATATTGTAGTAGCAGATATACCTGATGCTTATGGACTTGTTTTGAGTCGAGACTGGTCGGCAAGGCTAAATGGATACTTCGCATCAGATTGGTCACATCTGTGGTTGCCTCATAAGGAAGTCTCAATTAGATAAAAATATTAAGAGAGCCTAAGATGAAGTACAATGTTACTCAGTTGGAGGGGAAAAATGAACCAGTGAATTCTGTGTTGGGAAACTACTTCATTGAATTGGAACTGGGAAATTACCAAGCTGAAGAAGCCAGCAATATATCTAACACCCAGCCCGATCTCCTTCAATTTTCACAGGCTGATGAGATTGACTGTAAAATAGTATATTTAGTTTCAGATCTAGTTTTTTATTCAGGTATAGTAGAGGTAGATAGTTTTTGGACCCTTTTTTTTATGGATCTAAAACATTGGAAGGATTAGGGGCTGGCTGTGTCCTGATTGATCCAAATAAAAATAAACATTTTCTTTCATGTATATTAGAGTTCGAATGTACCAATAATACAGTTGAATATGAAGCACTAGTTCAGGGACTAAGAAGAGCAATTGAACTAAAGGTAACAAAACTGAAAGTGTATGGGGATTCTAAAATAGGTGTAAAGCAAATTCGAAATCAAATACATTGCATTTCACCTCATTTAAAAGCTTACTAGAATGAAGTGTGGGATTTGCTGACAAATTTTTATGCATTTAATATTGTATCCATTCCTAGACTAAAGAATGCAGCAGCTAACTTGTTAGCTACCTCAGCTACAAGGCTTGTACCTTCAAATAATAGATGTTCTATTGAATTACTTTTCAGGCCTTCGGTTCCAGACATGATCACCAATCTACAAGTTTTTGATAATGATCGACAAATTTTAGAGTGTTTGATGAATGATGAGACTTTCAAAGGAGCAATAATCGATGATGAAGAATACCAAGCTGAATTAAAATTCAACAACTTTATTCTTAAAGGAGTCAGGACCTTAGAGAGAATGTTTGATCTAGACAACAAATTTAGAAGGCTAGCAAATGTCAAGACTCATAGCTCGTCCTTACAATTCAAGCTGATAAATTTGGGAACTGAAGTTGAACCCAGATATGTTAATTTGGGAAAATGTTGTTCTCCGGGTGAAAGAAATAAGTTCATTAGTTTGTTCAAATAGTACAAAGATGTGTTTTCCTAGACATATGAAGAGCTTAAAACATATGACACAAATATTATACAACATGTCATCCCTATTAGAGTTGGAGTCAAGCCTTATCAACAGCCTTTGAGGAAGATGCATCCAAAACTAGAACCTTTAATTTAGAGTGAAGTGAAAAAATTGTTGGATGCTAAAATTATATTCAAAGTTAGACATTCGGAATGGGTTTCGAATTTGGTGCCAAGAAGGAAAAAATCCGGAGAAATTAGGCTTTATGTAGATTTCAGAAACCTTAATCGTGCTTCGAATAAAGATAACTATCCAGTTCCACCCATGGAACAAATAATGCAGATGGTTTCAGGTTCTGAATTATTTTCATTATTAGATGGATTCTCTAGCTATAATCAAGTATTAGTAGCTGAAGAGGACAGACTTAAAACTACATTCAGAACAAAGTGGGGAACTTTTGCTTACAGAAGAATGCCCTTTGGACTCATCAATGCTGGAGCTACTTTCCAGAGGGCCATGGATATAGCTTTCCGCGGTCTGATTGGCTGTAGTGTTGTGGTATATCTCGATGATGTCACGATATTTTCAAAGAAGAGAGAAGAACACGCATTCCATCTAAAACAAAATTTTGAGCATTGTCGAAAATATGGTATCTCACTGAATCCTAAGAAATGTGTGTTTGCAGTTATAGAAGGAAAGCTACTGGGTCACGTTGTTTATAAAAAAGGGATCTCCATATACCCAGAAAGGATTAAGGCCATAGAGCAAATCCCTTTACCCCATAACAAAAAAGGTATGCAATCATGCATGGGGACAATTAATTTTGTGTGAAGGTTTGTACCATATTTTGCTCAAATTGTCAAACCTTTGCAACAAATGGTGAAACAAAGTGTACAATTCAAATGGAATGGTGTGGAAAAGAATGCATTCAGTAAGATAAAGACATATATTGCTCATGCACCATCTCTCAAAAGTCCAAATTTCGAAAAAGATTTTATTTTTTACACTTCCACATCCGATGATTCATTGGCAGCGGTGCTTACATAGAAGGAAGATGGGGGAGATGAGTATCCCATATCATTTATGAGTACTGGTCTGTAGGGAGCCAAATTGAATTACCCAGCTATCGATAAACAAGCTTATGCAGTTTTCAAAGTAGTAAAAAAATTCAAGCCATACCTACTTAAGAACTGGACTAAGGTAATAGTTCCACACCCAGCTGTAATATCTCTTTTTGTACAAAAAGAATTAGGAGAAAGAAGAGGCAACTGGGTAACATCTTTACAAGAATATGACCTTGAATTCAAACCAGCATCCATAGTTAAAGGGAAAGGACTGTGCAAACTAATAGCTGAAGGTAAAGACAATGAAGAAAATAGTTGGGACAATGAAACTGAGTTACATATGGTGGATGTATGTCCTCTATTCACAGCTCTAGATTCCTGGTACCCAGACCTTGTTCACTACCTTTAGGAAGGATATTTTCCATAACATTGGAATTCCAAACAACGAAGATAATTACGCCTTAAATCAGATTTATATTGGATCATTGATGGAGTATTATTTAGAAAGAATTGTGATGGAGTTCTTCTCAAGTGCTTAGAGAAAGAATATGCAAAGGTCATAACGAAATTACATGATGGGCCTGCTAGAGGTCATCTTTTCCGTAGATACAATAGCCCACAAGATTCTCAGAGCTAGATACTATTGGCCCACACTGTTCAAGGATGCGCATGCTCATGTCAGAAAGTGTGATTTCTGCCAGAGGTGTGTGGGAAGACAAGCTAAAGCAGCAGGACCATTGAATCCTATGATGATAACAGAACCATTCGAGCAATGGGGGATTGATATCATTAGAGAGATAAAACCAAATTCTTCCTTGCAACACAAATACATTTTGACGGCAACTGACTACTTCACCAAATGGGTCGAGGCCATTCCGTTACGCAAAGTGAATGAAGATGCCGTCATGGATTTTTTACAAGATCACATCATGACCAGGTTTGGGGTTCCAATTTCCGTGGTTTTTTATAATGCTACTTATTTTTCTTCTATTAGATTAACTGCTTTTGCTAATGAAAGAGGAATTAAGTTGCATTATTTTGCAAACTATTACCCACAAGAAAATGGTTTGGCAAAATCTACAAATAAGAATTTGATTAGAATTATAAATAAAACCGTGATAGAAAATTAGATAAGTTGTCACTTAGCATTACCTAATGCTCTTTGGGCTGATAGAGTCACACCCAAGAATTCCTTAGGTGTGTCACCATACACCTTGTTTATGGAAAAGAAACTATTCTTCCTCCAAACATTATGTTACCATATTCCATAATAGCTCAAGATTCTAGAGGTACTGATAATGAAATCCTATAGATTAGAATCTATAATCTTTTGAAATCAGAAGAGTATAGGTCGAAAGCCATAGAATGATTTAAGCATCAATAGGAAGTAGTGAAACGATGGTTTGATAAGCATAAAGCTGGAAGCAAGGAATTTGAAGTGGGAGATCTGGTTCTTAAATGGGATCATACGCATGATGAACAAGGGAAGCACACTAAGTTTCAACAGTTATCGATAGGCCTTTTTCAGATTGCAGCCAATCTTGGCCCATCAACTTACAAGTTGCAATATTTATAGGGGTGGGAAGAGAACTTACCAGTTAATGGTTTAGTTCTCAAACCTTATTTTTCTTGATTTTTATTTTTCTTGGTTATCTTGTACATAAATAAAATAATTGCTTTATGTTGTTTGGATTTATTTTATTTTGTTTGTTCTTAGTTAGATTTTGGTCGATTTTAATAAAGAAGCACAACTTCTGGTTGCATGGAGTCCATCAGAATTCTGGACTAACTAAAATCCTTGATTATAAGACTGTGTACTATTGATTTATTTGAAAGAACTTCTTCTAGTTTAGCAGTTTTCCTAAATGGCTATGAACACATTGAAGTCCTACTTAATCCTTGCAAAATAACTCAGTGTCAAAAGGTCTGGAATACTATTTTGAGGCTCCATCCATCTCACATTTAAAATGTATTAGGGGGTGACAGCAAAGACCCATGGAGAGGAAGCATGGTAAACAGTATATTATATATAAATGATCCCATGCCAAGAATTGAAATCCAGAAAGGCAAATAAGAGTCAAAATCTCCTAAGAAAGCAATATGTATGAAAACAAAGTATTGAACCATATTAGTACAATATTGCTAAAGTTCTTCTCCGTCCATGAGCTGAAAATTAAATACATCTCTCACACAAAAGGACACTATGGATAGAGGAGCCTGAATAAAAAATTCAGAAAGAAGGCGAAAAGGAGGACTCAAAAGAAAGGACAAAAGTCCAAAAACACAAAAGTGCAAAATGGCATGGGAATGAGGAACAAACGATTATTTCTGTTTATCTATACTACGATCTTGTGGTTTCCAAGCTAGGAGCTACCCAAAGACAGAGGTAAAAATGAAATTCATATTCTTGGCCTCAAAAGAGTTATCTAGACTTTGAAATCTTGGTTCCCATTATCCCTAAATTAGACTATCATCAACGATTAAAGTACATACATCTGTCATTTGGGAAATCCAGACATATAGAATAATTCAACATGTTTGAACTTATTGTCAAACAATCTGTTACTTAAAGAAGAAATTGTCCAGAGATCTGTGTTCACCAAGTAGTCTCCAATTGTTGCAGCTACAACTTTTTCCCAAATTTCTAAAAAATTTGGACCCTCCTTTTGATTTTATCTTGCCTAGCATCTTTTGGTTTCTTGAACTCTATCTTTCGTCTGCTACAAATTTGGTTTTTTGAGGTTGAAGTGAGGTCAACTATTTTCCCTTGTCTCGAAAGTCAAATGATCTAAAACTGCCTTTTTGTCTAGCTAATGCTTTTGAGTGTGGAGTTATGTTTCTCAGAACTTAGTGTTTTTATTGTTCAATGATTTTTCTTATCGCTATTGGAAGTCTGTTGATGTGTGAATCAGGGCATTAGTCTTCTATATCGTCGTCGTTTCGGAGGACAAATAGAAAATTTGCCGACAGATAGTTCTGATTCTCGCCGATTCCGTGGTTTTATTGCTCAAACGTTTTGCTTTTCGATGATTTTGTTTCGCTATCGGAATGTTTTTGACAAGCGGTCGGAGTTTTAGTCTTAAACAACGTCATCATTTCGAAGGCCTTATTGTTTGTCTCATCGACACTGTGGATTTAGTTATTAGTTGTTTTGATCGTCGACAGTTTTGTAATCTACGGAACCCACAGTCAGTTTGTTATCCGCTGTTGCGGCTGTCTAGTGAATTATCTTGCCGATGCATTAGTGGTTTCGATCTCCGATACGTGACTACAACGACGTTTAGTGCTTTATATTGTCGACACTATAGAGGTTTTCATCTTTGAAGCATCGACACTGCGGAGATGCTTAGTTTTAAAGTCGTCGATCCGTAGCGCTTAGATCCTCCGATCGCTGAAGTTTTAGTTTGTATCAGAAACTGTAGTCTGTATGCTATCCGTCATTGCGGCTGACTTGTGAATTATCCTACCGATGCATTAGTGATTTCGCTCATAGATGAGATTTTTTCTGCCCGATGCTTAGTAGTGTCGCTCGTCGATAGAGTTTTTCCGCCGTTTTGTGTGCTTTTACTCTTCTTTAGGGGATGGCATGGGTTTTTTGTGGGTTCTGGTTGAGTCAAGGTTTCTTCTACAATGAAGAGCACAGTTTAGGGTTCGATGTTTTGAGGATTGGCGGTTATATTTTTATAGTTCATGCTTTCATCGGAAGATTTCAAGTTAATTCAAATGCAGACTTAGAAGATTTCGAGACACAAAATTGAAGGATTTTCTTTGCCTTGTCATTATTTATTTTCATGCATTAATACTGTGTATAGTCTATTTAACAGATTGCATATGGAGGAGGTAAATAGATTGGATACAGTTTTTTTCATTTTGGTAAAAGCTAAATGGCCTAAGGACATGCTATGTTTATGACAGGGTGATTGATGTAAAGAAGATATGTCTAAAAGACAAAAGCAGAAGAGGCAGAGAATTGGTTGAAGAATAAGGAAGAAGAAATTGAGGGTCTGAGATTAACAGCATCTCAAAAGGACCAACAGATTACTGAGCAGATCGATAGCAACAGAGGCTCGGGATTGGAAAAAGTCCATCAGTGACCAAACTGGTCCCTCTTCATAAAGTGTTCTCTTAATTATTTTATTTTAAATGTAAAATATTGTATAAATTATGAGCACTTACTACAAGACAAAATTTTGGGATCGAAAGGTTGGGGAAGCCCAAAGGTTTTGATTTTTTATATAAATATAGGAGAGTTTAGATGGAAAAGGGGGACTTTTCCCTAAACAGATTTGTGAGAAGTATGTTGTAAGAATAACTATTTCCTTTTGCAATAAAGAATTACAAGTTTCCTGCTGGATAAAGCTTGGTGGAATGTTTCAAATGCTATGCTATGGATCAGTTGAATGTGAACTATTTCGTTTTCAGCTTATGTCCATTAACTGTGAGATCGTTCTAACTCATTGAATCTATGTTCATGTTATGAATGCACTCTAGCTTATTCTGTGAAATTTCCACTATGAGTAATGAAGGTTTTCATAAACAATAAGCTATCTTGTTGTTCATATATCTATTAATGTTCATGTGTTCTTAAATAAGTAACAGCTATCTATAATTTTTCTTAATGCATGCGCAGAAACACATTACTCATTGATAATTGATACTTTTTCTCCCTAGGGATAGGTTAGTTAGTTAGTTTTAGTTTCTTGTTCTGTGTGATTTAGGTGCAAGAGAGTTAACATGAGAGGTAAGAACCTGCGCATCACATTGTGACACTCCTCGTTATCTCTATCAATCTACATTTTTAGATAGGCACTTGCACATCATACTTAAACACAAAAAACTAAAAATATACACAGTAGACCGGGCCGTAACCGGTAAAACCCTTTAATTTTTTACATGACCTACGGTAGCCAGACCGTAAACCGGACAGATTCCCCATACCAAATAGTAGCAGGGTAGTTGGGAACGTTTACTAGGGACAATCCCTAACTGTTGTTACCTATGATTTTCCAGGCCTCAACACCTAGTCAGGATCATCATAAAACTGTTAGAGACAGATCAGAAAAGCTAGGATTCTAAGCTAAAGTTTGCTTTATGGGATGATAGGGTAACAGACAAAAGATCAATAAGGACTTCTCCATTCAAATTAGTTTATGGTACTGAGGCCATTTTTTCCATTCAGCTCATTTTGTCAATGGAAAAATTCTTTCAGAAGGAGGAAGATGAACCAAATGATATGGTAAGGAGGATGATGGATTTGGTGGAGCTACAGCAAGTCAGGGAACAAGTGATAGGAAAATCGGAATCCCATCAACAGAGGATCAAGGTCATGTTTGAAAAAAGGGAAAAAGTGGACAACTTTCAAGTTGGAGATTGGGTCCTCAAGTGGGATACTATCAGGCAGGCCAAGGGAAAACATGGAAAGTTTGACTCTTTGTGGATTGGCCCTTTTGTGATAACTCAGGTACAAAAGAACAACACCTTCAAATTGGAGAATCTAGAAGGTGAAGAGGTGTTTGATGGCCCAATGAATGGGCATTTTCTAAAACTTTACTTTATTTGAGGCTCTGAGGCCTTGTTATTGTAAATTATTAGTTAGTAGGTTGTTTTTGCTTACATAATAAACTCCATGCCCAATGGAACAGTAAATGATAGTGTTAAGTTTTTAGTTGTTTTCAAGGAAAGGAATTTTGGTCTGGGGTTCTTGGGACCTCACAGGGAGGTTCTCATCCCCAAGTAAGAGCCAGATGTTATCTCCCCAAAATAAATTTATTTTGATAGTATGAATAATTTGAGTCATGTTATGAAATATTTAAAGATGGCTAACAAATTGAAGGTCTCTGGTTTTACTATGGTTGAAGAAATTGGAAGTTTTATCTTTCGGTGGCTTAGGCGGGGTTCTTAACAGCTCATCAGCCACCGAAAGGCTTTGTTTCAACAGCTAACAGTTTAACGCAGGATAAAGGTTAACCACTGAAAGCGGGCCCGATCGAGTAAATGGTGTTAACCCAAAAAATCCCTCACTCAGCTCTATATGGCCTACACCACCCAAGGACACCCATGCACGACCCTCATTTCACCCCATTGGACCCCCAAACCCTCAAAAGGGCTTAAGAATGAGCAAAAGGGCTTTAAAACCCCAAAAAAGAGCCTAAATAGTTCTCCTAGGGGTTAAAGCCTCCAAAAAGGGGCTAAAACCCCTCAAAGGAGATAAAAACCCCAAAAGGAGCTAAAGATAGGGTGAAAGGGGCTAAAATCCCAAAAAAGGGGCTAAAGCCCCAACCAGGGGCTTAAAACCCTAAAAAGCCCCAAAAAACCTATAAATAGAGGGGTGGGGATCAATCTCAAAACACTTCTCCCTTGCATATTGTTATGCTTCCCAAGTGGATGCCTTGAGACCCTTTGTATCTCAAGCCACCTACACTCCCTTTCCTCCATTCATCCATTGAGCCATAGCTCCCCCTTCCAAGGGAGGTGCTTCTCCAAGCTAGGGCATGGTGGCCCATTCCATTAAGAGAAGGTATAGCTTGTTGTTTATGTTGTTTATTTGTTTTCCCTAACCCATCTTTGTTTGCAGGTTTGTTTCTAACATGCTTTTGTAGGTTATTTGATTCTAACAGTTGTTTGCAGGTTGATGGATAAAAACCCTAATAGTGTTTGCAGAGGGGTTTCCAGCCATTTCTTTTGCTTCTGTTCTACTTTACTTTTCATATGTTTTTCTTGCATTTCACCACCAGGAACCTACCCTTCCATCCTATAGATGAAAGGTAGCCATTTCTTCCCTGTAGCAAGGGAGAAATCTTTGCTACACAACTAGCGACCATACCAGGTCGATCCCACAGGATCCCTGGGTTTTATTTTTACAGTTTATTTTCATTTGCCCTAATTTAAATTTCTATTAAATCTAGTTTAGATCTTTGTTTTTTTGTATTTTAGTTCACAGTCGAGCCTTCTCAAGGCCAAACTGAGCCCATTCGTCCATAGTACAAGTTACTGTCAGCAGTTTCCAACTCAGGTTTTCATTTTTTCAGTTTTCGAGCTAGGTCACTCATATCAGGCCAAAAAGAGCGACCCAGTTGCCTATTTAGGCCTAAAAAGCACGATCAGTTCGCTCATTTCGGGCCAGGTTGCAGGTATTGGGCCAAAAGGTGTGACCAGGTCGCTCATTTAGGCCCAAAAGGTGCGACTTCAGCCTAGAAGTCATCCCACTTCTATCTGCAAATTTTGAGTGACCCCCTCACCACATTTGACCCGAAAAGTGCGATCTATCACTCAAAGTTTGGTTTTTTAATAATTAAGGACTGTCAGTGTGGCCCAGCCACCTCTGTCCATCTGAACTGTTTTATTTCTATTTCTGTTTATGTTTATGTTAATTTCAGTTACAGAACAAAGTGTAAATTAAATATTCAATGGGTTAATTAAAATAGTTTGACTAAAACTCACTTAAAATCAATAATCTTGCTTAACCCTTCCTCCTCTACCCACTCATCACCCTTTGGGGCATTCTGGGATAAGACAAAGGGCATAGCTTGTATAGTAATAGGCACTTCACCTAATATTATTCGAAACCACTAAAAATGGGTGATTTGGAAGGTAGAGGGGTTAGAGAAGGAGGGTTTTTCACGGCGCTTAGCGTCCTCCCTGTTGACCAACCTTGCATCTGGAAGGTGACCTATGGATCTATGGATGGGATTAGTCCCATTGTGTTGAGAGCCCAGCACCTTCTCTTGTTTAAAGAAGAATATAGGTGTAAGGTAGTCACCTAGTCAGGCTATCACAATTCAGGATTAAAAATGGTATATGTCTAAAACATTTTTATTATGACTTAATGCTTTCATCCACAATGATATCAACTCTGTGGAATATTCATAAACCATTTGCAGCTACCAAATAATAGAAAAACAAAAATACATACACACCATACCATATAAATCAACCCAACTCAGTTCATGACGCTGAGAGAGCCAGTAAAATTTACAAATTTACACTAAGTTAAAAATATGCAGTCTTTGAGGACATAAGTCTCTAACTACCTTAACCGTGGGAAGTACTTGGGCTCAGCCCAGAAACTCATTATGACGAGTACCACGGGAACCCCAAAGTAGTTGGCCGCTGAGAGGAATTGCCAAGCGAAATGGGTAATGACCCCCACCGATTGAGTAGCACGCCCGTGAAGAAAAAGCCAACTATTGTCTTCTGGTAGTCTTGGTGGCCGAGTGACCACCTACATCCAATAGGAAGCCATTGAAACCGAGGTCCAATAATCATTACCACCAGTTTGACATTCAAACTTAACACAATTGATCCCTCATGCTCTTCCTCACACCTAAGAGGCGAACCACCATAGTTCGAGTCATTAAACTGACATCTTCAAGACCATTCTCGATGATCTCCCACACCATCAGAAGGCCACACAACCTCTGATTCATATTCAAACCCATATCAATCTGAACCAGACCTGCACACTACACCATCAACCCCCATGGCTGGTGCAAACCTGGATCCATTTTTTGGCATAGCAATTGCTAGTGGACCCATGTCCATGCCACAAACTATCACCAACAACCCTGCAGGTGACCCCAGTACAGTCATGCAAACCATCATAAGTCAGCTGCCACCACCGATATTGACCACCCAATCTATCCCAACTGCAACACATGGGGGCAGTGGACCTTCCACCTACACTACCCCTCCTGTCAAAAATGGGGATAGTGGACCTTCCACCCACACTGTCCCTCCCACCACACTTGGGGGCACTGGCCCATCCACAATGGTGCTACAAGTACCCCCAAAAATGCAAATGCATTATGCACCTGCAAAACCCAACACCATGGCTGCCCCATCTCACATCAACCTAGGGTCAAACCTTCCTTTCATGGCACATCTCAACTTGCCTGATTTGGCTCGGTTAACAAATGACCCCATCTGCTGTTATGGAGAGAAATTCCTATGGCTTGGGGTACCACAACAGACAGCTTGACTCCAGAAATCAATCGTTTCCAATATGCAATAGAAATTAAATGTCTAACACTAAAGGATTAGACCTCGTACCTTATTCTGGACGGTTGAAGTAGATCCCCGTTGAGCTTTCCAATATTCATCTTGAATTGATCTGTTACTTCCTCAACAACAAGTACACAATACAAGCATTCTATATATCATGGTGTTATATTTATTCTAGCATATATAATCAATAATGTAAAAGCATTTGACATGATCCCATGGATAAAATATTCATTCAAACACACATTATTGGACAAGAAAATATGTTTCTATTAATATAAATCAAAGATTACAAGATACAACCTATGACGGCACGTCTACGAACCGGAGAAACTGAATCCCCCACTTGGGCCTCCACCACTTCAATCCTCCATCTCTCGATAGAAAGCTCACAAGCAAAATGAAAGCTTGGGAACAACACAAAAGTGCTCCAAGGGACAAAGGGATGCAGACTCAAGCATAAATTCTGGCAACAATGGACTATAGTTTCGTTGCTCTCAATTCTCTCTTATGCCTTCAATGTACCAAGGGGTTCCTTATATAGCTTTTCAAAGGGGTAATGAAAGGTCGGATCTAAGCAATCTCAAGCCATATGGAAGGCTAGGAGTCAAACGAGTCGGATCCATGTCAAGGAAAACTCCAAAAGGATTTGGATTATGCACACATCCCGATGTACGTGGTTTTAGTGGTCAAACCCACGTATGTACGCGCTTATAGGTTTAAAAGTCGCGTATAGAATTTTTCATATGTTTTTAAGGATGATCAAGGAAACATCAAAGGACAAAAAGTGGTCCATAGGGTCTAAGGAGTCTGCAGCGGAACAGGGGAAGGCCATACAAAGTGTGATTCACCTAGACTGGTGAAATCTGCTATAACAGATGCCCCCTAATGTGTGAGGTGAGAGGGGTCATACGATGGCCGAAATACATTATAAGCCCATCCCAGAAGTGGAGTGATGAAGGATCCCAAATGGAAGACCAGCCACCCAATCAGCATAGTACAATAATACAACTCTGCACACAACTGCAAATACATATAGTAGTCCTGGATACATAAGACTACAATGGCCATGAATAGGCATGATACATGATATCACATATGTGATCATCACCACATACAATATACATAGATCAGAATCTCCATGATGAAGATATACAAAGGACCATGATCTCCAAAATGGCTGAAGATATATAATAGATCAAGATCTCCATAGTGGCTGGAAATATCTGACATATACTGGAATCAAGTCACGAGAGCTGAAATCTCATGAACACTGGCACGATCAAGGAGGTAGCATATAAGAGATGCCACCAATCTAGAAATTCTTCTACATAAACCGCTACGAGTACATGTCCTACTATGCGAATAGAGGTGTCGAGGTTGAACATAGTAGTCCATCGTCTGATTACCGGTCATTAATGTATACCATTAATAGATGCGAGATCACTCACCGATAATGAAAATGGGAATCAAGGTACTAGAGTGCAAACTAACAAGTGTGAATAGATGTGTTGAGGTTGAACACTTGAAAGGATCCATCGATCAGGGGACATTGATGTATTCCCAAGAAACTGTCGATGGTGAGAGGACCTGCCATTGATTACTGCAAGTCTCAAGGCACTCAAAATGACTCTAGACTCCAATCCCAGAATAAATGATCTGAAGCCGATGGGATGAAATCCATTGGAAGGAGGGCATTAAGGCATCCCCCATCATCCAACACGAGGTACTCAGCAAAGCTGTATAATGTTGAAGGACTCAATCATAAAGTGCATGAACCAGTAACTGTACCAAGAATGGCTGACATGAAAAGTCAATATAACTGAGGAATGGCTCACTGAGGTTTCAACTTCCTTTGAACAAGAGAAAATAGATGTGTTGAGGTCGAACACTTGAAAGGATCCATCGATCAGGGGACATTAATGTATTCCCAAGAAACTGTCGATGGCGAGAGGACCTGCCATTGATGACTGCAAGTCTCAAGGCACTAAAAATGACTCTAGACTCCAATCCCAGAATAAATGATCTGAAGTCAATGGGATGAAATCCGCTGGAAGGAGGGCATTAATTCATCCCCCATCATCCAACACGAGGTACTCATCAAAGCTGTATAATGTGGAAGGACTCGATCATAAAGTGCACGAACCAGTAACTGTACCAGGAATGGCCGACATGCAAAGTCAAGATAACTGAGGAATGGCTGACTCAGGTTTCAACTTCCTTTGAACAAGAGCATAACAGTGTATGGTGATTGAATGAAGGCAGCATAGACTTGATATACAAACTGTGACATCTCTGTTACACAGGAGGCATCAACAGAGGCTCCATAGGGACTGGAAGCTTAACTAGTCGGTGGAGATAAACTCAGATAAATGAGTACAGCTCCTAAAGTCAAACTATAACCCAACCAAAGGATGTGATATACAGTGCTCCGTTCGAAGGCGACACGACTCGACATCTGCCAATGATAACATCTTTCCTTGTCCGTATTTTTGGTTTTTTGGTTTTTTTGGACTTTTTCAGTTATTTGAAAAGCTTGAAAAAAGAATAAACTAGCTTTATAGTTACAAACTAGGAGGAGACGAGTGTCACAAGGGAAAACAAACTAGTTCCAAGCAGTGGAACATACATATGCTCAATGCAAGGATACATGTGTAGGATATCAACACTCAGGGGAAAATCCCCTCCCGGTAAAAATGGAATCAAGCTGCAAAGGATATAAAAATGGCTCTGCATGGCTAGACATGAGACAAGCTCGGGCTATATGGCTAAAATCCAATGTCAGGGGAGCTGGCATAAAGCTCAATAAGGCAGGAAAAGCTCATGTTAATGCATTCACAACTTGACATGAGGGAGTCCTGAGGGAAATAGGCCAGCATAAGATCAAGAGGAGTATGAGGATTTTGCGAAATGTCATGACAGTACTATACAATGGACTCCCACACCCTAAAGGAGAAACCATCAGCATGGGCACCAAATGTAAATAAGGCGCTAACTAGGGTACCCATGTAAGGTGAAGCTCTACCACTCGTATCATGCCGCTTCTAAAGCAGCAAGAAGGTTCTGTGACATAATAGAGTGGGTTCGTACCTAAGGTCATGGTGATATGGTCAAAAGGTCATGCAAAATGCAAACGGTGGTGAAACCTAACCTATATGCTAGTTTATACATGATACCTGAGATCGGCATGAATGGGTCAATCCAACGGCTGAAACGGCACTGAAAAAGGTCTTCTACAACACCAATTATGTCAAAAACGGTCCAAATGGTTAGAAAATGTCGAAACTATAGGAAAGGGGGTAAAAATTTTCAAATATTTGAAAATTTTTCTATAAATAGTAAAAAATAGAAATCATTTGAAACTTTTACCCATTTGAGCTCTAATTTTCAACTGCAAATTCCAGGAGATCCAGCTGGCGGAATTCACAACCGTTTCTTCCAGGTATTTACTCATGCTCTCCTCTTGCATTTTGACATAATTTTTATAGATTTTCATGGTCAAATGAATTTTTTATGCCATCCCAAAATGAGCACTGTGGCCCACGCAGAAATCGAGGCTTTTTTCACGTATAGGGCTGGATATACGCGGAAAAGGACCTCAAACCCGTGTACATACGCGGTTGTTTTCAAAACAGTCTCCTATGAGGCCGCGCATATGATTTTTAACTAAACTAATGGGAAAATTTTCAATTTCTTTTGTAGGATGGTGCTAGAGTGGAGAGAGCGTGAGCATGGTGAAGTAGAGGAAGCAGTAAGGGCTGACTTAATGGCTCAACAGGCTCTTCGTGCATGCGGACTCTACAAGTTTTGGTTTCTTGGTGGTTTGAGGGCCAAACCAAGACTGCTACATATGCTGGTAGACTATTGGGATCCAGAATTGGAGTCCTTTCATATTGATGGGATGTCCCTCACCATAGAGGTGGAGGACATATACTTTATCACAGGTCTTTCTAGACGAGGGGAGGTGGTGAACCTTCATTCCCAAGGTGGGCCAGGGGGTGGCCTGACTATCGACGAGTACATTGCAATGTACTATTATGCAAACACCGAGAAGGTGGGGAGTCAGGTCCCTACCAATGCTATACAGGTGCTGGGCCTAAAGGCCATATTATTGACACTGGGCAGGATAGCCGACTTAGCATCACTCCACTAGGCTTCGCGGCCTCTAATGTTCTATGCAGTGGAGTGCATGAGACCCACAATCTATGACTGGAGTACTACGCTACTGAGCAACATGAAACACCAGCTCAGTGAGTGTAAGGTAGGAAGGGTCCAGAAATTTGGGTTCAGCAGTATCTTGAGCACGTTTTTCTTCGAGCATGTTCCAGGATTGAGCCCTAGAGTGGATGTTCCTCTCCATGGGGTTCAAGATCCGACCCAACAGTGTTGGGAAGATGCTATGCACATACTGGGGGGTGGTAGGGTGGCCAACCCATATCCAGCTGACTTCTTTCCATGGTGGTGATGACAGAGAGTTTCCATTGATGACTACCCCTATGCAGGGATAGATTTCCAGGGGGATATGGACATGCCATTGCCACCAGGATCGGCGTATAGTGATATAGGTAACGAATCTCGACCCTCACTCTTTTTTAAATTTTTTGAGTTATTGCATTTTTTTATTTTCTTGATTTTATGGAAGCAAAAAGACATGTTTTTGCGTGACAACACATAGTGACATCTACCATATATGTGCAGATGTGGGACCACGGCGGCCAGAGGGATTCCCTCGTCATAGACAGAGGGGAAGAGGAGATGACATCACGAATGTGGATGCAGAGCGAACGCTCCTGAGCATTCATACCAACTTTGTGAGACTGAATCATAGAGTTCCCATGGCGCAAGTCGAGGACTTTCCTGAGGCCATGCAGCGGTAGGTGGTGGGTGTACCACGTGCATGGGTGCACTTATTTCGATGGCTAGATAGAGCCGTAGTGACATTCCATGATCACAACCCTCCTCCTCCTCCACAGGATTAGACACCTTAGAGTGTACCTATTTTGTACGACTGTGTATTATATGATGGTGGCTTAAAAGTCCCAATTTTGTATCATGACACTATGTATTATCACATTTTTGATGTATAAAAAGTTTTATGGTGATCGATTTATTTATTTACATGTGTAAAAATTGTTTTTGTGATTAATTTATTATGAATAAAACAAATGCCAATCTAACACGTAGTTAGCATATGAGTCAGCAACTTGATTATTATTTCTTGGAATGTGTATATATGTTATATTTTCAAATTGTCGTTCTAACAATCTCACACGTAAGAACCTTCTCAATAACGTCGGATCTCTAACATGGTACAACCCATTGAGCTGTGACACTACTAACTCTGAATCAAGATGTACCTCAAGAGATAGAACGCCATGTAGAATGGCATCCCATAGAATTTCAATAACGGCTCTATATTCAGCAACATTGTTGCAAGATGGCCGTAGACATACACCTCCTGAAGACAGTACCTGACCCATAGGAGTATAAATCACCCAAGCAGCAGAGGCTGAGTGTTGAGTGTGATGACTTGCACCATCCGTGAATCCTATGTAGGTGGAATATTCCATTGACATCTACCAAAAGAAACGGAAACTAATCACAGACCCGATCACGATAAGAAAAAGACCTAACTATGCAAAGTTGTACAATAATATACAACAAGCAGCCTTGGCTAAAGATTATGTATAGTATTTTTTGAGATAGAGCCCATTTCTAGGCTCCGCCAAAGCTGTTCCTTCGTAATCCACTAACTCATAAGCACCCTTCTCTAACACACGCTTGACCACGTAAGGACCACGCCACATAGGATTAAATTTCCCTACCCCCAAGGGTTCTTTCAGTTTATCCCACAAAAGGACCAAGTCTCCTTCACTAAACACTCTTGGATGGATAGACTTATCATACTGGACCTTAACACGATGCTTATTAACCTCTAGAGCCACCAAGGCATCCCAACATTGCTCAAGGTGAACCAAACGCTCCTCCAAAGGTGAAGTGTCTGGAAAGAGTTCCACAGCTTGCTTCAACGAAGGAATTTCGCATTCAACCGGAAATATCGACTCCACTCCATGTACAAGCTGATATGGAGAAAAACCAGTGGCAGTCTTAACCACGATTCGATATGCCCACAAAGCGGGATATAACATAATGTGCCAATTATTCTTGCTTTGTGCGATGGTTCGTTGGAGAATGGATTTGAGTGATTTATTCACTGCCTCTACCTGTCCATTCACTTGGGGGTAGTAAGAAGAGGAGTGCTCTTGCTTATACCCTAACTTCAATGTCAACTCTTCCATCATACGGTTCTGAAAATGCGAGCCATGGTCAGTGACAAGCTCTTTCAGAATCCTGAACCGAGTAATAATTTGGTTGAATACAAAGTGAGCGGATATCTCACCGTCGGATTTTACTGTAGGCATAGCCTCATCCCATTTCATGAAATAATCAATAGCCACTATAATGTGATGGTGCCCCCCAGCCGAAGCTGGGTTGCAATCCATAAAATCTAGCCCCCACTTAGTGAAGGGATCGGCGGTGATAATGGGATGTAACGGGGCAGGTTTCGAGCGCATATTACGTGTGAACACCTGGAAAGGGTAGCACCTCTTGACCGCATCAACGCAATCCTTAAAGATCGACGGCCAGAAATAACCCGCTCTCAAAATATTTTGAGTTGTAGAAAGCCCAGATAAATGACCACCACACGCCCCTCCGTGGAAATCATTCAACACAACCTCAGCCTCATCATGAGTTAAACAATGTTGTAAAATGGAATCTACCCCACGACGGTACAAAGTATTGTCCACTGTGAGGTAGTTCTTAGAGACGTGACGTAATCATCGTCGTTCATCTCGCGAGAGGTGAGTAGGGGTCTTCAGTGTTTGTAAATATATTATGATATCCCCATACCATGGGTCTAATGTAGAGATTAATAAGATGTGTTCATCGACAAACGTATCTTCACAAACCAACTCCTCGGCCCCACTCGGAAAATCTGATATAAGCTCTGCAAAGACTAAAGACTTCTTTGATTTTGCCGAAACAAACTCGAGATCAAACTCTTGCAGAATGACAATCCATTTATTATACTTTCCCCCAATCATCCTTCGGGTGAGGACAAATTGAAATGGATTGACATGGACCACAACCAAGGTCTGGCGAAGGAGAATATAATGCCTCAAACGTTGAACCACATGTACGGTAGCTAAATCAAGCTTCTCGACATGAGAATAACGAATCCCTGTGTCAATAAGGTTTCGGCTCAGATAATATATGAGATGCTCTTGGAGCTCCTCATCCTCTTGAACCAAAACCATACCAATCGTCTCTAAAGACGCGGCCACATATAATAATAAATCATGGTTATAGTCCGGGGGACTAATCACCGGGGCCGATGCTAGGGCTCGCTTGAGTGCATCGAAGGACTCTTGGGCTTGCTCATCCCAATAAAAGGGAGTATCCTTCTTCAAGAGACGCATAAAGCCTCTAGTCAAATTGGAAAAGTTGACAACAAATATTTGTAAGAAGTTTTCCATGCCTTTCAAACACTGAAGATGACGAATATTCTTCGGGGGAGACAACTAAAGTATTTCCTCAACCTTCAAAGGGTCGACTCTTATACCCTCTTTCGAAACGATGACTCCTAACAAATGACCTGATTTCATGCAAAAGATGCACTTATGAGGATTTAATATAACTGAATAGTGTCGGCATCTTTCGAATACCAATCTCAAGTGATAGGGATGACACATTCTCATACGAGAATGAGCAGCAAGATCATCCAAAAATACTTTGATAGTTGACTTGAGATCGTGGAAAATCAAGGTCATTGCCCACTGAAATGTAGCTCCAGCATTTTTAAGGCTGAAATGCATTTTCTGATATGTGAACGTTCCCCAAGGACAAATAAATGCAGTCTTATGTTGGTCCTCAGGTTTAATCTGTATCTGATTATACCCAGAAAAGCCATCCATAAAGGAGAAAACCTCGCTCCCCGCACACTCATCCGAAATTTGATCTATAAATGGTGTGGGGAAGTTATCCTTAGGACAGGAACGATTCAAATCATGGAAATTAGTGCATATGCGGATTCTTCCCTACTTCTTATCCACCGAAACGAGGTTTGAAACCCACTCCATCAAGGGAACAGGATAGATGAAACCGGCTTTCAACAGTTTCTCTATCTCTGCCTTAATGGCGGGTGCTTTCCTAGGATTCATCACCCGTAAACGTTGTCGAACAGGCTTAGCATTGGGTTAAGTCTTAATCTCATGCTCGACAATACGAGTGTCAATACCTAGAATCTCGGCATAAGACTAGCAAAAATATTGTGGAATTCCTTGAATAGCTCGGTATATTCCAGAATCTCAGCATGGGAACATTCTGCCCCAATATAGACATTCTCTATTGTGCCAGGATTGCGAGAGATGTTGATAGGGATCATTGAAGATATGTTTTCCATGTTTCCATCAGCCATCGAACCAGGAGAGCTTAATGGAACCACAGGACTACCAACTCTCTGACTAAGAACCGCCCTAAAATCCTCATGCTCCAAATGGTTAAGCTCTGGGAGAAAGTATGATCTATGATGAAGTTCCTCCCATGGTGGCTCAACTCCAGACATAGCCTCAATAATCACTTCATCTGAAGGGAAAACCATATCAAGGTAGTCGTGGGCATGAGAAGACTGTACTGCCCATGCCGGTAGCACATACGGGTCCTCCTTCTCCGTCCATGAAGAGGAAGGACTAGGTTCTGCAACACTCTTGAGATTAGCTTGATAAGCTATCATGGCTGTAGGCAATGGCACGCTCATCTCGACAAACTCACTCGAAGTACTTGGTGTAGGAAGAATCCAAGGATCTTCCATATGACTCATGCGAAAAGACACCGATATCGTAGAAGTTGAAGCCTCATCGGAACTAGATCCTATCATGAGGATCGGTGCAAGACAACTAAAATTTCCCATGAGGGATGGATACATGCCTACACCCACACTCCCAGTTGTCAGTTGAGAGTGCTCAACGATCGGGATCGAAGCTCCCGAGGATGTGATAACAGACGAATTCTTGAATGTCATCTGATCAATCATTACGATCTTCCCATTATGTGGAAATCATACAATGCAAAACAAGGAAGAAGCAATGGCTTGCATACTATACATCCAGTTCCTACCAAGAAGGATATTATAGTCAAGGGAAACATCAACCACCTCAACCTCTATCACAATGGTCTCCCCCCCGGAACGGACTTTAAGGGAAGGAAGGATGTTGTGCGGCCTAAAAGATCTCCCATAGAAAGTAGTTAACATAGTCGCTGATTTAGATAGCTCAGGAGAACCGAGACCCTTCCAACAGGCCAAAGACATCACAGAAGCAGCAGCGCCCTCGTCAATCACAATACGTTTGACAGTCATACCAAGACATTCTACGTGCACCAAAAGAGACACATAATAGGGCAAGTGAGGCTAATGTCCTGTGGTTTCAAATTTGATCACAGAGGAAGAATCATCATCATTCACACCCAGGGCAGAAAGAAATGCCTTCCTTTGCAAAGGACAACTCTGAAGCACTTCCAATGCAGACATCGCACAAGGAGTATGCCCCAAATCCTCAACAAATGAATAATTCTGGGCGGCTCAGGCATTTGGATTATGCCCTGAACGCTTAAGGATTCCCTTAGGAATACGAGGTGCAGCCTCAAGTTTATCCGTAGGTTTCTCAATGCACAAAGGGGACCCTGGTGGATCAGGTTCTTTGCCTGGGCTGGGTTGTGACAAACTATAATCTTTCGCACAAGTCACAACTTTCATAGCACAGACCATGTTAATGCACCCACGACCACTACCCTTCGGTCGATCATCATCACTAGACTGGTCATGGGACTTCGAGTTCATATTTTAATTATGCGGTAAAGGGTTAGTTAGCACAGCTAGGCCTTGTGCTAAGAATCTCGAAGCTTCTTCAATCTGAGGGCACAAGTAAGTGAGGTGATCGTCCTTACATAGCTTGCAAGGGAATTTAACCTTACGTTTCGCTTGCTTGTCCCCCCCAGCATTTCTACCCTTCTTGTCATTATTGTTAGCATTCTCATTCTTATTCCCACCCTTTTGATTATTATTTTTACCCTTTTTTCTATTCCGTCCGGGCTACTGGTTACCCTTTTGGTCCGACGATTGCACAGAAAGTACATTCGTCATTTGGGCAGGTTGAGATAAAGCCGTAGCTTGACCTGAAGCAGATTGGTTGATTAACAATTTACTAGCTTGTTTTGCAACCAAATCTGCAGGTTTCTCACTTGCACAACCCACAATTCCATTGGCATGTGGTCCAGGTTTGACTTTGGGATCGAAACTGGAATGACAAGCATTGGGAATAATCTCATACAACAAACCGGACTGAGCATAGATCAAGTCCAGTTCCTACGCCCTAAAGATCGCTTGTTCCTCATTCTGCACTCCAGATGTGGAAATATCCTTCGCTATATATGGCAATAACGACTTGAGGAACCACTCAAGGAGGAATTCTGACGATATAAAAGCTTTAATTAATCTCTTCCGTCTACACCACTCTTGAATATGATCAGAAATATGTATGGCTTTATCTTGCCAAAATGTCAACAACAGTTCAGTACCAATGTCATAGCACACTGGTAGCTGGAAGTGATTGAGAAAATTCATCGCAAGGTCGTCGAACAAAGCGAAAGCTCCCTTAGGTAACTCTATATACCATTTCACAGTGGGCCCTGTGAGGGTGCATTGAAATAGTCGCAAACGGACTGAGTCCTGATGTAACGAATTTGAAGAGCACCAAAAGTGAAACGTAGTAACGTGTTCGCTCAGATCCTCTCCCGGTTTTCCTTCGAAGTTAGGTATGTCCGAAGGAAGCTTGGTAGGGACAGCGGGCCAAGTGGTCATGAGCCACAGGATCATTCGTAAGTCTCGATAAGTCAGGAAGATTAAGCGTTGCAAGGAAAGGGAGCCTAGGATGATGAGTTCGATGGACCACTCCCTGGTTCATATAGGGTTGATTACCACCATGGCCTTGGCCATAGTGTCCTCCTCCTGTCTGACCCATATAGGGTGGCGTGGAAGTACCATAGTATGGTGGACCTTGACTAGTAGGAGCTACAAAGCCGTAATTTTTACGGAGAGAAATTCCTATGGCTTGGGGTACCACAACAGACAACTTGACTCTAGAAATCAATCTTTCCCAATATGCAATAGAAATAAAATGTCTAACACTAAAGGATCAGACCTTGTACCTTATTCCAAACGATTGAAGTAGATCCCCGTTGAGCTTTCCAATCTTCAGCTTGAATTGCTATAACACTTCCTCAACAACAAGTAAACAATAAAAGAATTCTATATATCATGGTGTTAGATCTATTCTAGCATATATAATCAATAATGTAAAATCATTTGACATAATCCCATGGATAAAATATTCATTCAAATACACATTATTGGACAGGAAAAGATATTTCTATTAATATAAATCAGAGATTACAAGATACAACCTATGACGACAGGTCTGCAAACCGGAGAAACTGAATCCCCCACTTGGGCCTCCACCACTTCAATCCTCCATCTCTCGATAGCAAGCTCACTAGAAAAAGGCAAGCTTGGGAAGAACACAAAAGTGCTCCAAGGGACAAAGGGATGCAAACTCAAGGATAAGTTCTGGCAACAATGGACTGTAGTTTTGTTGCTCTCAATTCTCTCTTATGCTTTCAATGTACCAAGGGGTTCCTTATATAGCTTTCAAAGGGATAATGAAAGGTCGAATCCGTGTGATCTCAAGGCATATGGAAGGCTAGGAGTCATATGAGTTGGATCCATGTCAAGGAAAATTCCAAAAGGATTTGGATTATTCACACATCCCGATGTACGCGGTTATAGGGGTTAAAGCCGCGTATGTACCCGACTATAGGGTTAAAATCTGTGTATATCATTTTTCATATGTTTTTAGGGATGATCAAGTAAACATCAAAAGACAAAAAGTAGTCCATAGGGGCTAATGAGTCTGTAGCGGGACAGGGAAAGGCCATACAAAGTGTGATTCACCTAGAGTGGTGAAATCTGCTATAATAGATGCCCCCTAATGTGTGAGGTCAGAGGGGTTATACGATGGCCGAAATACATTATAAGTCCATCCCAGAAGTGGAGTGATGAAGGATCCAAAATGGAATACCAACCACCCAATCAGCATAGTACAATAATACAACTCTGCATATAACTGCAAGTACATATAGCAGTCTCAGATACATAAGAGTACAATGGCCATGAATAGGCATGATATATGATGTCACATATGTGGTCATAGCCACGTACAATATACATAGATCAGAATATCCATGATGAAGATATACAAAGGACCATGATCTCAAAAATGGCTGAAGATATATAATAGATCAAGATCTCCATAGTGGCTGGAAATGTCTGACATATACTGGAATCAAGTCACGAGAGCTGAAATCTCATGAACACTGGCACAATCAAGGAGGTAGCATATAAGAGATGCCACCAATATGGAAAGTCTTCTACATAAACCGCTACGAGTACATGTCCTACTATGCGAATAGAGGTGTCGAGGTCGAACATAGTAGTCCATCATCTGATTACTGGTCATTAATGTATACCGTTAACAGACGCGATATTACTCACCGATAATGAAAATGGGAATCAAGGTACTAGAGTGCAAACTAACAAGTGTGAATAAATGTGTTGAGGTTGAACACTTGAGAGGATCCATTGATCAGGGGACATTGATGTATTCCCAAGAAATTGTCGATGGCGAGAGAACCTGCCACTGATGACTGCTAGTCTCAAGGCACTCAAAATGACTCTAGACTCCAATCCCAGAATAAATGATCTAAAGTCGATGGGATAAAATCCACTGGAAGGAGGGCATTAAGGCATCCCCCATCATCCAACACGAGGTACTCAGCAAAGCTGTATAATGTGGAAGGACTCAATCATAAAGTGCACGAACTAGTAACTGTACCAGGAATGGCCAACATGCAAAGTCAAGATAACTGAGGAATGGCCGACTGAGGTTTCAACTTCCTTCGAACAAGAGCATAACAGTGTATGGTGACTGAATGAAGGCAGCATAGACTTGATATACAAACTGGGACATCTTTGTGACACAGGAGGCATCAACAAAGGCTCCATAGGGACTGGAAGCTTAACCAGTCGGTAGAGATAAACTCAGATAAATGAGTACAGCTCCTAAAGTCAAACGATAACCCAACCAATGGATGTGATATACAATGCTCTGTTCAAAGGTGACATGACTCGACAGCTGCCAATGATAACATCTTTCCTTGTCCGGATTTTTGGTTTTTTTATTTTTTTGGACTTTTTCAGTTATTTGAAAAGCTTGAAAAAAGAATAAACTAGCTTTATAGTTACAAACTAGGAGGAGACGAGTGTCATAAGGGAAAACAAACTAGTTCCAAGAAGTGGAACATACCTATGCTCAATGCAAGGATACATGTGTAGGATATCGACACTCGAGGGGAAATCCCCTCCCGGTAAACGGGAATCAAGCTACGAAGGATATAACAAATGGCTCTGCATGGCTAGACATGAGACAAGCTCAGGATATATGGCTGAAACGCAATGTCAGGGGAGCCGACATGAAGCTCAATAAGGCAAGAAAAGCTCATGATAATGCATTCACAACTTGACATAAGGGAGTCCTGAGGGAAATAGGCCAGCATAAGATCAAGAGGAGTATGAGGCTCTTGCGAAATGTCATGGCAATACTATACAATGGACTCCCACACCCTAAAGGAGAAAACATCAGCATGGGCACCAAATGAAAATAAGGCACTAACTAGGGTACCCATGTAAGGTGAAGCTCTACCACTCACATCATGCCACTTCTAAAGCAGCAAGAAGGTTCCGTGACATAATAGAGTGGGTTCGTACCTAAGGTCATGGTGATATGGTCATAAGGTCATGAAAAATGAAAACAATGGTGAAACCTAACCTATATGCTAGTTTAGTCATGATACCTTAGATCGGCATGAACAGGTCAATCTAATGGCTGAAACGGCACTGAAAAAGGTCATCTACAACACCAATTATGTCAAAAACGGTCCAAAATGGTCATAAAATGTTGAAACTATAGAAAAGGGGGTAAAAATTTTCAAATATTTGAAAATTTTTCTATAAATAGTAAAAAATAGAAATCATTTGAAACTTTTACCCATTTGAGCTCTGATTTTCAACTGCAAATTCCAGGAGATCCAGCCGGCGGAATTCATAATCGTTTCTTCTAGGTACTTACTCATGCTCTCCTCTTGCATTTTGATATAATTTTTGTAGGTTTTCATGGTTAAATGAGTTTTTTAGGCCATCTCTACATGAGCGTTGCGGCCCACGTGGATATCGAGGCTTTTTCCACGTATAGGGCTGGCTATATGCGGAAAAGGGGCTAAAACCCACGTACATGCGCAGTTGTTTGCAAAACAGTCACGTATGAGGCTGCGCATAAGGTTTTACAAGAATATAATGGATAATTTTGCAATTTCTCTTGTAGGATGGTGCTAGAGTGGAGAGAGCATGAGCACAGTGACGTAGAGGAAGCAGTAAAGGCCGACTTAATGGCTCAGCAAGCTTTACGTACATGCAGACTCTACAAGTTTTGGTGTCTTGGTGGTTTGAGGGCCAAACCAAGACTGCTACAGATGCTGGTAGACTATTGGGATCCAAACTCGAAGTCCTTCCGTATAGATGAGATGTCCCTCACCATAGAGGTGGAGGACATATACTTTATCACAGGGTTATCTAGACGGGAGGAGGTGGTGAACCTTCATTCCCGAGGTGGGCTAGGAGGTGGTCTAACTGTCGATGAGTACATAGCTGTGTACTGCTACCCAGATACTGAGAAGGTGGGGAGTCAAGTCCCCACTAATTCTATACAGGTGATGGGCCTAAAGGCCATACTACTGACGCTGGGCAGGATAGCAGGCTTAGAATCACTCCATCAGGCCTCTCGGCCTCTGATGTTCTACGCGGTGGAGTGTATGAGACCGACCATATATGACTGGAGTACGACACTACTGAACAACATGAAACACCAGCTTAGTGAGTGTAAGGTAGGAAGGGTACAGAACTTCGGGTTCAACAGTATTCTGAGCATTTTTTTCTTCGAGCATGTTCCAGGATTGAGCCCTAGAGTGGATGTTCCTTTCCACGGGGTTTGATATCCAGCCCAATGGCGTTGGGAAGATGCTATGCGCAGACTGGGGGGTGGTAGGGTGGCCAACCCATACCCAGATGACTTCTTTCCAAGGTGGTGATGACAGATTGTTGCCATTGATGACTATCCCTATGCAGGGATAGATTTCCAAGGGGGCTCGGACATACCATTACCACCAGGATCGGCATATGGCGATATAGGTAACGAATCTCGACCCTCACTGTTTTTAAATTTTTTAATTTATTTCATTTTTGTATTTTCTTGATTATGTGAAATCAAAAAGACATGTTTTTGCGTGACAATACATAGTGACATCTACCATTGATGTGCAGATGTGGGACCACGACGGCCAGAGGGCTTCCCTCGTCAAAGACGGAGGGGGAGAGGAGATGACATCATGGGTGTGGATGCGGAGCGAAGGCTCTAGAGCATTCATACCAAATTCGTGAGACTGACTCATAGAGTTCCCATGGCGCAAGTCGAGGACTTGCCTGAGGCCATGCAGCAGCAGGTGGTGGGTGTACCACGCGGATGGGTGCGTTTATTCCGACGGCTAGCTAGAGCCGTAGTGATGTTCCATGATCACAACCCTCCTCATACTCCATAGGATTAGACACCTGGGAGTGCATATGTTTTGTACTACCGTGTATTATATGATGGTGGCTTGAGAGCCCCAATTTTGTATCATGACACTATGTATTACCACTTTTTGATGTATATATAAAAATGTTTTATGGTGATCGATTTATTTATTTACATGTGTAAAAATTGTGTTTATGATTAATTTATTATGAATGAGACAAATGCCAATCTAACACGTAGTTAGCATATGAGTCAGCAACTTGGTTATTATTTCTTGGAATGTGTATATATGTAATACTGTCAAATTTTCGTTCTAACAATATCACACATAAGAACCTTCTCAATAACGTCGGATCTCTAACATGGTACAAACCATTTAGCTGTGACACTACTAACTCCAAATCAAGACATACCTCAAGAGATAGAACGCCATATATAATGGCATCCCGTAGAAGCTCGATAACAGCGCTATATTCAGCAACATTGTTGGAAGATGGCCGTAGACATACACCTCCTGAAGATAGTACCTGACCCATAGGAGTATAAATCACCCAAGCAGCAGAGGCTGAGTGTTGAGTGTGACGGCTTGCACCATCCGTGAATCCTATGTAGGTGGAAGATTACCTTGACATATGCCAAAAGAAACGGAAACTAATCACAAACCCGATCACGATAAGAAAAAGACCTAACTATGCAAAGTTGTACACTAATATACAACACGCAGCCTTGGCTAAAGATCATGCATAGTATTTTTCAAGATAGAGCCCATTTCTAGGCTCCACCAAAGCTGTGCCTTCGTAGTCTACTAACTCATAGGCACCCTTCTCTAACACACACTTGACCACGTAAGGACCATGCCACATAGGATTGAACTTCCCTACCCCCAAGGGTTCTTTCGGTTGATCCCATAAGAGGAACAAGTCTCCTTCACTAAACACTCTTGGACGGACAGATTTATCGTACTAGAACTTAACGCGGTGCTTATTAACCTCTAGAGCCACCAAGGCATCTCGACGCTGCTCATCAAGTTGCTCAAGGTGAACCAAACTCTCCTCCAAAGGTGAAGTGTCTAGTAAGAGTTCCACAGCTAGCTTCAACGAAGGAATCTCACATTCAACCGCCAATATCGACTCTAATCCATGTACAAGCTAATATGGAGAAAAACTAGTGGTAGTCTTAACCGCGGTTCGATATGCCCACAAAGCAGGATATAACATAATGTGCCAATTAATCTTGCTTTATGCGATGGTTCATTGGAGAATGGATTTGAGTGATTTATTCACTACCTCTACCTGTCCATTCGCTTGGGGGTAGTAAGAAGAGGAGTGCTCTTGCTTATACCCTAACTTGGATGCCAACTCTTCCATCATATGGTTCTGAAAGTGCGAGCCATGGTCAGTGACAAGCTCCTTCGGAATCCCAAACTGGGTAATGATTTGGTTGAATACGAAGTGAGCGGCTGTCTCACTGTCAGATTTTACTGTAGGCATAGCCTCAGACAATTTCATGAAGTAATCCACAGCCACTATAATATGATGGTGCCCCCTAGCCGAAGCTGGGTTGCAATCCATAAAATCTAGCCCCCACTTAGTGAAGGGACCGGTGGTGATAATGGGATGTAACGGGGCAGGTTTCGAGCACATATTACATGTGAACACCTGGCAAGGGTGGCACCTCTTGACCGCATCTACACAATCTTTAAAGATCGACGGCCAGAAATAACCCTCTCTCAAAATATTTTGAGTTGTAGAAATCCCAAATAAATGACCACCACACGCCCCTCTGTGGCAATCATTCAGCACAACCTCAGCCTCGTCATGAGTTAAAAAACGTTGTAAAATGGAATCTACGCCACGGCGGTACAAAGTATTGTCCACCAGAAGGTAATTCTTAGAGACGTGACGTAATCGTCATCGTTCATCTCGCGAGAGGTGAGTAGGGGTCCTCTGTGTTTGTAGATATACTATGATATCTCCATACCATGGGTCCAACGTAGAGATTAAGAAGATGTGTTCATCAACAAACGAATCTTCACAAACCAACTCCTCGGTATCATTTGGAAAATCCGATATGAGCTCTGCAAAGACTAAAGACTTCTTCGATTTTTCCGAAACAAACTCGAGATCAAATTCTTGCAGAATGACAATCCATTTATTATACTTTCCCCCAATCATCCTTCGTGTGAGGACGAACTGAAACGGATTGACATGGGCCACAACCAAGGTTTGGCGAAGGAGAATATAATGTCTCAAATGCTAAACCGCATGTACGGTAGCTAAATCAAGCTTCTCGACATGAGAATAATGAATCTCTGCGTCAATAAGGTTTCAGTTCAGATAATATATGACATGCTCATGGAGCTCCTCATCCTCTTGAACCAAAACCATACCAATCATCTCTAAAGACGCGGCCACATATAATAGAAAATCACGGCTATAATCCAGAGGACTAATCACCGAGGCCGATGCTAGGGCTCGCTTTAGTGCATCGAAGGACTCATGGGCTCGCTCATCCCATTCAAAGGGAGTATCCTTCTTCAAGAGACGCATGAAGCCTCTAGTCAAATTGGCAAAGTTGACAACAAGTCTTCGTAAGAAGTTTTCCATGCCTTGCAAACACTGAAGATGAAGAATATTCTTCAGGGGAGACAACTAAAGTTTTGCCTCAACCTTTAAAGGGTCGACTCTTATACCCTCCTTTGAGACGATGAATCCTAACAAATGACCTGACTTCACACAAAAGATGCACTAATGAGGATTGAGTCTAACTGAATAATGGTGGCATCTTTTGAATACCAATATCAATTGATAGGGATGACACATTCTCATACGAGAATGAGCAGCGAGGTCATCCAAAAATACTTCAATAATAGACTTGAGATCGTGGAAGATCAAGGTCATCGCCCGCTGAAACGTAGCTCCGATGTTTTTAAGGCTGAAAGGCATTTTTTGATATGCAAATGTTCCCCAAGGACAAATAAATGTTGTCTTATGTTGGTCCTGAGGTTTAATCTGGATCTGATTATACCTAGAAAAGCCGTCCATAAAGGAGAACACCTCGCTACCCGCACACTCATCCAAAATATGATCAATAAATGGTGTGGGGAAGTTATCCTTAGGACAGGCATGATTCAAATCATGGAAAT
>LPNX010074965.1:293042-358568 GCA_001517045.1 Pseudotsuga menziesii | reverse complement strand
CGATTCCTATGAAACCCTATAATAATTCATAATATGGTATGGGTACTGTAATTAGACTTATTTACTGTTTTTTTTTTGTTAATATTTATATAACATAGTATTAAAGATTCATATTCAAATGCATTATTTCAGCAATATTTGCTTAAGGGAAATGACACATAAAAGCTCAACTTCGACTCGTAAATGGTGCATATAATGGTTCAGAATAGAGAAAGATGAACGTATACCATTGAAATCATTTCAATATGTCACTAACAGCATATAACATTGACCCAAGTCGCAATATACATCAAATATACAATCTCCATTGAAAGGGAAAATCATCACATGGAAAGTAGTCACAATAAAGCTTGGAAATGTGGGCATTTGCATATTTATTTCTTCTGATTTAAAATTAAAAAGAATATGAGAGATATATTACATATATATGAATAATTCACCAATTATTTGGAATCAACTGAACTCAATGGGGCGCAACCACCATTCACACGAGTGCGCCTTCATAGGAAAACATGGAAATATGGAAGTGGAAATTGAGAGAATGGGAGGAGAGATGGGTCCCGAAAAGTACCAGACTTTTATATGAAGAAAAAAAATCCATGAAGCTCCAAATTAGAGGTATGAATGGCCTCTCCCATGGCCAACTTGTATCATAATCTCACTCTCTCGAAATTGTCTCACTATCAAGGTAAGTGTGCACTCATCGTGCAATGGACAAGCTAATGCTCTCCAAATGCCAAAGGCAAATTCACAAATGACAAAAAGCTATTTCCATTCCTTGTGACATATTTTTATAACTCTCCTAATGTCCTCCAAGTTTGAATTCATTCCCATAGTCTTCCTCCACCTCATCCTTGATGTTTAGTAAACTCCATGCCACTTGGCCTTCTCCTCAACACTTCATCTTCCACCAAATTCGAATGGAATCCACCTAGTCCCAAGTCACCCTCTTGAAGGATATTTTTAGCCCTAACATTTCAGGTTTTCATAGGTCTGCAATCAAATATTACTTTTCATATAATCTTCCATCATTGTTGTCATAAAGCGCAAGGGAATCTAGCTCCACATGGCACCCAGTTTCTTCCTATACTCTTCCTCTTCTATGGGGAGTTACTCCTCCTCGCCATTTTGAATCCTTGAGCTCATGATATGTCATTTGATGACTCTTCACCTTCCAAGAACATTCCATCACTCATAATTTTGAATTTGAGTTTAATTCATGACATGTGTAAGGAGGAATCTAACCACCCAAGGCCCCCATGGACCTCCAAATGTCCTTATGAATCAATGCCACTTTATTTTCTCCATATTTATTATTTGTATACCCAAATTAATGTGTAAATGATATACTAATGTTCTATTGGGTCCCATAGCTCCCTTATTGCAATATTTAATGCCTCCTGCCCCAACCTAGGGAGCTCGTAGGTGGGTGAAACATTGTCAACTAGTATACCTATTGGAATGGGGACATGACAGTCCTCCCCACCCAATACTGATTTTCCTCAAGCAATGCCAAGTTTGGATGCTGCAAACTTTTCTCATATTCCCAAGTGGCCTCCTCACTAGGCAAATCCTTCCATTGCACCAAATATTCTCTTATTGTTCCGATTCGTAGCCTTCTCCCCTTCGTTCTCAAGATTTTTTGTGGAATGAGAACAAGTTGTCCTTCATCATCCAAAGGTGGTAAAGTATCTGAAACTAAAATTTGCTGCCGTATAACCTTATTTAGACAAGAAACATGAAATACATTATTAATTTTTCTTCCCATGGGAAGCTCCAATTGATAGGCCACTTCTCCAACTTTTTGAATCACCTTGTAGGGACCATAAAATCTTGGTTTGAGATTTTCTGAGCCTTTACCTTTTATGGTGGTTTGTTTGTAGGGTTGCAACCTAAATTATACCAAGTCATTCACTTGGAATTGTCTCTCCATTCGATGTTGATCGGCATATTGTTTCTACTGATTTTGAGCAACTTGCAAGTTATCTCTCAAAACTTTCAAAATTTCTTGACTTTCTTCAATCCAATATTTAGACTTTGGAGATGTACTATCACCAAAAATGTGGTCAATAAAAGTGGATGCATCATAACCATAAAGTGCTTTAAAAGGAGACATGCCAATGGACATATGGAAATTAGTATTGTAACAAAACTCACCCAAATGCAACCATTTTATCCATGCTTTATGTTGCCCACTAACTTAGTTCCTCAAGTAGCCTTCCAACCATTGATTCACCCTCTCTATTTGGCCAACAGTTTGGGTATTATAGCTTGTACTAGGTGTCAAATTTGTCCCTGCGATTTTGAAGAGTTTTTGCCAAAATGCACTCATAAATCTGTTATCTCTGTCACTAACAATGCTCTTAGGAAGCCCATGCAATCTGAAAACTTCTTTAAAAAATAATTCCGCCACTTTTGCAGCAGTGAAAGTGGTAGTAACAGAAAATAAATGATCAAATTTAGTGAGTCTATCCACCACCACAAATATGCAATCCTTACCAAATACTTTCAGCAAACCAGTGATGATGTCCATGGAAATGCTCTCCCATTTTTGTGCTGGAATAGGAAAGGGATGTAAGAGACCAGCTAGATGGGTGTGTTGCACTTTATTTTGCTAATATGTGGGAATTCATTAACATACTTCAAAACATCATCCTTCAACCCTTTCCATGCAAATATTTCCCTCAACATTATGTATGTTTTGAAGAAACCGGGGTGACCTACTAGAGGAGAATCATGAGCTTTCTTTAAAATTACCTCCTTCAAACTAGAATTAGGGACCAAATAGACTGTACCTTTGTAGTGGATAATTCCTTCCAACACCTTATACCTATCATCATGGTTAGTTCCATCAAAATTTTCACAAGAAAAAATATCCTTGGCATACTCTACTTCTAATGTGGCTTTCCAATTTTCTGCTACATCCATTAGAGAAATATAAGTTCTTCTAGATAAGGCATCAGCTACCACATTATTTTTTCCCTTCACATATTCAATATCAAAGTCAAATGCTTGAATCTTACTCAACCACTTTTGTTGCCTTTTATTTAAATCCTTTTGAGTGAGGAAGTACCTTAAAATTTTATGGTCAGTTTTGACCACAAATTTGTTTCCCACCAAGTATTGTCTAAACTTGATCAAAAAATGCATGATGGATAACATTTCTTTATAATGAATGGAGTAAATCTTGTCATGTGGTTGTAGCTTCCTACTCACAAAAGCTATCGGATGTTGTCCTCGTTTTAGGACTTATCCAATGCCTTCTCCTGATGCATCACATTCCAAGACAAATGGTTTAGAAAAATCAGGGAAGGCTATATTAGGGTAGTTTCTTATTACCTCCTTGATTCTTTGGAAGGATTTTTCAGCCCCTTCATGCCATTGGAAATCATATTTCTTTGTCAAATCAGTGAGAGGTGAAGTGAGTTGGGAGAACCCCTTCACAAACTCTCTATAGTAGATGCAAATTCCAATGAATCCTCTTAATTCAATGAGACTTTTGGTACGAGGCCACTCTAAAATGGCTCTTATGTTCTCCATATCCACCTTCACACCATCTTGACCAATGATGTGTCCAAGATACTCTCAGGTTTTTACTTGTTCAAATCCTTGCATAAAATGTTTCTTCATGCCTTCAAGATCTGATTTAATGAAATTATTAGGGTCCTCATTGTTTTATTTGTCATCCATATCTCCCAGTTCTAGTTTTGCCCTAAAATTCTTGTAAAAAGAACTAGCCTCTCCACTTCCTTCCTTTTAACTGTTAAGGTCTCCAGTCTTAGTTTCTAAGGGAGGGAGGTCAGAATCAGAAAACATGAAAAAATATCTCTATCAGGTGCCAAAATCATGCTATTATACCTCTTTTAATGTCCCAATTTGAAAATTCCCAATAAAGGGAGAAGTTTGGAAAAATTGTATTGACTAGTTTTGACTCTAGGTGATTTGAATGGCTCTAGAGGGTCGTGAATTTGGTAGGGACTGATGTGGGGAGTATTAGGAGTCTTAAATTGAATCTCTTATACTTTTATAATAGGTCATAGACATCTGAAACTATATTTTGGCATGATGGAAAAAAGGGGAAAATTACTAGCAATTTATGATGCAATTCCCCCTAGGGTGTGGGCAGAAATGTCTCTCCAACTCCTATGCAACCCTCCAAACTTTACGAACAGAGTATGGGGAATATAATTAGACTTAATTTACTGTAATTTTTTTTTCTTAATAGTTCTTCAACAGAGGATTAAATCTTCATATTCGAATGCATAATTTCAGCAATATTTGCTTAAGGGAAATGACACATAAAACCTCACCTTCGACTCATAAATGGTGCATATAATGGTTTAGAACAGAGAAATATGAATATGTACCATTGATAACATTTCAATATCTCACTAATAGCATATAAAATTGACCCAAGTCACAATATACATCAGATATACAATCTCCAATGAAAGGGAAAATCATCACATGGAAACTAGTCACAATAAAGCTTGAAAATGTGGACATTTTCATATGTATTTATTTTGATTTCGGCTTACAGAGAAGATGAGACATATTACATAGCAATGAATAATTCACCCATGCTTGGTAATCAACTGATGTAATGTTCGGGATCTGATATACAGATCAAAACACTAGTTATTGCCGCAAATTAAATTAAAATTCTGATATATAACTTGCACACGTTCGATAAATCTTTGGACTAGGAAAATAGGGGTATTTTAATAATAAATTCATAGGCATGGAAGAGGGAAGAGGGAAGCATCCAAATAATATTTCAGGAAATACATATCATCTTCCCTAACACATTTATATCGGGGACCATTTAGGTTTCACAGTCAACTATGTTGAAACTTACTCCCACGCTTCCGAGTCACCCAACCGTGAAACTAGGAAGATTCCTTCATTGCCTTTAAACCATAGGCTTGTAAAAATTCCCAGAGGTATTATCAGACACATGGACAGCATAAGATAAGGTTTCAATCAGTTCAGAACAGTTCTGGAAAGGTTTGGGAAGTTTACAAGTGAATTGGGAAAATTTGGGTAATCTTGGCTTAGTGAGGCCCTGCATAATGGAGGCTACTCAAATAAGGTACATACTAAAAATAAATATCAGATTGGGGGTTTTTTATGGACATATGGGTCTATTAAAAACATCCATCATCTTACAGAATTTCATTTGGATTAACAGAACTCTCAAAATTACAAAAATGGCGAGACTAGTCAAATTTAACTAGTCATCTAGTTAGGGTGTATAGAAACACATGAAATTCGTAGCAGAAGTGCATTGTACATGAAAATTGAAATTAAAATAGCCTAATACATATTACATCACTCAGACTCAATTTGATGGCCACTACTCAATTATTATTGCACTAAACTGATCAAATCCCTCATTTTCATGGAAAATTAAGCTCATACAAGGAAAAATTAATATGTGAGATTATTGGGAAGAAATATTACAGTATGATAGAGAAATTAAACAGTTTTTATAGGCTGATACACATCATAAGGAAGTGGAATGACTGACCACTCCAGAATATGACTCAAAACAATGGGCAGGAGGCCCAAAATTTGACAACATAATGGATGGGAGCGTAGGTGAAGCTTGGGCTTCATTGGAGCTCAATTTCACTGATGATGATGGAATCAATAAGTGGCTGATCTAATATCATGGACTGATAATCATGTGCTCCACATCTGCAATGAGAAAGGAATGGGAGGAAGAAGAATGGGGAAGGGAAGGAAAAGACTTAGGGCACATCTCCCAATAGACTGACGCTCACCACTAGTAATGAAGCTTAATTTTTTAACAATTACAAAACATACATTAACCAAACTAAGTAAATGAGCTCTAATTTTCTTTAAATAAAACCATTGGTGACTTGTTTGGCAGGTATAGGAAATAGGCAACAGGTGACGTGTGAGAGCAAGTCATCCACTTTGAAACCCTAACCTTGGCCAAGTCATGCTCCCTCCTTGAGTAATTGGAAAATAGGTTCCATGTGAAGATGTTTCCATGTCCTTGTCATCCATACAACTTAGCAACTATTCCCTCCTTAGTCCAATGTTTCCTAACTTTCCTATGACAGCTTTTTTGACTCTCCAAAAGGAAACTACGCCCTCCTTTGTCAAATGTTTCCTACTTTTCCTATGACATCTTTTCTGAGTCTCCAAAAGGAAATTGTGCCCTCCTTTGTAAAATGTTTTATGCTTTTGTCTCTGACTGCTTTTCTGTGGCTTTTGGAACTTTCCCTTTTCCATCTGGTTTCTTTTGTCATATAGTTTCTAATTCTCCTCCTTGGCAAGTTGGCTTGCCCATTGCGCCCTCCTGACATGGCAAGATCAATTCCACATATTATTTGCACATTAATTAATTAATTAATGAAATAAAACTAAGTATAAGCCTCATAAATAATATTTGGACAAAATTCCCTATGTGAGGTAATAATGCATCTTTTGAACCCCCTAGGTGTTGGACAAGGTCAACACTTTTGATGTCCAAAATGTGGGGACATGACAGTCCTCCCCTCCCAAATATGCTTGTCCTCAAGCAGAAGCACTCAAGAGTGTTGCAAATTTGTCCACCATGTAGGAGAACTAGAGCATGAACTCATGTGCAAGAAAGGTTGACTTGCTCCATCAAGCCAGCATATAAAGTTTCTCCAAATACAAGTAATTCCAAGGTCCCATTGCTTGCATTGCACCCCCTTCAGTGACAATACCTTCCAACACAACTTATCAAACAAAAATGTGCCTGGATCCCATTTCCTCAACTATAAGTATCCAAACATTAGTATCCACCATAAAAAATTATCATCACAGGAAATGAGATTCATGATGTGGAAATCATACCACTACACTGAAAAATGGAAATTCTCAATGCAAAATTGGAAATCTATGAGCTTTCCCCACCCAACATTAAGTTCTTTATGTGCTTGATGCACATCATCATTGAATCTCAAAATTATGTTGATGAAATGACATAGGTGTGAGTCCCATGTCCCAAGACAATTATGGGCATCCTCCAATAACCATAGGTGCCCATGTTGCTCACATAAGATGTAGGATGTGTCTACTGAAAATTCCATGGTGTAAGAAAAAGGTAAACCCTCCAAGATGCACGAATTCAACAAGTATCTACCCATTCCTACCATATATGAACAAATCCTCCAACTATCAAATCCATATGGGGATTTTATTGCTTTCCCATGTGCACAATCCCAATGGCTCAACTCTCTGCCACTGGTCATGCAACCAATACCATGAATGGAGGAATCAAAGAAAGTACATGGATGCATTTGTTGCAACTAATAATGTGGTGGTGCTTTCAACAAATCCCCATGGATGAGTGTCGGAGCCTCTTGCTCCTTACTTGGCACCAAAAGGAACAATCCCCTCACCCAATTGTCATTCTCACGAGTTGTAGTTGTAGTAAAAGGTGTAGAGGATGGAAATTCATGAACCAATTTGAAACTTGGGTAATACTCATCCACCAATAAAGTAGGTGAATCCTTGACTCCTTTGAATGATTCATAGTTTTTACCGTCTTGTGCCTCCCCCAAGAATATACACTTTTCACCAGGAGGCATCTCCAAATCTCTTTGAAAAAGTGCAAGTGCTTGGTCTCTATTTTGTTTTCTTTCAAGTCCTTCAGGAAAACACAAATCACCATGAACCTATTGTGCATATCTACTAGATGTATAATATGGCTGCAAAATATATCTTTGTGGCTGCCCACATGTCAGGATAATCTCAATCACAACAAAGAATTTATTGCAGAAATTAAACTCTTTTCTTCCCACAGTCTTTATTCCAATGATGTCTCTATCCACCCAATCAATGGATGAATAAGGAACTTTATTTGTTGATCCATATGGAATGTGATCATCCACTTCCTCTAGATCAGATTCTATTAGCCATAAGGGTTTTTCATAATGTCTCTCTTTCCAAGCATGTGTGTCAAACAACACTTCATTGATGCAAGTAATTCTAGTACATCTTTGATCCTCTATTTCTATGAAATTTTTATCTACCCCAGCCATGAATAGATGAATCTTTGCTTGTTGATTCACTTGGAATTTCCTCAACCATATTTCTCATAGCTAAGAACTCCGTTATGCCATTCTACATACCAACAAGTGCTTGGACAAAATACTCTTCATCATGGCTCTTCACAAACACCTCCAAATCTGCACTTTTCTCATGTCGTTCCTCCACATGAGATTTCCCCGTTACACCCAAAACATTTCCTTCCATGCAGTATAAAAGGGGTGACTCCCTCAACTCTTTCTGAAGTTGATAGTTCTACAACTTTGACTCTTGAAGGGATATTTGTGTGCTCTTCAATGAGTTATTGGTGATCTTCAACTCATGAGTGAGCCTGGTTGATTCTTCTTCCTCCTTCTTGAGTGGACTATGGTACATATCAGCCACCATGAGGAGATGATATTTGTCAAAATAGTAAGTTCACATAGCTCTCCTTCATATTGACCATGCCTTCTTTCAGTGCTATGCACTCCTCCAGAAAGGATTCTCCTTCCATCTCTTCTCCAGAAGCTTTCCAAGAGCATCTTGCCACTAAGGCATTGATGTCAGCAAGGTTGTTCATGGCTGCCATAAAATTTTCTTTGTCCTCCTCAAGTGGTCCACTCAGATGATGTGGCTCACAAATAAGATCCTCCACCAAGTTTTCTTACTCTAACAGCTGACATATAATACTACTTTTCTTGTGGCATGGATCCACAACACAAAACTTATTCTCATCATACAAGTCAGCCTTTGATTTTTCTGCAAATTCACTTCCATGGGGTGAAGTGGAGGGTATCTCTGAAGGCTGGAATGACATGTGATCTGTACAAAAATCAGAAAGCATCTCATTCCTTGGAATTTCAGCTTCATCATGCTGTAAGAGAGTCCAAAATTCTAAACGGTGTCCATACCTTTGCATCATATTTTTCTCCTTCAAATTTCCTAGTTCACATCTAGCTGGTGGGGGCTTGTCTTCCACTTCCTCAGAGAGTTCATATGATGAATTCAAATCTGATATGTGTTATTCTTTTGGATATTATCTAAAATATCTCTTATCACCATTGACAATGTCACCTTTCTTTGAACTGATTTTGTGTTCACCAACAGAGAGACTAGGAGTAAATTCATCTCTCTCATAATTGTCCTTCATCTTGCAGTCCCCAGATGCAAGTGAAGACTTTGTATCCTCCCAAGGATCAGACGGTTGTAGGATAACATGGCTACTAAAAAAATCATAACCTTCATAATACATGTTCTTCACTTTATCCTCTCCCTGTACAGATACTTTGATGGCCTACTCCTTCACCAAATATTCAGGTTCACACCTAAGCGGTGTGGCCTTGTTTTTTGCTTCAGTATGTGGCTCAGGAGGTGACTGTAAATCTGATTTGTGTACCTATTTTAGATATGATCCAAATTATTTATCACCACCCATACATGATCCAACACCTTGAGCAATGATCTAGATATCACACACCCAGAAACTTGAAGTGTCTTCATCTTCAACTCATCTCCCTATGCAACCACCTTGCGGTGACTTGCACTTCACCTCATGGATATTATCCTTCAAGGAACTTGAGGCCTCTTCATCTTGCGTGGTACTCAACCCAACAATTTTGGAAGCTCTATTTGAATAAAATACAAATATTCTACTACTGTTTGGACAAGCAAGTGACTTTAATGAATCTTCCCTTTTGGATCCTCCTTTGGCTCTAGCTAGCAACCATCTAGTCTCCACTTTCTTGCACACTTCATCAACCATGTGTGCAATCTTTATCATGTTTTCCCCATAGTAGGAATATCTGAAGAGATTTTCTATTTCCAGAGTACATAAATCTTGAAAAGATAAGACCTCCCTTATCTCTTCTTTCAAGGCACAATATTCCATGAAATACTGGGAAGATTTCTTAGAGTTCTTCCCATTGAACACTTGACCACCGACACTAGTAGATTTCTGCCAAATGGATTCATCATAAGATGGAAGCAAGAAATCATCAACGTTATCCCTACATAATATATATGATGTACTTCATGTGGTATCTTCATAATCTTCTTCTTCATATTGCTCGATCTCTTCTTCAATCATTGGTAGCAACCTCATAACTGCAACTGGATTTAGTGATTTGCAAAATTTTGTTCACTAAGATCTTACCTTCCACAGGGGTGGAGGAAAGTGCTCTGATACCACTATAATGTTCTAGATCTGATATACAAATTAGAACACTAACTATTGCTTCAAATTAAAATAAAATTCTGATATATAACTTGCACACATTTGGTAAATCTTTGGACTAGGCAAATAGGGTTATTTTACTGATAAATTCATAGGCATGGAAGAGGGAAGAGGGAAGAAACCAAATATTATTTCAGCACATAGAGATCATATTCCCTGTCATATTTATATTGGGGACCATTTAGGTTTCGTATTCAGCTATGTTGAAACTTACTCCCATGCTTCTAGGTCACCCAACCGTGAAACTAGGAAGATTCCTTCATTGAATTTCAACCAAAGGCTTGGGAAAATGCAAAAAGGTATTATCAAACATGTGGATAGCAGAAAATAAGTTTTCAATCAATTCAGAACAATTCTGGAAGGTTTGGGAAGTTTAGGAGTGAATTGGGAAAATTAGGCAATCTTGGCTTAGTGAGGCCCTGTGCAATGGAGGCTGCTTAAATCAGGTACATATTCAACTAAATCTCAGTTTGGGTGTTTTTATAAATAGAGGGGTCTTTTAAAAACATCCAACATCTTACAGAATTTCATTTGGATTAACAGAACTCATGAAATTACAAAAATGGCGAGACTAGACAAATTTAACTAATCATCTAGCTAGGGTTGATCCGGATTTATGCAGGAACGCAACAGAATACACAAATAACCATAGAAACAAATATGGAGTGGAAATAACACTTCATTTCATTAATCAATAACTGAAACTTGTTTATATACAGAATGGAAATAAACTAGCTAGTGTGCTGGTAGCTTATCTCTGAGAAGAGATGTGGTTGCTACATGCCTCTGAACTCTGTGTTACAATGAGGCTCGAAGGCCTATATATTATTGAGAAACAATGGAAACCCTACACATCCAAAAACCTAACCCTAGGAGGTGAAACGCCTTAATGTGGGCCCCGTTGGTAACTTGGTACATCAATTTCCCGGGGTCGTAACTTTAGCATGCTACCTCTGTTTGACGCGCATGATACATCATTAGAAATATCTGTTTAAGGACTACATCCATGATAGACAAATATTGAGTCTGTAATGGACTCATATTCGCCCAGCCATTCGATGCCAAAAAAATGTCGTTTAGGGCCTCAAAACGGCTCCAAAAGTTTAGGACCCGAAAACTACCAAAAATAGTAAATTGTGCTACAATTAAGGAAACTAGAAAACTGAAAGAAACAGTGGTGGGGGTCCAAGAGGAATAGGTGGGTGGCCACCAATATCCTCCTGGATCAAGGGTGTACAGAAACACATGAAATTCGCAAAATAAGTGCATCAGGCCTGAGAATTGAAATTAAAAGATCCTAATACAGCTTGCATCAACATATTACACCACTCAGACTCAGGTTCATCGCCACTACTCAATTATTATTGCACTAAACTGATCAAATCCCTCATTTTCATGGAAAATTAATCTCATACAAGGAAAACTTAATATGTGAGATTATTTGGAAGAAATATCAGAGTATGAAAGAGGTATTAAATAGTTTTTATAGGTTGATACACATCAAAAGGAAGTAGAATGACTGACCACTCTAGAATAGGACTCAAAACAGTGGGTATGAGGCCAAAAATTTGACAACATAATTGATGGGAGAGTAGGTGAAGCTTTGGCTTCACTTGAGCTCGATTTCGCTGATGATGATGGTTGTAATAAGTGACTGATCTTCTCATGGGCAGATCATCATGTGCTCCACACCTGCAATGTTAAAGGAATGGGAGGAAGAAGAATGGGGAAGGGAAGGAAAATAATTGGGGCACATCTCCCAATAAATTGAGGCTCACCACTCAGTAATGAATCTTAATCTAAAATCAATTACAAAACATACATTAACCAAACTAAGTAAATGAGCTCCAATTGTCTTGAAATAAAACCATTGGTGACTTGTTTGGAAAGTATAGGCAATAGGTGACCTGTGAGAGCAAGTCATCCACTTTGAAACCCTAACCTTGGCCAAGTCATGTGCCCTCCTTGAGTAATTGGAAAGTAGGTGCCATGTAAAGATGTTTCCCTGACTAAGTCATCCATACAACTTAGCAACTACACCCTTCTTAGGCCAATGTTTCTTTTTTTTCCTGTGACAGCTTTTATGAGTCTCCGAAAGGAAACTGCGCCCTCCTTTGTCAAATTTTTTCGTTCTTTTCCTATGACATCTTTTCTGAGTCTCCAAAAGGAAACTGCGCCCTCCTTTGTCCCATGTTTCATGCTTTTCTGTGGCTTTTGGCACTTTCCCTTGTCCATCTAATTGCTTTTGTCATACAGTTTCTAATTCTCCTCCTTGGCAAGTTTCCTTTCCCATTGCGCCCTCCCGAAATGGAAAGCTCAGTTCCACATATTATTTGCACATTAGTTAATTAATGAATTAATGAAATAAAACTAAGTATAAGCCTCATAAATATTATTTGGACAAAATTCCCTAGGTGAGGTAATTAATGCATCTTTTCACCCCCCTGGGTGTTGGACAAGGTCAACACTTTTGATGTTTAAAATGTGGGAACATGATAGTCCTCCCCTCCCAAATATGCTTTTCCTCAAGCATAAGCACTCCAAAGTGCTTCAAATTTGTCAACCATGTAGGAGAACTGGAGCATGAACTATTGTGCAAAAAAGGTTGACTTGCTCCATCAAGCCAGCGTGTAAAGTTTCTCCAAAAACAAGCAATTCCAGGGTCCCATTGCTTGCATTGCACCCCCTTCAGTGAGAATGCCTTCCAACACAACTTATCAGACAAAAATATTCTTGGATCCCATTTCCTCAACTGTAAGTCTCCAAACATTAGTATCCACCATAAAAATTTATCATCGTAGGAAATGAGATTCATGATGTGGAAATCATACCAATGCACTGAAAAATGGAAATTCTCAATGCAAAATTGGAAATGTGTGAGATTTCCCCACCCAACATAAAGTTCTTTATGTGCTTGATGCACATCATCATTGAATATCACAATGATGTTTCTGCAATGACATAGGTTTGAGTCCCATGTCCCAAGACAATTATGGGCATCCTCCAACAACCATAGGTGCCCATGTTGCTCATAGAAAATGTAGGATGTGTCTGCTGAAAATTCCATGGTGTAAGAAAAAGGTACACCCTCCAAGGTGCATAACTTCAACAAGTATCTACCCATTCCTGCCATATATGAACAAATCCTCCAACTATCAGATCCATATGGGGATTGTATTACTTTCCCATGTGCACAATCCCAATGGCTCAACTCTTTGCCACTAGTCATGCAATCACCACCATGGATGGAGGAATGAAAGAAAGTACATGGATGCATTTGTTGTGACTGAGAAGGGGTGGTGTTCTCAACAAATCCCCATGGATGAGTGCGGGATCCTTCTACTCCTTACTTGGCACCAAAAGGAACAATCCCCTCACCCAGTTGTCATTCTCATGTGTTGTAGTTGTAGTAAAAGGTGTAGAGGATGGAAAGGAATGAACCTATTTGAAACTTGGGTAATAATCATACACCAATCAAGTAGGTGAATCCTTGACTCCTTTGACTGATTCATAGTTTGTACCATCTTGTGCCTCTCCCAAGAATATACACTTTTCACCAAGAGGCATGTCCAAATCTCTCTGAAAAGGTGCAAGTTCTTGGTCTCTATTTTGTTTTATTTAAAGTCCTTCAGGCACATACAATTCACCATGCACCTCTTGTGCATATGTACTAGAGGTATAATATGAATGCAAAATATATCTTTGTGTATGCCCACATGTCAGTATAATCCCAGCCACAACAAAGGATTTATTGCAGAAATTAAACTCTTTACCTCCCATAGTCTTTATTCTAATTATGTCTGTATCCACCCAATCAATGGATGAATAAGGAATTTTATTTGTTGATCCATATGGAATGTGATCAACCACCTCCTCTGGATCAGATGCTACTAGCCTTAAGGGTTTGTCATAATGTCTTTCTTTCCAATCATGTGTGTCAAACAACCCTTCACCGATGCAAGTAATTCTAGTACATATTTGATCCTCTATTTCTGTGATAATTTTATCTACCCCACCCAGGAATAGATGATCATATTTGCTTGTTGATTCACTTGGAATGTCCTCAACATATTTCTCATAGCTAATAACTCCTCTATTGCATTATTCATACCAACAGGTGCTTGGCCAAAATACTCTTCATCATGGCTCTTCACAAACACCTACAAATCTGCACTTTTCTCGTGTTGTTCCTCCACATGAGATTCCCCCATTATACCCAAAACATTTCCTTCCATGCAATATGAAAGGGGTGACTCCCTCAATTTATTTTGAAGTTGATAGTTCTGTAACTTTGACTGTTGAAGGGATCTTTGTGTGCTCTTCAATGAGTTATTGGTGATCTTCAATTCATGAGTGAGGCTTGTTGATTCTTCTTCCTCCTTCTTGAGTGCACTATTGTACATATTAGCCACCATGAGGAGATGATCTCTATCAGATTGTAAGTTCACATAGCTCTCCTTCATCTTGGCCATGCCTTCTTTCAGTGATATGCACTCCTCTAAAAAGGCTTCTCCTTCCATCTCTCCTCTAGAATATTTCCAACAACATCTTTCCACTAAGGCATTGATGTCAGCAAGGTTGTTCATGGCTGCCATAAAATTTTCTCTCCACTCAGATGATGTGGCTCACAAAGAAGATCCTCCACCAAGGTTTCTTACTCTAACAACTGACATATAATACTACATTTCTTGTGGCATGGATCCACAACACAAAACTCATTCTCATCATACAAGTCAGCCTTTAAATTTTCTACAAATTCACTTCCATGGTGTGACGTGGAGGGTATCTCTGAAGGCTAGAATGACATGTGATCTCTACAAAAATCAAAAAGCAACTCATGCCTTGGCATTTCATCTTCATCATGCTGCAAGAGGGTCCTAAATTATGAATTGTGTCCATCCATTTGCATCGTATTTTTCTCCTCCAAATTTCCTAGTTCACATCCAACTGGTGGGGGCTTGTCTTCCACTTCCTTAGAGAGTTCAGATGATGACATCAAATCTGATATTTGTTCTTCTTTTGGATCTGATACAAAAGCTCTCTTATCACCATTGACAACATCACCTTTCTTTGCATTGGTTTTGTGTTCACCAACAAAAAGACCATGAGTAAATTCATCTCTCTCACAATCGTCCTTCATCTTGCAGTCCTTAGATGCAAGTGAATACTTTTTATCCTACAAAGGATCAGATGGTTGTAGGAGAACATGGATGCTACAAAAAATTTCTGGTTCACACCTAAGCGATTTGGCCTTGTTTTCTTCTTCAGTATGTGGCTTTGGAGGTGACTGTAAATCTGATTTGTGTTCCTCTTTTGGATTTGATCCAAACTATGTCTCACCACCCACACATGAGCCAACACCTTAAGCAGTGATCTGGAGATCACCCACCCAGAATCTTGAAGTGCCTTCATCTTCAAGTCCTTTCCCTATGCAACCACCTTGTGGTGACTTGCACTTCACCTGATGGGTATTCTTCTTCAAGGAACTTGAGGCCTCTTCATCTTGAGTGGTACTCAACCCACAACTTTTGGAAGATTTGTTTGAAGAAAATCCAAATATTCTCCTACTGCTTGGGAAAGCAGATGGCTTTGATTAATCTTCCCTTTTGGCTCCTCTTTTGGCTCCAAGTGGCAACTATCCAGTCTCCACTTTGTTGCACACTTCATCAACCATGTGTACAATATTTCTCATGTTTTCCCCACAGTAGGGATCTCTGAATAGCTTTTGTATTTCCAGAGTATAGAAATCTCGAAAAGATAAGAACTCCCTTATCTCTTCTTTCAAGGCACAATATTCCATGAAATACTGGGAATATTTCTTAGAGTTATTCCCATTAAACACTTGACCACCGACACTAGTAGATTTATTCCAAATGGATTCATCATCAAATGGAGGCAAGAAATCATCAACATCGTCCCTACATAATATATATGAGGTACTGCATGTGGTCTCCTCATAATCTTCTTCTTCATACTGCTCAATGTATTCTTCAGTCATTGGTAGAAACCTCATAGTTGCAACTAGATTTAGTGACTTGCAAAATTTTATTCACTAAGGTCTTACCTTCCACAGGGGTGGAGGTGATCCACGAGGATCATTGCACATTCATTTTTTTAACTTGCAGAAAGTTTATTGTTTTCTTTTAACCATTTGATGTTCAATATGGTGGTTTAAAAAATCATGCTGCAGGTTGTTGGATCTATGATAAGCAAGCAATGAAATAGCAGACCAAGTTTCTCTGTAAATAGCAAGAAGAGGGACACGCCCATCTCTCGGCAGAGGAGGAGCTCAAGATACTGCCACCATCGAATGTCACGAAGAAGGCAACAACATTGGGTGCTCAGTGTGTCTCGACAATTTCGAGACTGATAAACGGTTTCCATTTGGGTTGTTTTCGCTTGGTTTCATAGCCATAATTGATAAAATCTGCACAGTTCGCGACATATGGAGGTTTCAGTATTGTTTACTGAGGAGAAATATTCCAGCTTCTGATTTGATTGATCGTGGTTACATGGTGATCCTAGCGTTGAACACCAAGCCCGACCTGTGACAATAATAGAGCCAATCCTCGTTGTGTTATTAGGATTTGTCTTTTAGACATATAAGCATGCCTTTGAAATCAGTTTATTCTTTGGTATCTGTGGACTGCTCTGCATGGAAGACCCCTCAGTAATAGCATGGAGAGGGCATTGTGGCACTCGTGTTGATTATTGAGTGTCCATTTCGTGGGGAAATACCAACCAAGAAGCGGCTTGTGTTTGACTTCGACACCGTGGAACCATAAAAGTGTATGGGATCTCTAATATCTCATCTCGTCACATGGATGATCCAAAAGAAGACATTCGAATCTTTGTTGTTGAAGAAAATATCTCATTCCATTCTATGCAAAAATTCTCAAGTGATTCTTCTATTATAAATTATGTGCATAGTTTACTGGTGATTTCTCCAAGAAAGGGTGAGGAATTTGATTTATTTGTCTCTAATGATGTTGTTGGTGTGCAGATAAGTAATTTTTTGGATATTTTGGAAATAATATCAGATTGTAGGAGTGATCCATTCACTCTCATTAATCTAGAGCTTCCAACAAATTCCTACATGATTGCATGCACCGATACTCAGGGTTTTGAAGAAGGGGAAAACTGTGCATCTACCATCTCGGTGGAGCACACTCATGGATTTGATATGGACTTTATTGGATTTGATATGGACTTTACTGGATTTGATATGATCTTATTTGGATCTGATCTGATATTACTTGGTTCTAGGGTTCAAGAGATTTCAGATGATGTGGTTCACAAAGAGGATACTCTACCAAGGTTTCTTCCTCTAACAGCTGACATATAATACTACTTTTTTGTGGCATGGATCCAAAACCCAAAACTCATTCTCATCATACCAGTCCGCCTTTGAATTTTCTGCAAAATCACTTCCATGGTGTGAAGTGGAGGGTATCTCTGAAGGTTGTAATAATTCTCAAGCCTTGGCATTTTAGCTTCATCATGCTACAAGAGAGTCCAAAATTATGAACTGTTTCCATCCCTTTGCATCAGATTTTTCTCCTTCAAATTTCCTTGTTCACATCCAGCTAGTGGGGGCTTGTCTTCCGCTTGCTTAGAGAGTTCAGATGATGACTTCAAATCTGATCTTTTTTGTTCTTTTGGATCTAATCCAAAAGATCTCTTATCACCATTGATAACATCACCTTTCTTTTCATCAATTTTGTGTTCGCCAACAAAGAGACTAGGAGTAAATTTATCTCTCTAACAATTGTCCTTCATCTTGCAGTGCTCAGATGCAAGTGAAGAATTTTTATCCTCCCAAGGATCATATGGTTGTAGAATAACATGGCTGCTACAAAAATCAAAACCTTCATCATACATGTTCTTCACTTTATCCTCTCCCTGTACTAACACTTTGGTGGCCTACTCCTCCACCAAATTTTATGGTTCACACCTAAGCGGTGTGGCCTTTTTTTCTTCTTCAATATGTGGCTCAGGAGGTGACTGTAAATATGACTTGTGTACCTCTTTTGGATCTGATCCAAAATATTCCTCATCACCCATACATTAGCCAACACCTTGAGCAGTGATATGGATATCACCCACCCAGAAACTTGAAGTGCCTTCATCTTCAACTCCTCTCCATATGCAACCACCTTGTGGTGACTTGCACTTCACCTCATGGATCTTATTCTTCAAGGAACTTGAGGCCTCTTCATGTTGAGTGGTACTCAAGCCACAAATTTTGGAAGGTGACTTGCACTTCACCTCATGGATCTTCTTCTTCAAGGAACTTGAGGCCTCTTCATGTTGAGTGGTACTCAACCCACAACGTTTGGAAGGTCTATTTGAAGAAAATCCAAACATTCTCCTACAACTTGGACAAGCAGATGGCTTTGATTAATCTCCTATTTTGGCTCCAAGTGGAAACTATCCAGTCTCCACTTTATTGCACACTTCATCAACCATGTGTGCAATAGCTTATGTATTTCCAAAGTACAAAAATCTCAAAAAGATATGACATCCCTTATCTCTTCTTTCAAGGCAAAATATTCCATGAAATACTGGGAAGATTTCTTAGAGTTCTTCCCATTGAACACTTGACCACCGACACTAGTAGATTTATGCCAATGGATTCAACATAAGATGGAGGAAAGAAATCATCAACATCATCCCTACATAATATATATGAGGTATTGCATGTGGTCTCTTCATAATCTTCCTCTTCATATTGCTCAATTTCTTCTTCATCATTGGTAGCAACCTCATAGCTGGAACTGGATTTAGTGATTTGCAAAATTTTATTCACTAAGATCTTACCTTCGATGGGGGTGGAGGAAAGTGCTTTGATACCAATGTAATTTTCCAGATCTAATATACAGATCATAACACTAACTATTGCTACAAATTAAATTAAAATTCTGATATATAATTTGCACACGTTCGGTAAATCTTTGGACTAGACAAATAGGGGTATTTTACTGAGAAATTCATAGGCATGGAAGCGAGCAGAGGGAAGCAACCAACTAAGCTTTCAGTACATAGAGATCATCTTCACTAACATATTTAGATCGGGGACAATTTAGGTTTTAGAGTCAATTATGTTGAAACTTACTCCCACGCTTCTGGGTCACCCAACCGTGAAACTAGGAATATTCCTTCATTGCCTTTCAACCAGAGGCTTGGGAAAATGCACAGAGGTATTATTAGACATGTGGACAGCAGCAAATAAGGTTTTAATCTGTTTGAAACAGTTCTAGAAAGGTTTGGTAAGTTTAGGAGATGACAGTAGGAGACGCAAGTGATTGTAGTGGAAATGTAATGAATGATCTTGGGTTGTACCTTCATGGTGGCTTGCTCATGGGTATGATGAAGACCTAGATGAGGACTAGGCCTACACCCAGCATGAAACAAGGTTGGCTCTATAGAAACTTTCCATGACAGATAGATGGCACTATTCAATGATCAACAAGATGAGGACTATGGAAGCAACAACGATGATGACTCTGTGACGATGACATTACCAGATGTGTTGATGGCTATAACTAGAGAATACCTTCCTAGTTAAGAGGTTGTTGTTGTATTTGTAACTTCAGAAGATATTATGATCTATGTTATCATAGTATATTGTTGTACCCCCATCGGTGATGTGTTTCCCTCCTTTTGGGATGTCATTATTGTATATGGTCATTGAGGTAAACCCTCTGTTGTAACTCGGGGAAATAGTCCCCAAGAAAAATAAAGTAAAATGGATTTATGAGTATTCCTAGGGAGGTCGGGCCCAAAGAGGTTACCGGGCTGACCTAGTTATTTGAGTAAGTCACTCAAAAGAAGAATATAAATAGCGATGCGGCCTCCCTATTTAGACACTCACTCACTCTCTCATTGGCACATTAGGAGAGAGAGGAAAAGGAGGAAAGAGAGACAACTACGGAAGACATCTCGTTCTTGGGTTTTACCATCTTCTGATATTGTCTTAGTGACAGAACTATTCTAAGGAAGTTTGTGGGGTTTTCTCTTTTATGGTTTCCGCGAGGAAAATCTTAGTTTCTTGTTTATCTTCTATATCTTATGCATCTTATGTATCTTGTTGTGCTTGTTATTATTTCACATTAAGATCCTAGTTTATTTAAAGTAGAAAAACTAACAAAAAGTGGTCGACTCAACAGGAGGTGGAATGTAAGAAGTATCAGCCAAAGTCGATGGGTTTACAAACCGATCTGAGGGTTTTGTAGTGAAAGATGGAAATGATTCAGGGAGAGATAACTCAACATGTGATAGGTCAAGTACTTCTGAAGGTGATAAAAAAAGTTTTCGGGGGACCATATTGGGGCCATGTGACTCAGTACCAATTCCTACCTCCATCGAGATGGGGTACTTCCAGAGGCAGACAAGGTGGTGAGACAATAGGAATATTAAAAGACTGCTAGGACGGTTGAGGCCTCATCATGATTGACATGAATCCTAAAGGACAGGGCTGGAAATGATAGAAGGGACAGTGGGGAGCCATAGTGAAATGGGGATTTATCCAATAAACAAGTGAAAAAAGGAAAGGAACTATTTCAAAAAGAAACGAATGCATAACTTTACCCATGAAATTTTGATTCCTAAAGCATGGAAAAACAAACACATGACAACAAAAGGAGTAAGGTCATACCACCTGACCACGACACATAAACTATTATCGTCTGCATCCCTAGTCACTATTTTCGTCTAAAACCCTCTGCCATTTTCATCTAGGAAAAACCTATACATAAATTTGAATGGTTTATATTGATAGAGCACACAATATGAAGATTTGGTTTTCCTTTTCAATTCAAAAACTATAAATAAGCATATTATAATAATAAAAAAATTAGTTCACACACGTGTCATTGTGATTTACACTATAAATGTAATGTTTTTCCACAAGGGAAATTATCAAGTAGAATATAGAGTACACGAGAAACCAAAAAAAATCCATTATACATTTGATATTGCCACTATAATTCAGGCTATGGCTGTAGACCCATGTTGAAATTTCTACTGCATTTTGTAATCATATTTGGATCACCCCATTTATTGCATCCCATTATTCAACTCCATCTCATTAAATCACTCAAGCCCATTCTCCAACCAAAAAATAGGGTGGGGATTGCATTTGCAATTCATTCACCTGGGAAAAAGAGAGTTTTAAGAAGATTCAAACAAGATGAAAACATGTAGCTTTAAGCATATACATTGGGTGATTAAATGTGGTTGAATTAATGAATAATTAAACAAGATCCACATATCTTCTTTGTTGGGTTTCGAATCAACAAGTAACATTTTTATGCCTTGAAATTGTAGTCGCTAACTATTACATTTCCAAGGTATTTAAAGTCCACATGAGCAGTGATATGCAATGATAAGTGTTCTTCATGAAACCCTCAGGGAGACAGGCGCACCTCATGCACAAACAATAGCACATTTATGGACCATTCCTAATAGTGTATTGTGTGAAAAAATGATTTCCATTATTATGGGTAGAAATGTTAGTTCTTATCGAATACCATTTTTTAAAGGCAAGTGCAAAACGATGAAATTTTAAGCCCACCTATGCCTTATTGTATTAGGGGTGTTCGTTATAGTTTGTCATCTCAACTTAATAACATTAATTTCTGTCTATGACAACAAAATGCATTCAATCATCCACTTGGAGCCTACAAGCAAAAGCATTGCTACAATTGTGGCTCCTCCGACCAGTTAAACAACCAATGAATAAGCATGGGGTTTTAATTGATGTACAATGCATGAAGAGTAGCAAAGAGTGGACAAACTCCACCTTGTTGTAAAAGATACATAATGGAGTTGTGGCCGTGAAGACCATGCAGACCAACTCAATCTGAATCATCTTAGGCCCCAATGGCATTGACAAGATGCCCATCATTGCCATCAATGATGTCATCACCATGGTGCCATGAACCTTAACAAGATGTGGGTATTGCAACTCACCATGAAGATGTTGGTGGATCTCTTGAAGTCCCAGGACATCCTGGTAAGTGATGGGACCACGACGGTCATGGTCATGGCTGATGCAATCCTAACGTAGTGCTTGAACCTACTTGATAAGAGGGCTCACATAACTATCATCTAAACAAGCATCCAACAAGACGTCTAAAAAGGTCGTCAAGGTCTTGATGATGATGTTAGTGATCGTGAAGCTAAGAGACTAGGAGTCACTAGTGAAGAGAGTGGACACTACTCTAAAAACAAAGTGGTAGGTTAGTACTCTTCCCTCCTCACTCCCTTAGATATTGATGTCATTTTGAATGTCATAGATCCCACAAATCGTATGTCATTTATTTGAGGGACATCAGGATTATCTAGAAATTGGGGGGAACTATCGATGATATGAAAATGGTCCAAAGTTTGTTCTTCTATAAGAAGGTCATCCATACTACTGGAGAGTTGAACGAGGTTGAGAACGCTAAGATTGTGGCCATCCATTCCACTGGTTGCAATGTGTTGTTGATTCAAAAAATTATCCTGCATGATGTCTTGACTGATCTCTCATTGCATTATTTGTCGAAGTTGAAGACTTTGGTTGTCAAGAATGTGGAGAGGGATAATATCAAGTTCATGAAAAGGACTTTAAATTGTTTGTCGACCATGAATATTAAACATTCCAGGGAAGAGAATTTGAGGCATGCCAATATCATGGAGGAAACAAAGGAGATGAAAGGAAATGATGGTGGCAGGTGATAAGACAATAATGGTGGCAGTTTCAAAACAACCTTTGATTAAATGATCGGTGTCATTCATTAAATTTTCGCTTCCCTAACACCTCAAAACATATGCAAAATTAAAACAAAAGCTACACAAAAATCCCATCAAAGAAACATGACTCAAACTAATTGTAAAAAGCGGTCAGTATGATCTCAAATCACCATAGGCTTCCAAGTGTTAAAAATCAACACAATGTCTAAAGTTGAACTTTGTAGATCTAAAAAAATTTGAATATCTAAGAATGAATTAATTATGAAAACAAGCAAATCAATGTGAATCGATTTCTAAGAGTCCTTGCACAGGAACGCAAGGACTAATAAATGAAAAATTGAATAATCTATCAATTCAACAATCAAGAATTAAACTTGTAACCATTTAATCATTGAAATTTGGAAATTCAACTATAGATGTTAGACATTTAACATAATAATAATTGGCCAATTTAATGTTTAAGGTTTAACATTAAACGATTGGACTTATAAACAATTATATTTAATTAATCTTTAATTTCATCATAAGTTGGAACAACTATTACGGGGAGGCAGGTGCGGGTGGGATCATCTTTGATCCCGGAGGGAATATAGTGTCGACTTATGCCTAGGGTCTTGGTTGAAAAACCAATAATGAAGCTGAGTGGCTTGTGCTCCTCTTTGGTTTGGAGCTGGCTAAGCAACACAAGATCACCAAAATAATTGTAATGGGGGACTCCAAGCAAGTTATCCACAAAATGATCAATGGATACAATAAAGGAGCAGTCAAAATTTGAAGAATCGATGAGCAAATTCAGAAAGCCTCTGTAAATGTTCAAACCACCTTTTATCACATTCTCAGAGGTAACAACTCCGAAGCAGATAAGCTGGCAAACCAAGGATCCAAGCTAAAAATGGGATTATCTGAGGTTAATGGTAACTTGAAAAATGCAAGTTATGTCCCCTAGGAACACTTGCAAGGAAGGAGGGGTTCAAGGGTGGCCTAAGGCTCACACTTAGCCTTACCACAATGTTTCATTTTTTTTAAATCATTTTTAATGAATGGGGGGAAGTCTCCACTACTCGACAATCCAACAATCGGAAGGCTGCATGGCCTCCGTCGTCCACTTGTCTCCGTAACGTGGCCCATGTGATGGGATTTAATGCAGCCCCAGGCTCGCTCATACGGATTAGATTTCTCGCACGAGCCATGAAAAACTCCTTCAAGAAGCCTCCTCCAGCTTCATTTGGTCATCACACTTATGCTTCTCCTCATGCAGCGACTGATTTTGGTGGTGCAGTGAATGGTTTTCTTGGTACAGCGAATGTCTTTCCCGGGTCAGAGGTTGTATGTGCAACGACTGGTTTTTGTGGCGCAGTGAACAGTTTTCCTGGTGCAACGAATAGTTTTCGTGGTGCAGTGAAAGGTTTATGTGGTGCAATGAACGGTTTTTTTGGTGCAGTGAATGTGCTTCCCAGTGCAGAGAATGTTTGTAAAGTGAATGTTCCTCTTGTAGAGCCCCTACATTCGTTCTCCTTGAGCTCCCTTAGCATTGCAGATAAGGATTGGTTTCCCAATTCTCAAGCGGCATGCTCAGCTCTCGTTGCACATTCAGAATTTCCTCTCTCTCAGGAAGCTATGACAGACATGGATGTTACCTTGAATGATCTTCAGGCATCCTTAAGAGATATCAAGCAACACATTCAATGGCTCTATGACTTCATGAATTGGGGAGTTACAGAAGGGAGTTCAACCACTGAAGAGGTCAAAAGGATGGCACAACAAATGGGAAATCACGATGCTCGAATTGAAGACACGAGCTAATGGGAACAATTGGTAACATGAAGGAGGATTTATAGAAACTGGTAAACATGAATCAAAGTAGCCATTTTCAAGAATCACTTGTCATAGATCAGCCAATCGAGGAAACCTCAATAGTTCAGCCAGTTAAAGATCCAAAGGGAGAGCAGCAGGAGTAGTTCAAGTTCAAATGGTATTTTATGTTTTTCTGCATTTTGGTTTTAGGTGTCTATGTTCGTATATGCCCCTCGAAGGGTGATAGGAGTCTTTTTTGGCACAGTTGCAGGTTTAAGTCAATAGTCTCTAGTACAAACAATTCAGTATTTTTGGGCACAAACAATATGATTTGCAGGTCTCATACCTCTTATTTTGTATGCTTGGTTGTTAGCAGCCTTTTTATATAAATACAATATCTTCTTGGTTTTTGTTAAAAAAAATTGTTGGAACAAATATTGTTAATTTTTATGAAAATATAATTTTGTTTTTCCAAATTTATTTTAAAAACAAGCTAAACACATAACCAATTACAACAAACTAATTAGTTCAATCTCGTATGTCATTAACTATTCACCACTTAAAGCATTATGTATCAACGAAAGATTTTAAAACATTATGTATCTCATTAACTCATTAGCTCAACTTAAATCATTACAACATAATTGTTGGCTATGCTTAGTAGCCATCCATCAAGATTTGAAAGAGTCGATATCAGTGTTTTTATATACAGTCAATGCCCCATTGTTTATTAATTTTTTACATAAAATTGTTAGATTAAAAAATGTATTAAATCATTAAAATAATTCTAAAGTACACATTAAATATGCAATGAGATAATAAAAAAAATTCAACCAAATTAAAATATTTTTCAATCAACCCTTCCATACAATCATAAATTACTAGACATATATATAAATTACACATTCAATTGATTTTTTAACTAAATAAAATAGTTTAAAATTTTGTTGATAAATTTTCATTTTCAACATCCTATATTGAATAAAAAGACATAATTTATCAATTATAGAGAACACAAATAAATTGATACATCCACAATATAAATGTTGAAATAAGGCAATTAATTATTGTCTTATTTATAAGGCAATTAATTATTGTCCATGTCTTACATATATTTAGATGCTTATTCATTTTATTATAAGAAAATTGTTTTCTCAAGTCAATTATTTGTATTTAGACCTATAACTCACCATTAGTTGCTTTGATTTATTTTGTCATATTGGTGATTTATATTTATTATTGAAACAAAAGAATTTAGTCTTTCGTTTTAACAATAATATATTTAGATCTGTGCATAACATTTAGTTGGAAGTCTTTCTCCTGATCATGATAGTTTAGGTTTTATAGATTTCTTTGACTTAGTTTTATTTTGATTCATTAGGGTAGTCTTAAAATATAAACAAATGTAAAAAAAGGAAAGATAAATTAATATTTTTATAACAAAACTTTAATTGTTGTGGCAACTAATCATGTAACCATCAGAAGATGCTACTCCAAGGTGATCGAGTCTATCTTGGGACTTGTGATCGTGTGTTTTCCCTTAATGTTGAAGTGGTCATTTTGACCAGTCAACACTAACCAATTGTCAATTATTTGTCTTCAAATATCATCTTATTCCTAGGTATCCAGAGCCCCAAGAGAACATAGTAGGGAACCTATGGCATAGTTGTAGTTGATCTAAGTTTCAAAACACTCCAAAACATCACTATTTTCCCATGTTGTTAACCTAATGATTTACTAAAGTATGTATTTCCACACAAATTTTGAAACTGAACAAGTGACAAATAAATTACCTAGAATTTCATGTTATCACTTACATATAACACATTTGCTAGGACCACATTGGTTCCTCTTCTAATCATTGTCCCATGTGAGAATATTACTGTTGAGTACTAACCAAGGTTTTTTTTATTACCTAAAGGACAATCTAGCTTCTAGACTATGCTTCACTTCCACTCCCTTTCCTTTTCAATGTCTTCTTCATTCACAACTGTATACCCCAAAATTGTTGTTATCACACCTTTTGCTTTGTTTTTGGACCATTTTAACTCATCATTGCAACATGTAATGCAATAGAGTTGTGCTTGAGAAGATTAGTGTAGATGGACCATTTTTCTGCCAAATATCTTTGCAAGTTTAGGTCTTCAGTTGTTCTCCAACCCTAAATCCATGTACCAGGATCCCTTGTATATCAACGACATAAAGATTTATAATCCATTGAGCTCGTAGTTCCTCAAGCAATACAATTAAATAAATTTATCTCTATTTTGATCATTTCTTTAACTATCAAGTCTCTAAGATATTTGGCCTTCAATACTTTGGGCTATAGACCATTATTGAATAATAAACTCCAAAGACTCTTAGCATCCAGGGCATGGTTGAAGTCATAAAATTTATTAGATACCAAACTTCTTACTCTTTGGTCTTTTCTATTATGAACCATTTCATTAGAGGAGTCCCCTCTAATTTTTTTGCCTTTTCAAATAAAACTAAAACATTTTTTTTATTATATCCAATATACCTTTTCGGATTTGAGCAATGAATGACCAATAGACATGTATACTTTCTAGTATTGATTTGATCAAAATCAATCTACTCCTTGGTACAACCACCTATGGGACCAATAGGTATCCCTTACATAATTTTTATCGTAAATACGTTACCAATATGTTATTTTAAAATCATTGGCTTTTAGATTAAACCCCAAGTATTTCACTCTTTGATTTAAAGGAGTCACAAACAAAGAAAAAAACCCTATGAAATGTACTTGTCTAGTTTAGTATCCATACTATTGAAGAGAATGCAAGATTTGTTCATATTTATTTCCATTCCTATTGTTCCACAGTAAGTATTCAAAAATTTCTTGTGATATCTCATCTCCCTTAGAGAGGCATGACCAAAAAGCAAGATGCCATCTACAAATAATAGGTGGGTAATGGATAGAGAACCTACTGCTCTAATGCCCTTGTGTGTACCTTCTCTTTTGGCATCTAAGATAAATATGCTTAGTCCTTTTGCTAACAATAAAATAAAGAAAGGAGAAAGAGGGAAACCTTGCATAAGGCCTCTTATGCATTGAAGGAGACTGAGGGTAATCCATTTATTGGGATATTAAATGAAGTTAGTGACATACAACCAAGTATATAATTAATAAGTTGTAGAGACATTCCCATCTACATAATCACACACGTGATATACAACCATTTAACCTTGCCAAAAGCTTTTACAAGATATATCTTTATAATCACTTGAAGCATATTTTCAATTGTTATTATGTGTGGGCCCTCCTAAGTTGTATCAAATGCATCATGTATTAATTTGTTTGTTGAAAAGAAAAGCAAATTGTCTCTTTGTAATAAAACTAAACAACACGTGTTTTAATATGTTAGCAATATTTTTTGCAATTAGCTTGTAAAGAAGATTGCACAAAGGATTTGTCCGAATGTCTTCAAATGAAATAGGACATTCCTCTTATGGATAAGAGCTATGAAAGTTGAAATTGGAGCTCCATGAACTTTCCTCGGTGGCGTGGATTCTTCAACTACTCTTAAAACATCATCTTCTAAAATATCGAAAAAACCTAAGTAAAGGTCCATTATTCAACCACTTTGACCTAGTCATTTAGATCTCCTTGGTGATAGCTACCTCTAGTTTCGGATTCATTCTCTAGTTAAAGAGTTTGGAAAAGAGCCTTATTATATTCATTGAATCTCCAATGTTTGTAATCGTTCATTCTTTGAATAGAGAGTGATAGTGTTGTTTGCCTGCTTTTGCAATGTCCATGGAAGAGGATGCATTTGAGCCATTTGCTAATCCAGTTTCCCAAATAATGTTAACACTTTTTCAGTGAATAACATAATTGTGATTTTATTTTGTATTTTTGTCCACTTCTGCTAACCAAATGGATTTGTTTTTTAGTCTCCATTCTATCTCTTCATTTTATAACAACTTTTTACTTTCTTCCAAAGATTTTAAGGATGCTAAATTGATGGCAGGTAAGAGCTAGTAGACCTAAAGTCCTCTTAATCAGCTTAAAATGTTGATTAAAACCTTCTTTGACAAGATGGATTCCGTAATTTTGCTTCCGCAAGCTTGGCTCCGCAACCTCAATTTCCGTAATTGCCTTTCTGCAAGATCCTTTCCACAATTGTGGATTTCAATTCTTGATCTTCAAAAAAACTCAACTTCTGCAGTCTTGCGGCCAAAACGGTCCTTTCCGCAATCAGATTGTGGATTGTGGATACACCTTCCCACTTTTCCCAAAAAATGGGATTCCGTAATTTTCATCCCACAACTCCTAAGAACTGATGATCTTTTGCAGAACACTTCCTAGCCATTGATCTCTGATTAAGTGCGGAACTTCATTCCCGTACACTTTTCTTTTGTGGAATTCATTTACAACTATAGATCTGTCTAGATTATAGATTTTAACTCAAGCAATTTCAAACGAATTAATCAAGGGAATGTTCAATTCGTTCATGTTTCCCTCACATGAATACATCTTCATCTTTATGAATTCTATAAACATTTCTATCAATAATAAAGACTCATATACACGGAGAATTAAACATACTTCTGGTTATTGAAAAGAAGACATCAAATAATCGCATATGGGCAGAGTATTAAACATTGTTCTTCATTCAATTAACCATTAATTTGTACATTCATTCACACACTCACTCACTTATGCATCTATGTATCCATATCTCTCTGATTATTGCATTTGACACTTAATATAGAAATTTATCAAACCTGTCATATTCGAATAGGGAGGATCTGAATTTCCTTAGAAAGTAAATCTACAACTATTCTATCCTCAAGCAACCTTTTTCCAGATTCAAGGGTATCTATGGCGACTTTCCATAATTACAATCAAACAAACCCTATCTAGAAAACGAATTACAAGTCATTAACAACTAACCCTATCTTCTAGAAAAGATTACATGGAAGCAAAAAAATAGTATTTCTTGCTCAATCAGAAAACATATGACTTTGACTCGATGCTCCTGCATCATAAATATTCCTCTAAAAGACACTAGGGACATTAGAATTAAACAAGATAAGAATGTTGTCTTCTAATCCCTATAGATCACGAATATTCTTTTGTTTTTTGAACTTTTTCCCATTCAATTGTTTCCTTCTTGACTTGCTTTAGGCTGATTGTAAACTAGAGCATGGTTAAGTCCCTAGTAGAGTCATCAAACAATTTCCAGTTTTTTATAATTAGGGCTTTGAATTCTTCACTACATTGGTTAAAATTGAAAGGAGTAGGGATTTTTTAATGTTCTTTTTCTAATTTTAGTGGAATATGGGACAATGACCAGATGAACCTCCCACCCCAACCTAGGATTTGTATCTTGTAACATCCTCTAAATTTTAAAATCTTGCTAGACACAAGAAACCTATCAAGTCTTTTGGATATAGTTTCTCTATTGCTTATGGAGTTTCTTCAAGTAGGTACAACTTCAATGGCTTGAAATATATCATATTCAAAACTTCAAATAAGATAGAAATAAATCTCCCATTGGATCTAATCTAGTCCTCTCTCCCCCCATCTCTTTGGAGCGTAAGATCAAATTCAGATCTCCACCCATTATGATATTTTCACCTTTCAACATGTTTGGTTCCTTTGTCAAGTCCCAAAAGGGTTTTTTATCTACATATAGTCCATAATGGTTCACCAATTTGAAGACTTTTCCTAAATTCTTGGCATTATAACCTTCTAAAATAATATCTACATGGAAAAATGGCATAGAGACAAAATTAAAAAATAACATTCCAACCTATCACAATCCCCTTGAAATACCCTATGCATCTACAAAATAGGATTACCGATATTCAAGAGGAGGACAAGGCAACAATGGCCTTAAACCCCCACCCCTTCCACATTCAAGGAGAGTTGATGTAGGGATTTATGAGGGCTGGAAAAAAATGAATAATGCATGGATTTATGAGACTCATAACTTTTGGATGGACTATTAATTTGGGCTCAAATTTAACATGAAGTTCCATCTTGAAGAATTCATTGGAGTGATGATTCAAATCCTTATGATTGGACCTTTTTTAAACTTTTTTGGGGCTAAATTCCTTCATGTGAGGCCTCAAATTGGGGTTTTAGTGTTTTCGTGCTATTTTTTAAATTTGTAAGCATAAGTTATCTCTTAGTTTATGCATCTACACGGAAAAGCGAGTTGACAACTCGTGTCTCTCTAGTTAGATTTTAGTTAGTGGTCAGTTTTAGAGTCATGCGAGAATTTTCTAAAATTAACAATTTTCTAAAATATCGAATAGTAGTTATAAGGGGTTGAACTTTCATTGTAATAGTTAGAAGGGGGAAGGAATAAAAGATAGTTATTTTTTCATTCTTGTGTGTTTGAACAGTTTTTAGATATTGTGAATGAATCAAATTTTATTTAGCAACATCATCCGGTATCATACTAAGAAGATGGTTGGGAGAGGAAGAGGGAGAGTAGGTCTTGCTTAGATGCGTACAACAAAACCTCCAAAGGTACTAGCTAGTTAATCAAAGAATAATCCGACGAGAAGCATCTGATGAGGAGACTAACTAAGGAGGTGTAGATCAGCATATAGAACATGAATAAGAACAAGTAGGGCACATGATTTTTGAAGAAAGGATGCTCAGGGCTCTAGAAGGAAAGAATGATGGAATCCAAATGGAAGTTTCAAAATATCTCGGGAGTCTTAAACCAGAGGAGTTAATAGATTGCCTTAACACATGGATTTTTTTTGAATGGAATGCTATGACAAAGGAAAAGAAGATGAAATTTACATGCACCAAGTTGAAGGGTCACGCCATGGTTTGGTGGGATCATGTGTAGAGAGACCCCAAAAAAAGGAAAGAGACAAAATTAAGACCTAGAATTAGATGGAAATTTTTTTGCCTTTAGAGTATGTACAGACCCTTTTTCGTAGATTTCATAACTTGAATCAAAACCCTTCCACCGTGGAGTAATTCACACACAAGTTTTACCAGTTGTCCATTCGTGTGGATCACCATGAAACTGGAGCAACTGGATACAAGATATTTGAATTGTTTGAAATTTTATATTCAAGATGAATTGAGCATGCATAGGGTTCACAACATGGAAGAGGCATATCAATTGGCATTAAAAGCCAAGGAAAAATAAAACCGACAGTTTGCTCAATGGAATAGAGGAGCTAGGAGTAGCACAGTGTCTACCTCACGGGGTGGTTTTGACTATGGCAGAGGTGAATCCCCCAAGGAACTAAGAAATTAGAAGATACTCAATAAGATAACCTGAACCAACTACGAGGAAGAGGATTTCAAAGGAGTAGAGGTTACAGTGGTGGCAAAGGAAGACCTTATTGGTGTTTTAGGTGTGGTGTAGAGGATCATCGAGCATTTGAATGCTGAAATTATAACATGCAAGAGCTGAAGCAAGGACAATAGACTAGTTTAAACTTGGTCAAAGCTAAGAATGAAGAAGAAGAGATGAATATGAAGTCCCTCCTAGTATGGGGGAAACTTCATGATAAGGAGGTCAATGGTGATTTTTGAAAAAGAGCAAAGTCAAAGTAGCGACAATAAAGATTCGTGGCTTCGGATAAATATTTTCCAAACCAAGTGCACTTACAGAGGAAAGGTTTGTTGAGTTATTGTTGATAGTGGTAGTTTTCATAATATGGTTTCCATGTAGGTAATGGAGTTGTACCTAGCCAAGCAGGTAGACCAATTACATTTTTTAGCAAAACATTGAATGAGGTAAGAAAGAACTACTCCACATATGATGTATAATTTTATGCAATTGTCCAAGCATTGCGACATTGTAGGCATTATTTAGTACCAAAAGAGTTTGTGTTATTTACTGATCACATTGCATTAAACTATGTAAACACCCAAAAGAAATTGAACAGTAGACATGCAAAATGGGTCTCTTTCTTAAAAGGCTACATCTTTTTTTCTAAAGCACAAATCAAGAAAGAAGAATCAGGATGCAGATACCTTGAGTGGACGCACTGTTCTTTTGACAAACATGGAAAATCATGTAAATGGGTTTGTTGTATTGAAGGATCTCTATGCATCAGATAACTATTTTTGGGATATTGTGGAGCAGTTGAAGAATCCAATTTCCAAGAACATGGATCTTATCTAGGGTGAATATTTTATGCAAGATGGATACCTCTTCAAAGGAAAACAACTATGCATTCCCATTGGTTCTATGAGAGAAAATATTGTCAGATAACTTCACAGTATTGGCTTGGCAGGAAATTTTAGAAAGGATAATATGTTAGTCTTAATCGAAGATAAGTATTATTGGTTGAAGAAGAAAAAAGATATAACTAGGTATGTGGCATGGTGTAGGATTTGTCAAATGTCTAAAGGAAACTCGCAAAAAACAAGGTTGTACATGCCATTACCAGTACCCACATGCCCATGGACAGATTTGAGCATGTACTTTGTATTGGAACTTCCAAACACACAACAAGGTAATGACTATATTTTTATAGTTCTTTATATGTTCTCTAAAATGGTTCATTCCAATGCTTGCAAGAAAACTAGTGATGCATCAAGGGTGACATAATTGTTTTTTTCATAAATTGTTAGATAGCATGGTGTTCCAAAAACTATTACCTTTGATTGAGATACTCAGTTCCTAGGTCATTTTTGGAGGAATTTATGGAATAAAATGGGGACTAAATTACAATTCAACAGTGCATATCACCCCCAAACAGATGGGCAAACCAAGGTAGTAAATTGGAGTTTGGGAAACCTGTTACGGAGCATTTTTGGAGAGAATCCTAGGCAATGGAATTTGGATTTACCTAAAGCAGAATTTGCCTACAATAGTTCAGTGAATATATCTATAGGTAAATATCCATTTCAGGTTGTTTATGGTAGAAATCTTATGGGTGTCCTAGATTTGGTGCAGCTATTGCTTGGGGATAAAATCAGTGACGATGGGGAATAATTTGCAAAACACATTCAACAGTTGCAACAACAAGTGAGAAAAAATATGTAGGCCAGTAACAAGCATAACAAAATTATAAAGATGCTCACCGATGACATCAGGTATTCAATGAAGGTGATTGTGATGGTTTGTTTATGGCAAGAGCAGATTCCTAGAGGAGCCTACCACAAATAGAAGTATAAGAAAATTGGTCCTTGCAAGATTCTCAAGAAAATTAATGACAATGCTTATAAGGTTAATTTACAAGTTGATCTTGATATTTCCACTATGTTTAACATTTCTGATTTATATACCTTCCATGGGGATGATTTGGGTGATGACAATGAGACATAGGTGGATTGGCAACAAGCCATTTCAAGGAAGAAAAGGAAAAGATTGTGCAGATTTTAGATAAGGAGACCCTTCATACTTACAAGGCTAATACAAATGATATTTGGTCTAGTGTGAATTAGGCTTAGCACCAACAGAAAGTACATGGATTACAAAGAGTGACTTGTTGAATCTAGATCATGTTAAGTGGCAATAGTTTGAAGACAGTAACTTGCAGGAGCTATGTTCTTTTCAACCAAGGGAGAATGATATAGGGATTTTCAGGGCTAAAAAATGAATAATGCGGGGATTTCCAATGGTCCTAACTTTTGACTTGACTATCCATTTGGGCTCAAATTTAATACAAAGTTCTGTCTCAAAGAGTTCACTTTAGTGACCAATCAAATCCTTATGATTGAACCTTTTTTGACACTTTTTTCAGGGCCAAATTCCTTCATACAAGGCCTCAAATTGGGGTATTAGTGGTTTTGCGGGATTTTTAAAATTTGTAATTATTAGTTATCTCTTAGTTTATGCACCTAATTAGAAAGGCGAGTTGATAACTAGCGTGAGTCTAGTTAGCTTTTAGTTACTGGTAAGTTTTAGGGTTGTGTGAGAATTTTCTAAAATTTACAATTTTCGAAAATCTTATACATTAGTTATAAGGGGTTGAACTCTCATCGTAATAGTTAGGAGGGAGAAGGAATAAAATATAGTTATTTTTCCCTTCTCCTATTTTTGCATGGCTTTTAGATATTGTGAATGAATCAAATTTTATTGGCTACATCATCTAGTATCAGAGCAAGAAGATGGATGGGAGAGGAAGATAAAGAGTAGGTCTTGCTCAGATGCATAGATATATGCAAAACCTCCAAACACAAGTAGTGTATCTTCCAAATGTGTTGGCTAATCGGTGAATAATACTAAGAGAAGGGTATGATGAGGAAATAGATCGAGGATATGTAGATCAACATATAGAACATGAAGAAGAACAAGTACGACACATGACTTTTGAAGAAATGATGATCAAGGATTTAGAACGAAGGAATGATGGGATCAAAATGGATGTTTCAAATATGCAGGGAGTCTTAAACCAAAGGAGTTAACAGATTGGTTGAACAACATGGAATTTTTTTTTGAATGGAATCCTATGATAGAGTAAAAGAAGATGGAATTTGCATGCACAAAGTTGAAGGATCATGCCATGATCTAGTGGGATCATGCCATGATCCGGTGGGATCATGTGTAGAAAGACAACAAAAAAGGAAAAGACAAAATTAAAACCCAGAATAAGATGGAAAATTTTGCTAGAGAAATTTTCGCCTCTAGACTATGCACAAACCATTTTTCATAGATTTCAGAACTTGAAGCAAAACATGTCCACTATGGAGGAATTCACACATGAAATTTATTAGTTGTCCATCCATGTGGATCGCCAAGAAATTGATGACCAACTTGTAAAATTAAATAAAGCATAGGATCTTTAGGCCTGCAGAATTCAAATGGAGACTGGATTGTAGAAGAGAGAGAAACAATTCAATAACTCTGATCAATAATTCATGGCAAATAAAACACTCATGAGACCAATAATTGGAATAATAATCATATATCCATTAATCAATATGAAATAAGTAATACAATGGTAATACATATAAGCGAATTTGAATGCCTAAGATAGGATTTGAATCTACCAACCTGAACTGACTCCGGAGCTAACTCAGTGTGGGAAAATCACTACTAGAGCTCACTAATGCAACTCGAGATTATTAAAGCAGTTCACACTCAATTAACTGATGTAGGTAGGTAAGCAAATGCGCCCTACCTCCCTTGAATCATGGAAATTGGTGCTAGGATGACTGAGAGTGATCTAACTGATGGTAATCAGAGCATAATTGGACTTAATTGAATACCTACTAGGGTCAACTACTAGAGACTGATGGTGGCACTCATAGTGGGTTCCTAAATTATAGGGATTGGTCCCTGGAGCACCTAAACTCATGCAAACAGGCGCAGTGAGAGGTAGGTGGCCCTTGTGTGTGTCCCCCATGCACTAGTGGAGTGATGAAGACCTCCTAAGATAGGAAAATTGACAAATAGACTATGTGGTCAAAGTGAGGATTAATAATAATCCTAACACCCCCCCTTAATCCTCACTTTGGACAACCTAGGACCTTGTAACTAAGACCAAAGGTCACCGATACAATCTAAATGCAAAAAATATTAACTACTAAACAAAACCAAGGAAATGGGGAAAACCTCATGGGAACACCCCCCCCCCCCCAAAAAAAAAAAAAAAGCAGGAAAAAACAGGATCAAGCTTTCATACCAAGAGAAAAAAAAATATTCTTGAGTAAAAACTTGTGAAAATATTTATGCAATCTGCATCTTTGTGAAGAAGTAATGCAGTGTGATGGTTCTTATGTGCACTAGGTTCCTGGGATTGTGCATGTGAACTTTTCCATCTTCTTCCAATTTTATGATAGATAGGAGAAGGAAGGTTTCCTTTGTCTCTTCTTTCTAGAGGAAGAGTGACATTATCCAATTTGTTCTTTAGTGAGCAAAATTGTTGCTCATACCTTGCCATCATGTAGCATCTCTCTGGAAGCTTGTTGCACCTATATGGAATAATTGAATTTGGTTGACATAGTGCAAGGCTCTTGTTTTGAAACTGGGATCTTGTTCTCCTCATGTTAGAAGACTCTCCAGTCATGTTCCCAACTGCCTCAATAACCTTTTGAGCCCATTTAGGCCTAGGATTGGGAGTAGGGACTAGATCTGGATCTAGATCACTGTGAACTTCATCTTCAATTTCATAATATGATTCAGCTGGGTCCTCTACTTCGGATTCTGAATCTCAAACACTAATGGAAACATTATCATGTAAAAAGTTTAGGTAGAATGGTTTTACCTTCCCTTTCAAATGGCAATTAAGATTGCACTGGATTTGAGTATGGAAGAAAGTGTGAGAATTCATATGCCTTGGAGGCATGGTTTGAAACACCTTTCTCTATAAGCTTCCTTGTTGAGATATCTCAGATCTACAGTGATTGAATACCAAATACAACTTGCTTTGGTGAGCCTATATGAGTCATCCGATATACAGATAACAAATTTGCAGCTGAGGAGGGAATATAAAGTATATTTTTAAACACTACATGCTTTAACTTGATTAAACCCTTTCCTTCAACTCAAATATGAATTTAATCACCCATGTGAACACTCAGACCATCAGTAATTTGCAATGAAGAGAATGATTCTCTGGATGCAACCATATGATTGGAGGCTCCTGAATCAATAAGGAAGGCATGTGATTTTGAACAACTAGCCTTTAGTGCATGGCATCTCTCATCGTGATCTTCAGTCTTGTCTCTAGAGTCAGCCTTCCTTGCGCCTTCAAGGAGGGAAACATTGTGATGCTCAAGGAGTTTTGTCATCTGATCTATGGTCTTCTTCATACAATATTTCTCTGTATGGCTTCCTTTCTTACACTAGGAGAACTTACCCTTGTTAGACCTTTTATGTTTGCCCTTCCTGGAGCCTGAGGATTCTTTCGATGGATCAAACTATTCTTTAGGTTCAAATTCAGTGTTCATTTTCTCTTTGCATTTATGCTTCCTCCTTTCTTGCATTCTTTATCTCACTGACTAAGAGAGATTGATTTGGAGAGGCTCTGAGAGCTCCCATCTGTATCAACTTGTCTTGTTCTTTTATTAGAGACTTTGTGAAGGCATCAAGGGATGGCATTCGCCAGTTAGGAGTAGTCATTATCCCAAAGTGAAATTTAGATACAAATACTAAGAATTATGGGCCAAGTTTAATTAGTATGGAGAGCACCAATTGCTCATCCTTCCTCTCAATCCCGCATTGCTTTCATTGCATGACCAGTGATTTGAATCTTGAGAAAAAATATTGTATAGTTTTGAATTTATTGGGTTTTAGTGCTACCAACTCATTCTCTAGGATATGGCCCCTCAATTCATCATGTTTTCCAAACAAGGATTTGAGCTTATCCCATACTTCTTTTCGAATCTTCAGTCCATCAAAATGGAACATTAGCTCCCTGGAGATGTGGATGCACATGAAGCCAAAAGCTTCATCAATCTTATTCACATACTTTGATTTTTCAAGATAATACTGGGGTTCAACTTCTCTGCCCATGGTGACCTTGTATAGACCCTTATTGCGCAAGACAATCTGCATATTTTCCCTCCAATCAAGGTAATTGAAGGGTGTAAGGATTATGGGAGTTAGAGCTGCTGAATTCTCCATATCACAGCTTCAAGAACAACAAATTATTTAAGAAATATTTGAATGTACCTAAAAAACACTTCGCTTCATTATCAAACCAGATCAAACACTCTCCACTTCAAGATGTGCACTTTCTCTGGGTGCATCACACCTGGATAGACTTCTCTAGACATAATCCAGAGGGAGCAAGGCAATAATTCTAGGATTTATGTGGAACCCAATTGCTTCTAGTGCATCAATGGGAGTTTCTAAGGTTTGTTGTTGTCCTGAATACCTGCTCTGATACCATTTAAAATTCAATGAAGCGTATGATCTTTAGTCCTGCATAATTCAAATGGATAAAGGATTGTAGAAGAGAGAGAAATAATTTAGTAACTCTAATCAATAATTCATGGAAAATAAAACACTCATGAGACCAATAATTGGAATAATAATCATATATCCATTAATCAGTATGAAATAAGTAATACAATGGTAATACATATAGGAGAATTCAAATGCCTAAGATAGGATTCGAATATACCAACCTAGATTGACTCTCGAGCTAACCCAACGTGGGAAAATCACCACTAGAGCTCACTAATGCAACTCTAGATCACTAAAACAGTTCACATTCAGTTAACTAATGTAGGGGTGAGCAAATGCGCCCTGCCTCCCTTGAATCATGGAAACTGGCGCTAGGATGACTGAGAGTGATCTAACTGATGGGAATCAAAGCATAACTGGACTTAACTGAATACCTTATAGGGTCAACTGTTGGAGATTGATGGTGCAACTGAGAGTGGGTTCCTAAATTATAGAGATTGGTCCTTGGAGCACCTGAACTCATGCAGACAGGTGCAGTGAGCGGTAGGTTCCCCCTAGATGTGTCCCCCATGCACTAGTGGAGTGATGAAGACCTCCTAAGTTAGGAAAATGGGCAAATGGACTATGTGCTCAAAGGGAGGATTAATATTAATCCTAACACAATTAACAGAAATATATATGAATTGTTTGAAATTTATATTCAAGATGAATTGAGCGTGCATAGGGTTTGCAGCGTGGAAGAGGCATACCAATTAGCCTTAAAATCCAAGGGAAAACAAAACTGACAGCTTGCTCAAAGAAATAGAGGATTTAGGAGGGGCACATCATTTGCCTCACGGGGTGGTTTTAACTATGGCAGAAGTGAATCATCCCAAAGAGTTGAGAAATTATAAGATACTCGACAAGATAACCTAAACCAACTAAAAGGAAAAGGATTTCAGAGGGATAAAGGTTACGGTGGTGGTAGAGGAAGTCCTTATTGGTGTTTTAGGTGTGGTGTAGAGGGTCATCGAGCATTTGAATGCTCAAATTATATCATGCAAGAGTTTAATCAAGGACAACAACCTAGTCTAAACTTGGTCCAAGTTGAGAATGAAGAAGAAGGAGTTGAATCTGAAGTCCCTCCTAATATGGGGGAAAACCTCTTGATACGAAGTTTAGTGGTGATTCCCAAAAAAGAGAAACGACGAAGTAGCCACAATGAAGATTCGTGGCTTCGGAAAAATATTTTTTGAACCAGGTGCATTTTCAAAGGAATAGGATGTCAAGTTATTGTTGACAGTGGTAGTTGTGAGAATAGGGTTTCGAAAGAGATGGTACATAAGTTGAAATTACACTATGAAACACATCCTTGTCCTTACCGAATTGCATGGTTTAAAAAAGGGAATGAAGTCACCATTAATAAAAGATGTTTGATTAAGTTTTCCACCAATAAGACTTATAAAGATGAAGTATGGTGTGATGTCATTCCAATGGATGTGTGCCATCTATTATTGGGGAGGCCTTGGCACTGTGATAGAAAAATAATGCATGATGGAGGAAAAAATACCTAAACCTTTTGGAAGGATGGATCAAAAGTCATCTTATTTCCCCTTAAGGATGAAGGGAAAGTTGAGCATATGTTGTCAAAAAGGGAGATTGTTAAGCAAATAAAGGAAACATGAATTTGCTATGCATTAATAATGCAAAAAGGAACCGAGAAAGATATAGAAATACCTACTGAAGTGGCCAAGATACCAGAAGGATATGTTTATGTTATCCCTAATGAACCACCTGATGGTATTCCACCAAAGAGGGATATTCAACATCACAATGATCCAATTCCAGGACCATCTTTACCTAATCAAGCAGCCTATAGGATGAGTCCTACACAACATGCATAGCTTAACCGAAAAGTAACAAAGCATATAAAGAAAGGCGTGGCAAGAGAAAACATGAGTCCTTGTGTTGTACCAACATTGTTAACTCCAAGAAAAGATAATATGTTGAGGATGTGCATAGACATTAGAGCTGTCAATAAAATTACCGTGGGATATCAGTTCCCTATAGCGCACTTGGATGACATGATGGATGTGCTAGCCAGAGATAATTATCTTAGTAAAATTGATTTGTGAAGTGGATACCACTAAATCTGAATTCACGAAGGGGGTGAATGGAAAATTTCCTTCAAGACGAGGGATGGACTATATGAATGGACAATGATACCATTTGAGCTTTCCAATGCACCTAGTACCCTCATGCAGTTGATGAATATTGTGCTTTGGCCTTATATTGATGATTTTGTTGTCATTTAAAGATGATCACTTGCAAAATTTAAAGATTATAATGGATACGTTGAGAAAACTTCAACTTTTTTTAGACTTGAAGAAATGTAGGTTCCTACAAGAAAGTTTGGTATTTTTTGGGTTTTAGCGTCTCAACATGAGGAGTCAAGATGGATTTAGAGAAGGTCAGAACAATTTTGGAGTGGCCTGGTCCTAGGAGCATAACCGAGGTAAGAATTTTTCATGGGTTGGCTACCTTTTACCAAAAAATTATTCAAAATTTTAGCAGTATTGTAGCACCCATGACATATTTCACCAAAGGCACAACATTCAAGTGGACCAATGAAGTTCAAGAAAGTTTTAAGCTTCTAAAGAAGAAGGTAACTGAGGCACCTATATTAGCCTTACCATATTTTGATAAATTGCTTGAGGTAGACTTTGATGCTTCACATGTAGGCATTGGAGTTGTACTTAGCCAAGCATGTAGACCAATTGCATTTTTTAGTGAAAAGTTGAATGAGGTAAGAAAGAACTACACCACATATGATGTAGAATTTTATGCAATTATGTAAGCAGTGTGACATTGGAAGCATTATTTAGTGGCAAAAGAGTTTGTGTTATTTACCGATCATGTTGCATTAAAATATGTAAACACCCAAAATAAATTGAATAGTAGACATGCAAAATGGGTCTCTTTCTTACAAGGCTACCCCTTTGTTCTGAAGCACAAATAAGGAAAGCATAATCATATTGCAGATGCTTTGAGTTAACACATTGTTCTCTTGACAACCATGGAAAATCAATTAAATGTGTTTGTTGTATTGAAGGATCTCTATGAGTCAGATAACAATTTTTGGGAGATTTTGGAGCAATTGAAGAATCTAGTCATCGAGAACATGGATATTATTCAAGGTGAATGTTTTATGCAAAATGGCTACCTCTTTAAAGGAAAACAACTATGTATTCCATTTGGTTATATGAGAAAAAATATTATTAGAGAAATCCACAATAGTGGCTTGGCAAGACATTTTGGAACATTCTGGAAAGGATAAGACGTTATCCTTAATCGAAGATAAGTATTACTGTCCGAAGATGAAAAAGGATATAACTAGGTATATGGCACAGTGTAGGATTTGTCAAATGGCTAAAGGACACTCACATAATACAGGGTTGTACTTGCCATTACTAGTACCCATAGACTCATGGACATATGTTAGCATGGACGTTGTTTTGGGAATTCCATACACACATCTAGGTAATGACTCTATTTTGTGGTTCTTGTTGGGTTCTCTAAAAGGGCTCATTTCATTACTTGCAAGAAAACTAGTGATGCATCAAGGGTGGCATAATTTTTTTTTAATTGTTAGATTGCATAGTGTTCCAACAACTATTACCTCTGATATAGATACTTGGTTCATGGTTCATATTTGGAGGACTTTATGAAAGAAAATAGGGACTAAATTACAATCCAACAATGCCTATCACCCCCAAACAGATGGGCAAAACGAAGTAGTAAATCAGAGTTTGAGAAACTTGTTACGGAGCATTGTCGGAGAGAATCCCAGGCAATGGGATTTGGCTTTACCTCAAGCAAAATTTGCCTACAATAGTTTAGTGAATAGATCTACAAGTAAATGTCCATTTCAAGTTGTTTATGGTAAAAATTATATGGATGTCCTAGATTTGGTGCAGTTATCGCTTGGGGATAGAATCAATGTCAATGGGGAAGCATTTGCGGACCATATTCGACAGTTCCAACAACAACCGAGACAAAAATTATAGGCCAGTAACGAGCATAACAAAATTATAAAATATTATCACCGAAGACATCAGGTATTCAATGAAGGTGATTTGTGATGGTTTATTTACGGAAAGAGTGGTTTTCCTAGAGGAACCAACCACAAATTTAACTATAAGAGAATTGGTCCTTGCAAAATTCTCAAGAAAGTTAATGATAATGCTTATAAGGTCGATTTACCAGCTAATATCGATATTTCCCAAGTGTTTAGTGTTTCCAATTTATATATCTTCCATGGGGACGATTTGGGTGATGACGATAAAACAGAGGTGTATTGGCAATAGGCCATTATGAGGAAGAAAAAAGAAAAGATTTCACAGATTTTAGATAAGGAGACCCTTCATACTCTATAAGGCCAATACAACCAATAGTTGGTCTAGTGGGAAGGCTTAGCACCAGCAATGAGTACATGGATTACATAGGGAGACATGTTGAATCTAGATCTTGTTAAGTGGAAGCAGTTTGAAGACAGTAACTTGCAGTAGCTGCTTCTTTTCAACTACAAGAGAATGATGCAGAGATTTCCGAGGGCTGAAAAAATAATAATAATGCAGGTATTTTTTAGGGTCATAACTTTTGATTCAATTATCCATTTGGGCTCAATTTGATGGTAAGTTGCGTCTCGAAGAGTTCACTGTAGTGACCAATCGAATCCTTCTAATTGGACCCCTTTTCAACAGTTTTTTGAGGCCAAATTCCTTCACATAAGTCCTTAAATTGTGGTTTTAGTATTTTTTGTTTTTTTTTAATTTGTAATTATCAGTTATCTCTTAGTTTATGCACCTAATTAGACAAGCGAGTTGACAATTAGTGTTGCTCTAGTTAGATTTTAGTTAGTGGTCAGAATTAGAGTCATGCAAGAATTTTATAAAATTAGCAATTTTCAAAAATCTTAGATAATAATTATAAGGGGTTGAACTTTCATTGTAATAGTTAGGAGGGAGAAGGAATATAAGATAGTTAATTTTTCATTCTTGTGTGTTTGCATAGTTTTTAGTTCTCGTGAATGAATCAAATTTTATTGGCTACATCAAGAGCATTATCATTAAGGCACTTTCTTCAATGGTTTATTTTCTCTAAGGACCGTGCTAATTCTTAATTTCTTTCCTTCTTGAAATTCTTTCTAAGATTTGGTATTGGCAATTGAAATATACAACTTCCTTTTTATAGGAATTCTCTTCTCTACTATTCAAGCAAGGATGTCCCCTCTATCCTCTAATTGCATAGGTTTTATGGGTTGAAGCTAGTAGCTAGAAGGAATAGTAGGCTAGAGGCCTTTCAATTTTCCAATAATATTGCTAGAGTTACAAGCCACCTCCTTTGGGCCTATTTTTTGTCTAAATTAGGGGAGAATTAATAAGTTATGACTATAAGACCAAGGTTGACTCACATACTTCAACATCCGTTGATCTAGTAAAGATATGTGATTAGTTATTATAGGCTACAGCATGATGCTCTTTAAATGTGAAAGATCTCTCTGGTAGTTAGAGTTCCAATGAGTGAGTCTCCTTAAGTTTGAAAGAATTTGAGCTCAAAATGTGAAGGGGAGAAGGATTTGAATCCTGATAGGGGTGATATCAACTACATTGACACCCTTTGAAAAAACAAGAACTACAACTTGATCTATTGGGAAGTTTATAGGAGGAAACACATAAGATTTGACACTCTAAAGTGTTAGTCATGGAGATTGTTTATCTTTCTAATTTAGAGGTATTTGTTTCAGTCGTGTTTGGATCCTAGTTCCTAACCAAGGAGTGTGGTTTGTCTTGTACCCCATTAATTTTTCTGGAGGATCCAGGGGCGATGACAATACTTTTTGGACCCCCCCAGAGAGATGCTTTTGGGGAAAATGACTTGTAAAATATTGTAATATTGTAGTTGATGTAGATCATTCATCATTAGGTCAATGATACAGTGGTATAAGTTATGTTGGTACATTTTGTCCCTAGAAGGAAACCCTTTGTTTACAAGGGAATTGTATTACGACTATGTATTGTGAGAGAGGAGACTATGAGAGAGTGGAGAGGAGGTTGCAACATATATGGTTAAGGTTTCATTCCTTCATTTTGTAAGACAAAATAAAGGAAGCACAAATTGTTTTTCTGTGGATGTAACACATACAACCTGAACCACGTATATTCGTCTCTCTCTTTTATTTTTATTTTTTAATTTCCACATTCATTTTGTTTTTTATTGCTCCATGATCCTATTTCCTAATAATTTGTATCATAGTTGAAGATCTATTAATTTGGATGATAAACTCACAGGAAAGGGGGGTCTTGGTTTGAGTGGGAGCATGGCGAAAGAAGGCAAGTTTAGGGTAGATAAATTTAACGACAAAAATACCAATTGTGGAATATGTGAATGGAGGACTATCCATGTCAAAAGGGTATTTTCTTACCATTAGCAAAAAAAGCAAAGTAGTGAGCGACTATGAAGGACGAAGAATCGGAGTTTTTTTACAGAAAGGTGTTAGAAACAATACGACAGTGCCTAGAAACGTTGGTGGCTTTCAACATTTCAAAATAAAAGACAACGGAGGGTCTGATGGAGAGATTGGATCAACTTTATGAAAAAAACTCAACCTCCAATAAGGCATTTCTTATGAAGTGTTTATTTAACATGAAGATGTTAGAAGGTCGATCTATTGATGATCATTTAAATGATTTTAACACGATCACCACTTAGTTAAGTTCCATATGAGTAAAATTTAATGATGAGGTTAGGGATCTTTTGATTTTGTGCTCATTGTTAAAAAGCTAAAATGTCTTGGTCGTGCTGTGAGTAATTATATCTTTGGTTCAAGCACTTTAAAGTTTGATGATGTTGATGATCTTATCCTTATCAAGGAAATGTAATAGAAAAGCATAGGTGAGACATCAGGTAATGCTTTGATTAGGGAGAATAGGGAAAGACAAAGAGAAATAATAAAGGGCCTAGGGAATCGTGGAAAGTCTAAGAAGGGCATATCCAAATCCAAAAGGAAGTTGGAGTGCTAACATTGTGGGAAGAAAGGACAACTAAAGAAAGACTATTGATCTCTAAAAGGAAAACAAGGAGGTGGATAACAATATAATAATGAAGAAGCAAATGTAACAAGTGATGTGTTGCAAGATGCTTTAATCCTTTAATAAGATAATACTACCAATGCTTGGGCATTAGAATTGGTGGATTTATTTCATGCCACACCCTATAGGAAATATTTTCAAGACCATGTTCAAGGTGTTTTGGACAAGATTATTTGGGTGATTATAGACCAAGTAAAATTGTTGGAAAGGGTAGCATACAATTAAAATTATAGAACATAAACCAATGGTTGCTGAAATAGGTGAGGCTCATTCCTTATTTAATAAGAAATCTAATTTCAATGGTGCAGTTGGGAATTAAAGGTTGTATATCTGCATTTACAAAAAAATTGTGGAAGGTCACTAAAGGATCACTGATAATAGAGAAACGATAGAAGATAGGTACATTGTACTTATATACATGTAATGTTAACCCTTTTATTGTTTTAGCTTCTACAAGAACATATACACATTGTGGAATCACAGGATTAAGGACATGTGTTAGAAGGGGATGCATATTCTCCACTCAAGGAATTTGTTTCCATATTTGCAGTAGGTTGATTTAGATCATAATGAACGCTATGTTTATGGAAACCAAAAGAGAATTATGAAGAAAAAGAAGAGTGAAAAGTTAGAGTTTGTGCATATAGATGTACGAGGGCCGACTCATGTATCATTTATTGGTGGATCTCATTACTATGCTGGTGCATTTTTGCCCTAGAAGGAAACCCTTTGTATATATGAGGACATTGTATTACGATTATGTAGTGTGAGAGAAGATACTATCAGAGAGTAGAGAGGAGGTTGCAACATATATGGTGTAGATTTTATTCCTTCATTTTCCTAGACGAAATAAAGGAAGGATTTATTGTTTCTTTGTGGATGTAACACATATAAGGTGAGCCACGTATATATGTATCTCTCTTGTATTTTTGTATTTTGTTCTTCTATTTTTATTTCCGCATTCTTTTTTTTATTGCTCCACAATCTTATTTCCTAATAATTGGCATTAAACCTTAAGGCTCGTTTGGCTGATAAACTCACAGGAAAGGGCAGTCCTGTTTGAGTTGGAGCATGGTGAAAGAAGGAAAGTTTAGGGTATAAAAGTTTGACGACCAAAAATACCAACTATGGAATATGCCAATGGAGACCTATCCATATAAGAAGGGTCTTTTTTACCATTGAAAAAAAAACAAAGAAGTGAACGACTATGAAGGATGAAGAATGGGAGGTTTTTGACATAAAGGTGTTAGGAACAATACGAATGTGCTTGGCAACATTGGTGGCTTTCAACATTTCAAAAGAAAAGACAGTGGAGGATTTGATGGAGGCATTAGCTAAAATTTATGAAAAAACCTCATCCTCCAACACGACATTTCTTATGAAGCGTTTATTTAATATGAAGATGTCAAAAGGTTGGTCTATTGATGATCATTTAAATTAGTTTAACACGGTCACTAGTCAATTAAGTTCCATATGAGTAAAGTTAATGAAGAGTTCAGGGCTCTTTCAATTTTTGTGCTCATTGTTAGAAAGCTAGAATGTCTTGGTCATGGTTGTGAGTAATTGTATATCGTGTTCAATCAATTTAAAGTTTGATGATGTTGTTGGTGTTATCCTTACCAAGGAAACATTAGAGAAAAGCATAGGTAAGACATCAGGTAATGCTTTGATTGTGGAGAATAGGGGAATACAAAGGGAGACAGGAAAGGGCCTAGGGAATCGTGGAAATTCTAAGAAGGGCATATCCAAAAATCCAAAAGGAAGCTGGAGTTCTAACATTGTGGGAAGAAAGGACACCTAAAGAAAGACTGTTGAACTCTAAAAGGAAAACAAGGAGAGGGACAACAATATAATAATCAAGAAGCAAATGTAGTAGATGATGTGTTGCAAGATGCTTTAATCCTTTAATAAGATAATACTAATTATGCTTGGGTGTTAGACTCAGTGGATTCATTTCATGCCACACCCTATAGGAAATATTTTCAAGACTATGTTCAAGGTGATTTTGGACAAGTTTATTTGGGTGATTATGAACCAAGTGAAATTGTTGGAAAGGGTGGGATACAATTAAAATTTTAGAACATAAACCCATGGTTGTTGAAATAGGTGAGGCACATTCCTTATTTGATAATAAATCTATTTTCAATAGTGCGGTTGGGAAATAAATGTTGTAGATCTACATTTACTGAAAATTTGTGGAAGATCACCAAAGGATAACTGCTAATAGCAAATGAGAGAAGGTAGGTACATTGTACTTTTATACAGGGTAATATTGACCCTTCTATTGTTTTAGCTTCTACAAGAGCATATAGACATTGTGGCATCATGGGCTTAATCACATGCGTTAGAAGGTGATGCATATTCTCCACTCAAGGAATTTGTTTCCATATTTGCAGTAGGTTGATTTGGATCTTAGTGAGCACTATGTTTATGGAAACTAAAATATAATTATTTTTTTTAGAGTTGGGAAGAAAAAGAAGAGTGAAAAGTTAGAGTTTGTGCATAAAGATGTATGAGGAACGACTCAGGCATCATCTATTGGTGGATCTCATTATTATGTTGGTGCATTTTTTCCCATGAGGATGTTGTATTACGACTATGTAGTGTGAGAGGAGAGACTATGAGAGAGTGGAGAGGAGGTTGCAACATATATGGTGTAGGTTTTATTCCTTCATTTTGCTAGACGAAATAAAGGAAGGACTGATTGTTTCTTTGTGGATGTAACACATATAAGGTGAGCCACGTATATTTGTCTCTCTCTTGTATTTTGTTCTTTTGTTTTTATTTCCACATTGTTTTTGTTTTTTACTACTCCATGATCTTGATTCCTAATAATTGGTATTAGACCTTAAGGCCTGTTTGGATGATAAACTCATAGGAAAGGGAAGTCCTGGTTCAAGTGGGAGCATGGTGAAAGAAGGAATGTTTAGGGTAGAAAAGTTTAACGACCAAAAATACCAACTGTGGAATATGCAAATGGAGGACTATCCATATTAGAAGGGCCTTCTCTTACCATTGGCAAAAAAACAAAGAAGTGAGTGGCTATGAAGGATGAAAGTGGGAGGTTTTTTACATAAAGGTGTTAGGAACAATACAACTATGCCTACAAACGTTAATGGTTTTCAACATTTCAAAAGAAAATACAATGAAGGATTTGATGGAGCCATTGGCTAAAATTTATAAGAAAACCTCAGCCTCCAATAAGGCATTTTTTATTAAACTTTTATTTAATATGAATATGTCAAGGTGATGTCAAGAGGTTGGTTTATTGATGATAATTTAAGTGAGTTTAACACGGTCACCAGTTAGTTAAGTTCCATATGAGTAAAATTTAATTATGAGGTTAGGGATCTTTTGATTTTGTGCTCATTGTTAGAAAGATATAACGTCTTGGTCATGGTTGTGAGTAATTATATCTTTGGTTTGAGCACTTTAAAGTTTGATGATGTTGTTGGTGTTATCCTTACCAAGGAAATGTTACAGAAAATCATAGGTGAGACATCATGTAATGCTTTGATTGTGGAGAATAGGGGAAGACAAAGGGAGAGAGGAAAGGGCCTAGGGAATCATGGAAAGTATAATAAAGGAATATCCAAATCCAAAAGCAAGTTGGAGTGCTAACATTGTGGGAAGAAAGGAAAACAAGGAGATTGACAACAAGATAATAATAAAGAAGAAAATGTAGTAGGTGATGTGTTGCAATATGCTTTAAACATTTAATAAGATAATACTACTAATTCTTGGGTGCTAGATTCAATGGATTCATTTCATGCCACACCCTATATGAAATATTTTCAAGACTATGTTCAAGGTGATCTTGGACAAGTTTATTTGGGTGATTATGGACCAAGTAAAATTGTTGGAAAGGGCAGGATACAATTAAAATTACAGGACGTAAACCAATGGTTGCCAAAATAGGTGAGGCACATTCCTTATTTGAGAAGAAATCTAATTCCAATAGTGCAGTTGGGAAATAAAGGCCGTATATCTACATTTATATAAAATTTGTGGAAGGTCACTAAAGGATCATTGATAATAGCAAAATGAGAGAAGGTAGGTACATTGTACTTATATGCCGGTAAAGTTGACCCTTCTATTGCTTTAGCTTCTACAAGAGCATATACCCATTGTGTCATCATAGGATCAGGCACATGCATTAGAAGGGGATGCATTTTCTCCACTCAAGGTATTTGTTTCCATATTTGTAGTAGGTTGATTTGGATCTTAGTGAGCACTATGTTTATGGAAAACAATAGAGAATTACAATTTTTAGAGTTGGGAACAAAACGAAGAGTGAAAAGTTATAGTTTGTGCATATAGATGTATGAGGACCGACTCAGGTATCATATCTTAGTGGATATAGTTATTATGTTGGTTCATTTCTTTCCTAGAATGAAACCCTTTATTTATGAGGGCATTGTAACACAACTATGTAGTGTGAGAGAGAAGACTATGAGAGAGTGGAGAGGATGTTGCAACATATATGGTGTAGCTTTTATTCCTTCATTTTGCTAGATGAAATAAAGGAAGAACTTGTTGTTTCTTTGTGGATGTAGAACATATAAGGTGAACCATGTATATATGTCTCTGTATTGTGTGTTTGTTCTTCTATTTTTATTTCCACATTCATTTAGTTTTTTATTTCTCCACGATCCTATTTCCTAATAATTGGTATCAGATTTGAAGGTCTATTTGGATGATAAACTCACGGGAAAGGGGAGTCATGGTTCAAGTGGGACCATGGCGAAAGAAGGCAAGATTGGGGTAGATAATTTTAATGACAAAAAATACCAGTTGTGGAATATATGAAAAGAGGACTATCCATATCAGAATGGCCTTTTCTTACCATTGGAAAAAGAAAAAAAGCAAAGAAGTGAGCAACTATGAAGGATGAAGGATGGAAGGTTTTTGACAGAAAAGGTGTTAGGAACAATGTCGTTGTGCTTGGCAACATTTCAAAAGAAAAGGAAATGGAGGTTCTGATGGAGGAATTGACTAAAATTTATGAAAAAACCTCAACCTCCAACAAGGCATTTCTTATATAGTGTTTGTTTAATATGAATATGTCAGAAGGTCGGTTTATTGATGATTATTTAAATGAGTTTAACACAATCACTAGTCAATTAAGTTCCATATGAAAACAAATTAATGATGAGGTTAGGACTCTTTTGATTTTGTGCTCATTGTTTGAAATCTAGAATGTCTTGGTCATGGGTGTTAGTAATTCTATCTCTGGTTCAAGCACTTTAAGTTTGATGATGTTGTTGTTGTTATCCTTACCAAGGAAATGTAACTGAAAAACATAGGTGAGACATTGTAACGCTTTGATAGTGGAGAATAGGGGAAGAGAAAGGGAGAGAAGAAAGGGCCCATGGAATCATGGAAAGTATAAGAAGGGCATATCCAAATCCAAAAGGAAGCTAGAGTGCTAACATTATGGGAAGAAAGGACACCTAAAGAAAGATTGTTGATCTCTAAAAGGAAAACAAGGAGATGAACAACAAGATAATGATAAATAAGTAAATATAGTCGGTCGTTGTTGCAATATGCTTTAATCCTTTAATAAGATATTACTATTAATGCTTGGGTGTTAGAATCAGTGGATTCATTTTGTGCCACACCCTATAGACAATATTTTCAAGATTATGTTCAAGGTGATTTTGGACGAGTTTATTTGGGTGATTATGGACCAAGGACCAAGTAAAATTGTTGGAAAGGGTAGGATACAATTAAAATTAGAGAATAGAAACCAATGGTTGCTAAAATAGGTGAGGCACATTCCTTATTTGAGAAGAAATATAATTTTAACAGTGTAGTTGGGAAATAAAGGTTGTATATCTACATTTACAGTAAATTTGTGGACGGTCACTAAGGATCATTGATAATAGCAAAATGAGAGAAGGTAGGTACATTGTACTTATATACCGGTAATGTTGACCCTTCTATTTCTTTAGCTTCTACGCGAGCATATACATTGTGGCATCATAGGCTCAAGCACATGTGTTAGAAGGAGATGCATATTCTCCACTCAAGGAATTTGTTTCCATATTTGTAGTAAGTTGATTTGGATCTTAGTGAGCACTATGTTTATGGAAAACAAAAGATAATTATATTGTTTATAGTTGGGAAGAAAAAGAAGAGTGAAATGTTAGAGTTTGTGCATATAGATGAATGAGGACCGACTCATGTATCATCTCTTGGTGGATCTCGTTATTATGTTAATTTTATTGATGATGCGATTAGGAAAACTTGGGTTGATTACATTTGATGTCTTTGTTACTTTTAAGAAATGGAAAGCTTTGGTTGAGAATGAGACAGTAAAAAAGTTAAAGTGTCTTAGATAAGCTAGTGAAGGTGAATATTTTTTTTAACACGAATGGATAATTTTTTTTTTTATGGAAGGATGTTGGTATTTTTTTTGGCAAATACCAATCAACCTAATTACATATTTCAAAAGAACCAAAGGCTGCCCAAAGCCTAACCGAGAGGGAGAAACACCCATAAAAAGACAAATATTGCAACTAGGAGTTTGATAGTTATTGTTCATTCCATGGGATTCATAGAGAGAAGACGGTTCCATGAACACCATAAGAAAATGGTGTGTCATAAATGATGAACATGACAATCATGGAGCGTGCAAAGGGTATGAGATTGCATGGATAATTTCCCTTACAATTTTGGGTAGATGTTGTGGATATTGTTCTCTACTTAATAAATAAAGGCCCTTCAAGCTCCTTAGTTGGTGCCATTCTAGAGGAGGGATCGATAAGTAAAAATGTAAAGTACTAATTTATGTAGACTTTGGATTGTGAAGCATTTGTCCATATTTATAGAGAATGGAATATAGCTTGAGGCCAAATCCAAGAAGTGTGCTTCTATTGGATACAAAATAATGATTTTGGTCATCACTTATGGAATTATAAAAATCATAAAATCATTAGGAGTAGAGATGTGGTATTCACTGAGAAGGTCATGTACAAATATCAATTGTAGGGAAATAAACAAAAAAATCAAACACATAATACACAGTGCTTGATGAAATCAAAGAAAATGAAATTCCAAAGGTGCTAAAAAATCAAAATGTAAACAACAACAGTAGTAACATGTACCTTAAACTAAGGGCAGCATGAGGGGGAGGGGTCCTTTTAGACCCTGATGGAATATTGAAATTTTCTTTCTCTTGGGGATTAGGAGTCGACACCAACAATATGGGCGAAGCTTTGGCCCTCTAGAAAGGTCTTCAGCAAGCTATAAAACATGGTATTTCAGAAATCAATGTCTTCGGAGACTCAAGGTTGATCATACAAGTGCTAAATACTTGGAAGCCTCCTCCTCAAATGAGGCTCAAGCAAATCATCAAGAAAATTCAGACTCTACTCCCATCTTTCCACAAAATTTATTTCTTTCATATTCTTCGGGGATTAAATGAGGAAGCCGACAAGGATGCAAATAAAACAGTTCTCTTTAGCAAAGAGACCCTTGTGGTGTATGGAGATCTTTCAATTTTTTTATACCATAGGACCCTGGCCTTAATTCCTAAGGGGCTTTACCCTTTCCGGAAGGCAACCTGGAGTTCATGCACTGAAAGAGATGAAGGCTCGACACATTGCATCAAGCTTGCGGAGGATAAATGCATGCACTCTCAGCTAGTTAAATCATTCATGGTTTAGGCCCTTCGGGAGTATGATGATCACAAGGTCTTGTGTATGATGGCATTGGTTCTGGCGATTCAGGCATGCGATGATCTCAGCAGGAAGAAATCCCACCCTGGTTGCAATCACCTCTGTCATGTCAACTGTGTGAAGGATTTCGATATGATTTGGAAATTAAAGGACAAGGCAGGTGATTTACAGGGTAGCTGCGAAGGTAATTCAAATCAGCGGATAACATAAATTTATCAAGTTTTGCTTCAGTCTCTGCGGAAGAATTTTGTCGTGTCAACTAGTCTACCTGTTACTCTAGTTTCTGTCATGGCTTCAAGTTCTGATTTAGCGGTTCCAGGACGTGACCCAATTCAACTGTTGGAAAAGGAAATTAGGGAGTTGCGAAGGAAGGTCAGAGACCAAAAGTGTTTCGTTAAGCACCTCGATGAAGAAGGGGTAGGAGATTCGAGATGGTTGAAGCAGACTTGCTGCAGCTTCGTAAGGATTTCTCAGTCTCTTTCAATCAATCAGTTCAGGCCCTCCAAGACCAGTTCATGGAAATGGAAGCTCGGTTTGATAAGTTGGAGCTAAAGGTTGGCATCCTATCTGGGGAGAAGCGGTCCGCTAAGCCGTCGACTTGCTCTTCTTCAGGTGCCTCGGACTTCTATGGATGTTAATTTTTGGGTTCTGTTGTTTTGGTTTATCTCTATGTTTTGAAAACTTTGTAATTATCTATGTTAACATAACTTATACTAGGTTTGTTAAGCAAAACTTAGATGTTTGGACAAGTAGACATTCATGCCATTTTGCCTGTGTGTTTAGGCTTATGAATGGATCCATATGTCGTATTTGTGCCAGTGGTTTCACCTCTGTTTTCATAATATAAACTCTAACAGTTTCTGTCAAAAGATAAACATGTACTTTAAACTCATGCAAGTGTTATTAGAGTATCTAAAAGGTTAAGTAGACCCCTTGAACGATACTTTCCTTCATTGTATTATTTATTGTTCACTGATTTTGGTGAACCAAGAAGTTAAGAAGAAGTAATGAAGGTAGAAACCATAAAGAAGTGGGAGCAAAGCATGAAAGAGGAGATGGACTCCTTGGTACAAAACTAGAAACAAGTGGGAGCAAGGCATGAAAGAGGAGATGGACTCCTTGGTATGAAACCAAACTTGGGACTTGGTTCAGTTGTCTACAGGTAAAATACTGCAAAATAAATGGGTTTACAAGATGAATGAAGAAGATGGAGGAAGAAAGAGGCACAAGGCCATACTTATTGTAAAGGGGTTTGCATAGAAGAAAGGTATACAATTTGATGAAATGTTTTTTCTTGTTGTTACAATGACTTAAATTAGAACTATTTTAAGTCTAATGGCAGTAGAAGATTTGCGTCTTAAACAGTTAGATGTAAAGATAACTTTTCTCCATGGGGATTTAGAGGAATATTATTATATGCAACAACCATAGGGGTATGAGTTCAAAGGGGAGAAGAAATTAGTATGCATGTTGAAGAAGAGATTGTATGGCCTAAAGCAAGCTCCAGGGTAGAGGTATCTGAATTTTGACAAATTTATGACAAAACAAGGGTATAGTAGATGTCATTTTGACCAATGTGTTTATTTTAATAGACCATATAATTGTAGCTATATTATCTTGTTATTATATGTAGATGTCATGCTTGTTGCAAGGTCTAACATGCATGATATAAATGTTCTCAAAAGAAAAATAGCTAATTCATTTCCAATGAAGGATTTGTGTGTTGTAAATGAAATCCTTGGTATGAGAATAACAAGAGAGAAGAAAAAATAAAAAATTAACATTGTCTCAGGGTGAGTACATAGAGAAGGCATTGGAAAGATTTAGAATGCAAGATGCAAAACTAGTTAGTATACCTTTGGACAACCATTTCAAACTAGTTAAGGAGATGTGTACCAAGACATAGGAGAAGATAGACTACATGTCCAAAGTCCTACACTTGTCGGTAGTTGGTAGCTTGATGTATGCAATAGTGTGCACAAGACCGAATATTGCACATTGAACAGGAATTGTGAGCAGGCATATGGACAATCTAGGTAAAGATCATTGAGAGGCATTAAAATGGATTCCCAGATATTTGAGTGGTATTGTTGGTAGGCGGTTTTGGGATAAGGTAATTGTGCATCATCGTGGATGCTGCTCTAGCTCAAAGACACCGCGCAAGTGGAAGATGGCGCTCAAGATGGAGATTAGAATATTTTATGTATTTTGGGTCATCTTTTGTATTTTTGGACCACAGTTAGTGGATTTTGGTCATTATTTTGTAGAGTCAGTTAAGAATTAGTTACAAAGTTGTCTAAGTGGACCTTGAATGTAAAGGTGCAAGCCTATGAGTAGATGAAGAGTTGCAAATGTTAGAGGCGCTTGGAGAATCTTTAGATAGAACTTTGTGAGCAATCTTTGGATCTTATGTCTTGGTGTGCTTTGCGCATGAATTGAGATCTGTTGATCTATAAACTGTTTTGGAGAATCTGTAATTTTGTGCATAAGTTAATATGACACAACAAAAGTTGGGTTGAATCATTGTCTTCTTTTTTGTTTTCCTATTTTACTATTTTTTGCGACTCAATTATGAGTGCAATGTGTATCTGCGACATGGATCTGTAAATGATGCGATGTTTCCCCGCTTTAAATGATGTTATTATGTTGGATCTATTTACACATTGACATGTTTATGGAAGTTCTAATATAATGATGCGATCTGTTGAATAATGATATGGGTTTGTTAATGCATGAGTGAATGATCAGATTTGTTAATATTGCGCTAAGTTGATAAGTAGATGCACATTGTCCTCTCTCATTATGCGAAAACTTGGTTTTGTCAGCTCTCCCTTGAACATCTCAGGTGAGACTTCATCTGCTCTACGGGTGTTGTCGGACGGGGTAAAACCTGTCTGGGCTGGTGCTCAGGGAGATCGCGGTGGTTTGGGTGTCAACAGAGTGGGAACCCTTGTCGACTAGTTTTGTTAACTGAGTTTGTGTCAACAAATGGTTATGTTGCTGGGGCCTTAGTGCGACTGAAGGGAGGACATGTTGTGGCATCCGAAGAGATCGAAAATTCAAGATTAGTTCGACCAGAAGCTACGAGAATTTGCTGAGAAAGAAAATCAGAACTCTGGATTGATGACAAATAAGTGGCTGGCAAGGTACATACACGACGGTCCACACGAGTATTTTTTCTCTGAATTCCCAATCATCTTGTACGAGTGGTTGCCACGGTTCTATCGAAACACAAATTTCCAAGGAGGTGAGCCAACGTCCTGGACCCCAAAATTGAGCCAGGAGTTGCAGGAGGTTGACATAGAGCATCGCGGGCTGTTGAAGTTTGGCTCGATAGTATCTTGGAGGGCTATATCACCAAGTTCGCGGTTGATACAACTAAATCCTATAGCGAAGCAGAATGAGAGTTCTTCAACAGGCCACAAGGTAGGTTCCTTTTGTCGTTGCAATTGTCCATTAAGATGCTCATCTATGAAAATGGCATATTGAAGATGCACCTTCAGAAGAAGAACTCTGGTGTGCAGGGGTTGTGGATACCGCGAAGACAAGGGGGATACGAATGGAATGATACGAGGTAGATGGGTGCAAGTTATGATGAGATTGTGAGGGAAGTCAAGTAAGAGAGTGGCCTTATGAAAGGAAGAGCAAGGTTTCGACAAGAGAATAGGCAGAGGACAAGGGAAGGTCCTGCTGGGATAGAAACGCAAGACCACACGGGACAAAGTGACCCTACAGTGACAATGAGGATGATCAAACTATGCCAAGGGTAGAGGCAAGATTAACCCCCAATAGCAACATACCCACACCTCTGCGCACTACATCGCAATCAGGAAGAAACACAAGTTCAACACCAACGTGTCCAACGTGCCAACAACACTCTAATAGTAGTAGTAGATCAACATCTATAGGAAGAAGGCCCAGGGAATGAGATGAAGGATCCTTTGTTCCAAGGGAATGGGATGAAGGATCCAGAACAGTATTGGTTCCTGTGTGAGGCAGTGTGGAATGTCAGACAAACTGTAGATGATGAAGTCAAGAAGGGCCAATTGGCGACAACTCTTCGGGGTCGTGCACTGGATTGGTTCATGAAATTTGTACATGTTCCTACGAGGACTCTAGTGAAGACATTAGCCAAAGTCAGAAAAGGACTAATTTAAGAGTTCAGAAAACCAAAATTTGAAGCACAATATATTACAAGGCTGAAGGAAATTAAGCAGTATCCAAATGAGACTGTTTGGGATTTTGATCAAAGATTTAAGAAATTAATGGCAAGAGTCAGCTTTGAGATGAGTGACATTTAGCATAAAGAATGGTTCATTGCGGCGTTACTAACTCATATCAGACTGCCGCTCATGCAATAGAATATTGCGACACGGAGTGAGGCTCTGGAGATTGCAATGAAGGTGGAAGCTTCACCCATTGGAGAAAATGCAGCCAGTATGAACCAGATTTAGACGCAACTGACAAACTTGACGCTCCAGTTGTAAGATATCAAGAAAGGAAAAGAACATCATGAAGAGATGTGGTGTATTCGATGTCACAAATGGACATACCAAGGATAATTGCCCAAATTTATGAAACTACCTGTTGTCAGGAGCATTGACTTGTGGCAGTGTACCATGGTGCCGCATTTGTCAAGTATATGGGCATCGACATGAGGAGTGCAGATACATGCTGAAGATGGTGACGAAGCCGACAAAATTATACTGCACATTTTGTTGATCTGTTGGGCATGAAGATAAAGATTGCCGTGCATATGACCTACTTCATGAGAGAACATATGACTCGTACTATGTGAAGGGAGAGGTACAACAACTGCAGTCGTAGGTGGTACAACCACCACCTCCACCACAGTTCATGCTGCAACCGTAGATGCAATTTGTACCACAGAACCGCAACAACAGTTTCTACCACAGCTGCAATATAATCAGACGTAGATGGATCCGCAACAACCACAGTATGTCCAATCAGCGTAGTATATTCAACAGCAACCGAATCCCTCGAAGCAACAAATTAATTAACCACAATATTAGCAACAAGAAGGAATCTGAGGAGGACGAGGTAGAGGTTTTGGTTAAGGAGGAGGACAAGGTCGCGGACCAGTGCAATGTTATAATTGTGGAGTACTAGGGCATTATCAGAGAGATTGTCCACAATTGCAATGTACGTGTATGTATTATACCACAATTGATCACATTGTTGAGAACTGTCCACAACTAATTGTGAGGTGGCAGACCGGAAATGTTCAGTAGTTGCAGAACCAGAACCAATTGCAGAATCAGAACCAGTTGCAAAACCATAATCAAGCGCAGAACCAGAACTAGTTACAAAATCAGAAACAAAACCAAATTCCTATTTAGAACCAGAATACAAATCAGAACATGAATCAACCTGTGAATTCACCATTGAACCAGAGCCAGGGACCGAATGTCGCGACGATCTGAGCAAAACCCAGGACGCAGGATACCAACGTTGCAGTCATCACTTGCGGAGGTACGACGACAGGAGAAGATAACCCACATCCACAAATTTGGCTGGCTGGGAAGAAGAAGGTGCAGTTCAACATCGATGCAGAGAAATACACATTTTTTTAAGCATGTGATGTGATCGGAAGGAATCCTGGTAAGTTACATGTTTATGAAATGCCCACTGCTTTTGATTCAACTTTGGAGGCAGGACCATCGCGACAACGTGGTACCTTGCAGAACTTCTTCAAAAGTTGATTGTCATTGGAAAGAGATCCTGATGCTCTTCCTGAGATTAAGAATCTATTGCATCGGCTGGCTAATGGGTGGAAGGATTATGCGATGAACTCTTTGCATAAGAAAAAGATGGGGAAAGATATGCACATGAACATTCAGATTGGGGACTATGAGGTAGTCATGCCTATGGAGTACATTGTTTTGAGTCTGCGCATTGTAGTAGCGACAGACATGGATGATGAACCAGCACTGGAAGAACGATTGGACCAGTTAGTACAACTCAAGGAAGATCGCTTTGTTGCGGGTTTTCACCAACGCATCTAGAAGGATCGACATAAGGCTTGGCATGATCGCTATATAAAGAATAAATAGTTTTAGCATGAAGATTTGGTGTTGTTGTACAACAACAAGTTCATGAAGCATCCAGGTAAGTTACAGATGCATTGGTTAGGTCCGTATCTTGTTAATTCCATTACTTCAGGAGGTGCAGTTCAACTGCAATAGTTAGATGGAGCGATGCTACCTAAACTAGTGAACGGTAGCATGATGAAGCCCTATAGGACGGGCTCAAAACCGCACAATGCTTGAGGCACTATGTAAAAGATGGAAAGATAGAAGGATGGTGCACCAGAAGGAAGTGGATGTGCAAGTAGGGGAGTCAGTAGCACAGTTAGGAAGGTCTATCGCAACGGCCACATGGTCGCGACATAGTCAAATCAACAATAAATGTAGGCAGTTAAAGCAGTTAACTAACGACACTCATTGAAGCGACACATATTGATGGCAGATCCGACTGTTGGATTGACAGGATTGACGATGGATTCAGGTAGTTAATGCATGATTTGGTCATGATGAGGTAAAGCAGATCATGTTGATTTGGTCATGATGGGTATGGGATCGACTTGATGTTATAAGAAGGGGCTCGATGCAGTCAGAAAACACCATTGTGCAAGATTGAGCCGCGTGGAAGAGTTGTAGAGCAAAATCATAGTGAGTTGAGTGAGTTGCTAAGTGAAGAAAGGGTGAGCAACTGTTGAACATTGTGGGGCACTGGTGTGGCATGCAGAGTGTAACTATCACAGTGGAGATTTCCAGTGAAAGGGAATCACCAATCGACCCAGTAACCATTGAGGAAGAAATCACAAGTATGTTGATAGGATCATCGTTGGTGCCGAAGAAGAAGAGGAAGGGACAAAAGCCTAGCTCCCCAATGCCGAATAAGAAATAGACTAGAACGTCTACGAGGGCAGTGGAGGAAGATGCATAGATGGGTCCATCACACTTAGGAGTCGTGGAGTCAACAGCTCACATAGGGGTGTTTGTTGAGGATATCCCTGGGTATATACTGCCCTATCGGGCCAGTGCGAAGCCTAGGAAGCTGACCAAGAATCATAAGTACCAAGTAAAGATGTCGGCAATACCATAGGGGATGGTATGCACCATAGACATCGTGTCTGCGCTAATGCAGATGAAGTATGATGACCATGACTTGCCTACATTGGAGGATGTTACGAAGGAAAAATATGTGTCGATGGTAGCAATAGGAGGCGGCCCCGATAGAACACATTTCGCGGGATTGGGCGAGCGGGATGAATAAAGAAAGATTGTTGGGGTTGATTAACATGTCGCATTTTGGGTGGTTAAATGTGGTGAATGCCTGTGTAAAGCATCTTTTGGCCTGTTTTCATGGTGGGATGTTGTGGCTGGACATAATAGTCAAAATCACAGTGGACTTGATCTCAGACATCATGGGGCTGCCTAAGGATGGGCTAGACCCCTCGCATTATTTAGAGGCAAGGATAATGACAAGAGGCTTGCAACGAGGTTGAAGAAGCGCTATGGGTTACAACACGATGAGAGGGCTTACCACATAGACAGTATCAATGACCAAGCAGTGCGTATCGGCACAAGGATTTTGGCCAGCAAAGTGGTTAGGAAGAACCGCCCCATTCAATGTAACTCGGGGGTTATTACATGCGTAGAGCAATGTGCAAAGGGTGTACAAATGAACTGGTCGCTCTTTCTAATGAACCAGTTAGCGAAGGATGTAGTGGCAGTGTAAGCGGGAGAGCGATCGTTTGTTGAAATATTGTAACTTCGAAGAATATTCTATATGTATCTTTTGTGGTCCCCAATGGTCCTACCGGGAGAACCACTTATATTATCTTGTACCTTGATGCTTCTAATCGGAAGAACTAATAAGAGTCATGAGGTTGTCCCCTCTAATTGTAAAGGTGGGTCATTAGCACCCCAGTGTGGTTACTTGAGCCTACATGATTAACTCGAGCCTACATGTCGGATGAGTTAATTGAAGTGAACGGATGAATATAAATAGAGGTGTAGCTCTCCTCATTTAAGCACACACTCTCACTTGTGTAGCGCATTTATGGAGAAGACAAGAGTAGCTGAAGAAGGAGGAGGATCAGGCTTTGATCTCCTTGTTGGTTTTATCTTTTACCTTTTTGGAGCATCTATATTGAGGAAGCTTTTGCTGGGTTTTTCCCTTTAGGGTTTTCCCAGGATAAATCTTTGTGTTCCTTTTGTATGGTTGTGCTTATCGATCTTTTAGTGATTTTGTTTATATGCTTTGGTTATAAAAATGAAATGAAATACTGATGTATTAGCTAAGCATATGAAAATTCAACATGGTATCAGAGTCACCCTGAAATAAGACATTGTGCAGCTACAAAATATAGGGCTTCTTATTTTTTGGTTCTCTCTCCACAATCAATCAGCAAAAGAAGGCTAGGTTGACTCTCCATTGAAGGGCGCATCTTTCTATCGAAACGGAATTCGATTCCGAGCATTTTCAGCTTTTGGTGAGGGAAATTAGGGATTCTTGTAGAAGAGGAATTTTTGAGTGAGCCCAGCATAGGATTTCTCTCCTCATCAAAATCAAAGTTTAGAGACCCGAATCAAGATTTTTGGTTGGGTGAAACTCCAGGAAAGTCAAACCCTAGTTTGACCCCGAGCTAGAAAAATCCTAAATACTAAAACTGCGAAGTTTTGGTGCATTCGCTATATCCCGAGATTGGTGAAGGTTCAAGAGTTGAAAATTCAGAGGCTGAAGATAAAATCCTGATGTACACTATGTCCAAAATTCAGCCTCATATTCCCTATATTCTTGGAGATATGATCCCTCCAAGTTAGGGTTCTAGCCTCTTCCAGAATTCATCCCTAAACAGGACACCTAGGGAAAATTGCTATAGCTTGGGCTACCGAAGTCCAAATGGAATTCCTAAAGATGTTCTAGAAAGAGCATGGACTGTACTTTCTATGGTCTAAATTTCAAAACCAGAAGATTAAACAGTGACACATGGAAGTCCGTACAACTTCACTATTATGAATAGTCCTCTAACAGGTCACCTTGGGAAAAGGATCATAAATCCCAATTGGTGAAACCAATTCTGATGAAACCTATGGTTTTGGATCAAGGACATGCGAGGTTACCTCAGTGCAAAATTTCAGATACAAAGGAGTAGTAATTTCAGATATATCATAGAAACAGTGACAGGAATTTCTGCAAAAGAAATTGCAAAACTAGGGCTTCCTGTTCCAGGAGCTTCCCTCCACTGTTTTCAGAAAAGGAGTACATTGGACAGCTCCATTTGAAGAGATCTATATTTCTATCCAATTAGATTTGAAAGATTCCAAGTTTTGAAAATTAGGGTTTCTCTAACAAACCCTAGATCAGCCAGCTCCGGAAGCAGGATGGACACCTCAAATCGGTAAGATCTAATATTTTGCTATTTGCATTTGAGGTTCTCATTTCAAAGTGATATATCACATCAGATTGATGACAAGCTTGGTGAAGTTGAAAAATTCCAAGCATGGAAGTATTTGATCTCTCTGAAGAAAATGAATTGGACACCTTCATGAGTAGAGAGGTTCCAGTTCCAGAAGGAGATGAGGCTCAAAGCCTTACACAAGAAGAACTTGATCAAGGCCAAGAAGATCATTGTTTATTCAATCACGGATCAACTTGTATCACAAGTGTCTTCCCTAAAGACACTGAAGATGTTTGATTCCTTGATCAAGCTATTTGAAGATAAGAACATAAATTAGAAGATGGCTTTGAGAAAATAGTTGAAGAATGTGAAGATCCAAAATGCAGAACATCTTGAAGCGGTAGAAGAAGAATTGGAGAATGTAGAAGTGGTGATAGCCACCTTGAATGGTCTCCCAGGATCATAGAATTCATTCATTCAAGGAATGTGTGCCAGAAGGAAGTAATTACTTTCAACAGACTCTGGGAAGAAGAAGAAGAAGCTCGACTCATAAGAAGAGAAGAAGAAGATGGAAGCAAATGAAGATCAAGCTCTCACCATTCAAAGAAGATCCCTCAAGTGATGAGGAATGTGAAGGACTCGATTCTTAAAGAACCTCTTATCCATCTTATCATTTGAATAAGAAATGATGATGTCATGAATGAAGAAGATGATGAAGTAGAAGAATCAAGAAGGGGTCTACCCACGAAACGAATAAAAGATAAGTATTCAATTGTCATTGCATGATATTGTTTTGTTATGCATTTGATTATATTTAGTTGATGTGTTATGCATGATAGATTGTTTGCATTAATGACTGTATACTACTAATATGCTTGTGATGGGTAAGTAGCTCATGGTGCCATACAACTCTCCATTGCTACTTATCAAACCTCCTTGCTGACATATTGGATTAGTGCACAATCTCAATAATGTCATGATAGAGATGGAAGGCATCTAGAAAGTTTTTGTGAGATATGGATGAATGTTGTATTGGCTAAACAGTTGCATGATGCATAATAATTTGCCGTTATGCATATGTTTTATGAAATAGTTCTAACCATGCAGCTGGTGCATTTGAATTGTAGGAAAGGTCCTATACAACCTCCTATAAGAAGGATGAGACTTGTTGCGAAGAACAAGTGATGACAATTCAAGATTCACTGCAATAAAATTTGAAGCTCCCAGGGTCAGAGACACTATGACGGAAGAAAGAGCTTCAGAGAGCGGTAGATCCACCTCGAAGGATGAAGACCACCATGGGTACGAGAGATAACTAAAGATGAAGAAAAGAATGCTATGAAAGAAGCTATGATCAAAGAATAACAGTTGATCATGGGGAATGATGTATACGATATGATTTCGAGACATAAAGGGAAGTACATAGTATCCTCCATATGGACTTACAAGAACAAGTGTACAAAGCAAGGTTCGTGATTTGCCTCGGAAAGAATAGACTATGACATGACATACTCTATTGACCAGTATATATCAAGCATAGAACCACATGTACGGAATGAAGAAGGAAGATAATACTCCACTTTAGGGGGAGTGACTACAAAAGATATCTGAGTTCGACACGGTACGACATGATGGACAGCTTCCTGATGGACCGAGACTTTACCAAGAGTAAAGTGGGTTCCAACCTTCAAAGTTGAATGCAGAAGACTAGGATATGTTGATGATCTGACAAGACAAACTCATGGAAGATGTTATGATGAAATAATACTAGAATGATGAGTGTGGTATCTTACAAATGGATTTGCAAGATAAAATATGTTGTTGATAGAAATAGGGAAAGACTTGTGGCTAGAGGTTTCTATAAGAAAGAGGGAATTAATTCTGAAGAGACACTTACTCCAGGAAGCAAGGTACACTTCCTTTAGAAGTATGATGGTAGTTGCTTCCATGATGAAGTAAAGACAAGCCTTCCTTAATGGTATGATTGGGGAAGAGTTTTACATCGAATAGTGACAATAATTTGAAGTTGAAGATAGATGGACTCACATATGCAAGATGAAGAAGGCCCTCTATGGCCTAAAGCAAGCTCCCAGAGCTTGGTATGGAAGAATAGATAGTTTCTTGTCAATTATGGGTAAAGCTGATCCTAACCTTTATCTCAAGGTTGTAGAAGATGAACCTGTCATCCTGTTATTATATGTGGATGACTTATTCTTGACAGGGAATGAGAAACAGATCATGGAAAGCAAGAAGAAACTAACAGAAGAATGTAAGATGAAAGACCTTGGGTTAATGTATTATTTCCTAGGTCTAGAAGTATGGAAAAGTTCAGAAGGAATATTTCTCAATTAGGGAAAGTATGTGGTAGAGATATTGAAGAGATTCAATATGTTGGAATGCAAAGCCATGGCCACACCCATGGACTCCAACTTGAAGCTGTTAGCTGATGACTCATCATAGTTAGTGGATGTGACTCGTTATAGATAGATCATTGGGTCATTGTTGTACTTAACAAATACCATACCAGACATTTGTTTCGCTGTGAACACCTTGAGTCAATTTCTAGCTCAACCAAGGCGGGTTCACCTAGTAGCTGCAAAACATGTGATGAGATATCTGAAAGGGACTATAGACTGTTAAATTTTTCATATGCTTAGCTAAGACATCAGTAGTT